>VZRJ01013247.1:277113-433985 GCA_013397565.1 Ptilonorhynchus violaceus | reverse complement strand
GGGGCCCGGCAGTGGCTCTGGAGGGGCTGCGGCCGTGGGAAGCTCGGGGGAACTTGTGGGAACCCGTTTTCCCCCCCCACTTTGGGAAGGCCGCGGAGCAGGCGGAGGACGGGGAGGCTGACTGCCCCCTTTCCCCCGGTCAGACGGAACTTTGAAGCCGCCAGCTTTCACCGAGGGAGCGGGAGGGGGAAAGTTAATTAAAAACTTCTCTGCTGATCTGTGCAGAGGGGTGCGGTGGAGCCCGTTCCGGCTGGGTTTGCGGCCCGCGGTGCTGCCGGTGGGCTGCGCACAGCCGTGGCTGGCACCCGGGCACTGCTGGGGAGGAGGCGGTGCGGGGCCCTCGCCCTGCTGGGGTGCGGAGCCCGCGGCCGCCCGAGTGGGCTGCCAGCGGTGGGCGCTTCACAAAGGTCGTTACGGCACTTTTGGTATTTCTTTAAGCTGCTGGAGTCTGCAGCCCTTGATCCTGTTGCTCGCACCTAACACTCTTTAAGCAACGTGGATTGAGTTCCTGGTTCTCTAGTGGTCTTTCACTGTTTAAACCATCTATGGAAACATCAAAGGATGAGTAACACGGCGTTTAAGTCAATGTTAAATTTTTTCTATAGGAAAAAATTGGAAGGTGAGAATAATTTTGCCAGAGTGACTTCTAAGCAGTCACAAACTCCCCCTACTTGGTGAAACAAATGTGTTTGGAACCTCAAAAGTTGTTTTATGTAAAGCTGAAATTTGGTCTGTTGTCTGGCAGTGTCTCTCTTGATTCTCTAAACATGGAATTACATGAGGAAGTGGTAATGACAATTTTCCCTTAGTATTTTGAAGCACATTTGGTTTTCCTGTGTCAGGAGAATAAGTTTATCTGTATTCTAATCTGGTCAAAATCATCTTTCTGCTTCTGAAAAACTAAAAATGTGACTCACAGGAAACAACTTCGGACTACAACCCTAGGCTACAACTTTACTACAGTCAAGAGTGTTAAAACGACTTATCACCTTAAAAGTTTCAACTGCAATACAAACCCTGGGTGCTCTTTTAAGTCTTAATTTTTCAGTTTTTAAAATTTTAATTTTATTAATTAGTTTTAAATATTAGCCAAGTCGGAAAATAAATATTTCCGAATTGCATCTGGCTCGAAGTTTTCAGAGAAAAAGAATAGGCACTTGTACAGATAGGTGAAACTTCAGGAGAGTCAGCCTCTATCACTCTTTCCATCAGAATGAATTTGGATTTCTCCTGTAATTTAAGAAAAAACACAGGGGATGAAGCAGGAGTGTGAAAAAATGAAATGTATAGTACAATACATAATACAATAAAAATAAAATATATAATAATATTGTAAAATTAATTGTAAAAGGAATGAAAGAAAAGGGTGGCAAAGATGGCAAAGGGGCCATCTGCTGCCTTAGAGCTGTTTGTCCCTTGTCTTGTGTTCTTCCCTGCCACCCATTCAAGCATTTCTGTAGCACTTACCACAAAGATCTGAATACGTTTAGGCTCTGCTGGCAGCACTGCATGATTTCTGTCATTTACTTCTTCCCACTTCAGATTCCAAAGACATAGGAAATAAGATTGCTTGGCTTTTATATAACCTTGTCAAAGGTGTTTGAAGTCATATATTAGCAGATCTGAATCTGGAATGAAGGAATTTATGGCCAATGCACTCTTTTAAGTTGTATATCTGTTTATCTGATCCTCACTTACAAGTGCCTCTAATTAAGCTATAAACTCCTAGTTTCTGCTTAACCATGTGGGTAGCCTGGGAAGTTTGCTACAGTAATGTAATTTACCCATTCTACAGCCATGTCTGCAATGCAAATCCAGCATAGCTGCTTTAAAAGTGTTATGACCTGCTCTGTTTTTCACAACATGGACAGAAATAAAGCATGTCCGAGTTACCAACTGTAATCCTGAAGCAGTACACACGGTTTTCTCTTTGGACATATAGGATTTTGTTTGTGTCCAGGAGAAAACACACCTACTGCAAACAGCAGGAAATAAGATAAAAAATTATAACCTGCAAATGCAATTAGTGAGGAAGGGACTATAATATTCTCCATCAATTTTTTTTTCACTTTCTGTGGGAATTACATGTCTGTCCTATGATTTTATTGCATTCTATCCTCAGGTACTGTTCACAGCTTTTAGTTGCATGCACTTTTCATTCACTTGAGTGTGGATAATTTGAGGCTTGTCTACTCCGCCACTGGAGTAGGTTGTGAGAGCATGTAAGGAAAGCTTGCACATAAAAAAGGCCCAGAATTAAAATATCTATTTGTATATCATAAACTTCTGTTAAATATTTGAAAAATATCTATGCAAGAAAAGAAACTGCTGATAAGCAAGTTTAAAAGGGGTTTGAGTCCCACCTTTGGTACTGTAACATAGTAAAAACCCCAAATTCCATGAGACTGTTGCCCATTTCATGAAAAATGTTTTCTAAAATATGTTCTATATTTAGGAATTTTCTGTAGAAATTATTGCTGACAGTTATCATTAATTTCATGTGAGGAATGCGGTTTTTGGCCCACGTTGCAGGAGGTTAAAATTTAAAAATGTGAAGTATGAGAAGTTTTTGTGTGATTTTGAAGTAGGAGGAAGGTCTCTGTACAGATTCATACAGGTACCCTGGAAGGAAATGCCTAGAGCAATCCATCAGACCTTCATTTTCAATCCTACCTCTTCCAGTGAATACTTGAAATTTTTCTTGTTATCTTTAAAGTATCCCATGTTTACGTATTGAAACTGTTCATACAGAGTTGCAACTGCAACTGCGGTAAGAGACCAAGAGCAGCTCCTTAGCTGGGTGACAAACGTAATCTAGCACTGATGTAGCTTTGAGGCTGGCCTGGAAAAGATGGCTGGACCAGACAGCCCTCAGAGCTGCCTTCCAACTCTGATTCTGTGATCTAGAGCTGTTGGATTCAGCCAATACAGAAGACACAGGTCTGACTCTGTTGTCTAATTACTAAAGCACTGTAAGGATGGGGAATAGAAAAAGGCCATGCCTGGAGATGGAGAGTTTTAAGTGAAACATAGGCCACCCCACAGGTGTCTGTGATGGGCTTGCTCTGAATTAAAACAAAATTTGTGCTAGATTGGGGGCAAAATTCAAATTTCTTGCAAGGTCCAATTGTACTGTTTTGTTTTAGTTTAGCTTTTCTCTCAGGTGTGAAGCATAGACCAGCTTCATTTGGGGATTTTGAGAGAGAGACAGTGCTTCAGTTTCTGCTGCTTGCTTTCTGTAATTCTGTACATTGGATTTTTACTTTCTCTTTTTACTAATTAGTCTTCAGGAAGAGATCCCGCAATGGATACAATGGCCATTCTTTTCCTATATATCCTGCTACTCTAAGTAGCAGTAGGAGTGCCTCAGTTTCTCCGTTTGCATGCAGACAATGTTTTACACCACATAGGTCATATAAGGCTTAGTTAATCTTTATGCAGCACTTGAGTTTTTCAAACAAAAAGCTGTAAAGAAGTACATCAATTATTAATGTTAACAAGAGCACCTTGTTAAAACTCTGTGTTGGGTGTTTCTGGGCCATTTTCACTGGAATCAAGTAATGTGGACTGGCTGAAGCAATCAGGCATAAGTTTCCAAATGTTGATTCTTATAAACCCAACTCTTCTTTGGCTTGTACCTAGCAATATGTTCTTTATCAGTTGTATGGAATTGGGTTAAAAAACCCCCCAGTGTTACTGAGTTTTCAAAATGTCATTGCTTAAGAGGGTTGCTTTCCCAATAACCTTGGCAGGTGTACCACTTTCCTCTTCTGTATCTGCAGGAACCTCAAAATCTACACCAGACCTACTCTGAGTGCTGTATGGTTTTGAAGGGTAGTTGGAAACCTGGTCACTGGTCAGTCAAAGCAGGGATAGACTGAGGAGTACTATGAGTCCCATCACCGTGTCCAGGTTTGATTTCTTTTCCCATGTAAACCTGGGTGTAGCATGCAAGGAGGGAGGGAATTGCATCTTGCCGCAGGGTCAGGACAAAGCTGGAGTGCATGCTTGCATTTTGGAGAGCGAATGACTTCTCAGGATTTCCAGTTCAAGTATTGTCCCAGTTTACATTATTTCCTTTTTTGATTTATTTTTGCAATAGTCCTTCATTTTTGTATAAGATCCCTCCTGCTGATTTTTGCCTGTTTTGTTTGTTTTGGCCTTATCATATGGCTCCATAACTTTTTCAGCTGTATGGTCCTGCCTAAGCTCTATTAAAGAGTCATCTGAATCCTTGCATGGCCAGGTAAAAAATTGTTTCTTGTGGATTTCCTTCACAGGCACCTTCCCTAGATATTTAACTCTATGTGTCCTGACTGGGCTAAACTCTTATCCTTATACGAAGGCTTCACACCCTGCCTTTGATCACAGACTATTCCACTGGTTCTTCTAGCCTAGTTGTCTCCTATGGACTAGGATAAAATAGGCAATTTGACTGAGATGAAAAAAACAACATTTAGTTTACGATACATGTAAGTAATACCAGTCCTGTTTTCAAGATCTGCTGCAGTGCCTTTGCTCCCTTCTGCTAGAGCTGGAGTCAGTCCTGTGAGCTGCAGTCACATTTGGAGCAGCACTTGGAAAACATCCAAACATTTCTGTAACTATTCCAGCCATAGAGGGTTGTACTCTGCCTTCTGAGTGGCCTCAGACAAATCTGGTTGCATTCAAGAAACAATGGCAAAACTCCCTGCATTTCTCTAGTTCCAGAAGAATACTCAGAAACCCAGTGGTTCTTTGCATATCTATTTCCCAGTCCCACCAGTCTCCTACCTGTATGAGACTACAATGGATTTTTCACAGTGTTTCCCTCAAGAGTGTGGCGATTTCACTGCGTGGAGGTGTTTCTGTTTGAATGGGAGACACTCAAGGTTGAACAACCTTCTGTTGTCCCTGCTTTGAGAGATGAAATAGCTTTGAGAGCATGTCTGATCCCACATTCACTAAGACTTGATGATTAGCCCTTTCTTAAGACTGTTCCAGGTTTGTAAGTACTACACAGAAAAAATCCAAACCCCCTTCACAGAAGGCAATAAATATATTTTGGATAAATATCCATAATGATTTTAAGTATCTTTTGTTCTTAGTAAATTCAATTTGCTAAAATGACACTTTGGGAAGCCAGGGTGTTACAAGTTAAGGATAATATGCCACACTATTTGTCCTTTTCCTTCTCTATAATGGCAAAAGTGTAAATCACAATCCTAACTTGATTAGCTTTTGTTTCACTGTTTTACAGTTTTAACATTATTTAAACATAGTTCGTTATTTAACTATGCAGAGATCTTAATCTTTTACTTAAATGTAAATTGCAGAGTACAATTGCTAAACAAATTGATTGAATACTATTGATTTTTCATCAAATAATTGTGGCAAATCTTGTAATCAATTATTCATCATTCTTAGAGAAGAATAGAAGACATGAAGAATAAGCTGTAATTAAGATAAAACACTATTGGATTCTGTGCTGATAATTTCCTTTGAAATTACAATTCTTGCAATTAAATCAAATTGAAATTAAAATGTGAGTAGCCTGATTGAGGCACTGAGTAATGATTGTACAAAAGTGTAATCTGAAAGACCCTATTCATGTGTGGGGACAGAGATGACATTTCATGTCTGAAATATTTTCTGTTTTTCCTCTGTATTACTTCTGTCTAATGCAAGGATGCTGTTGTTATTATAGATTTTAATCTCCTCCATTATTGTGTGACTGATGCACCAGTTACAAAAAATAAAGCACATTCTTAAACATTTAATTCCTGTGCTAAATTTATCTTTAGCCTAATTTATGTTTTTTGTACTAAGCGCCAAACATGAACATGGATTTGCACTGCTATAAGAATTTAGTTTTATGAGTCTTATGGATTTTTAAATTTACTAACTGATTTGTTATTTCCGTGAATAAAGGACCTGACTTGCTGGACATTTAAATCAATGGAAGGTACTCTCTTGTCTTCGGTCATGTAACATACCTAGAAAAAGATTCTCTAAGAAACAATAAAAACCTCAGCATTAGTCTTAATTATAACCACTGTTAATGAAATAACTGTCAGTCAACTGGACTAAGACAAAAGTGAAGTCTGATCTTGACAGCCATCCCTAGCATATGTCAATACTTTCTTCAAGTATTCAGCATTTTTTGACTGTCATGCTAAAAGTGAAAAGGATGAAATTGTCTTCCACCCAAAGAAGCTGGAAGGTCACTAATGTACCAGATTATATTTCTTTTTCAAATTAAAAAAGAAGTATTTCAGAAAGATTGATAAAGTTAGGGGATTTTTTTAACACCAAAGATGAACTGTTCTCTAGAAGTAATCATTATTCAAGCTATGTAACTGAATGCAGCTATTAGTTGCAAATAATAACCTCACATGACCTTGTTTTGATGCTGATAGGATGAGTGCAGTAATACACAGAGCACAAATATTTAGGTAGATTTGAAATTCATGTACTGGGAATACACTTTTGGTTATGATTAGGGCTATGATTTAGATATGAGCTGTCTCACTCTTTTTGCCTCAACAACATGCATTGTAACAACCAGTTCAGAGCCATGGATGCAGAGTTTGCAGGTAACATACATGCATATGGACAAATGTATTCCATTGCCTAAATAGCCATTGGTTTGGAAAATGAAGAGGATAAACAGAATTCAATCAAATTTAAATAGAATTTTAGCTGGACCTATGCAGTGAGGTAGAAATGGTAATGTCTAAGTCAGAACTATTTATTTTCTCTCTCCTCTCTTCTAGACAAAATGCATTTTACTGTGTCTTTAAGTATCAACAAATTAATTATTTTAAAAATTTTTTGAAAGTAACTTTGAAAAATAAGTCTGGAAAAAACAGACCTCAAACAAAATAAAAAATCCTCAGATTTATATTATTGAAAGCATGCAAAAAATTTGCTTTCTGTGTTTTAAATGTAGATCTTCTTTTCAGTATTTGATGTTCTTTATTTAAACTATTGGTATTCCCATATATTAAACAGTATTATGTTATTTCTATTTACTTACTGGCTGAAAACACTATGCTACTAGTGTGTATATTGACAAATTTAGGATTCTGCTTCCTTTAGCAGTTTGAAATTACTTTGAAATGCATTTTCAGAAGACATTTGCGTTCTAAAACTTGGTAACATGGGACTTCGCAGAAACATAAAAGGCGCGAGTAAATAAATCAAAGGATGCTCTTTGGAGATGGTTGAGAGCCAGAAATCCAACAGAAGGGAAAGGGGATAATGAGTGGGCAGCATTTCTGAAAATCAGAAATGTTTACAGAATTTGAATGCTTGTTCATTTTTCCCCACTGTTTTTGATAATTAAGCACTGATCTGTGTTTTGGGTTTCTTCTCTTCCATGGAGTGTCACCACAATTTGCCTTAGCCGTGACAGCTGCCTTTAGCACTAAGTCTCTCTCTAGATCCAGTCAGGGGGGAGTGTTGCCAAATTTTTGTACTTTTTCATTCTCCATCCTGTAAGTTCACTGTATATTAGTTGCCTTTCTGAGGTGTCAACAATTAAGTAAGCTGAGGTACTGGATATAAAAAGGCATCCTTGTTCATTTGAAGATGTCATTTTCTCAGGCTCTGCCTATCTATCTGTCAAGGTTGATGTGAAAATATGTCAAGCCACCTGATTTATCGGTTAAATATGCCTTATATTTCTTTGCTTGCATTTTATGTAGTTAAATGTGATCTAATGGAAACTCAGAAGGTGAAAACAAAGGAGTCAAAAAAGCAGGATTTGGCAAGCTCATACTGAATTTCTTGGCCAGTCAACACTAATTGGGAAGAAAATTTCTCAGGACTGACTGTACTCTTCAGATTATAGAATCATAGCATGGTTTGGGTTGGAAGGGACCTCACAGGTATCCAGTTCCATTCCTCCTGCCATGGGCAGGGACACATGCCACTAGACCAGTTGCTCAATGCCCATCCTACCTGGCCTGGAACGCTTACAGGGATAGGGCATCCACAACTTCTCTGGGCAACCTCTGCCTCATCACCCTCACTGTAAAGTTCTTCCATATATCTAACTTCAATTTCCCCTCTTTCAGTTTGAACCCAAAAGATTGTTTCGAGATTCTCTGTAATACAGCATGATTTTATTCTGTAGATCGTTTAGTTACATCAGAGGAAAGCACTTGAGCCAATGTGCTTAAAATTGGATACAAAAAATACAAAATAACAACCTTTTGTAAAATCTTTCAGCGCATTTCCTTTATACTTAGACAAGTATTTTCTTGTGCCTGTGTTAGCTGGAATCCCTGTCATTCTTCTCATTGTACTAATCTGAGAAATTTGCTCACCCACAAAGATAATTTACAAAGTCCCCATTCTTTAATCCAGTGGCAAGACTGTATCTTGAAATGTAATCAATGGGAAATCTGTCAGGATTTGTCAGGATTTGTCAAATCTATGGCAAAATCTCACTGACCCCTACCTCATGAGTTATCAAATGTAGCTAATACACATGCAAAATGAAAACAGATTTTAAGAGGGGGAAAAGAGAGAAGAAATGACATTCATTAAGTGAAAACATTTTCTTTTATAACGTATGTAGTTTTTGGTCAAAGACACTGCAGACAATACCATGACAGTGAGGAAAGCACTCTCTTTCAAAAATTTGTACCTGCATTGGTACTTCCTAAAAGGAGGTCCTGGCTTGGAAAATCAAGGGAGTGCATGCTACTTGGAAGAAGTTCAGGCTCAGATTCACATAGCTGATGGTGGAGAGTGTGATCCCCATCTTTCGAACATCAGTCTGGTCACCAGAACACTAACCTGAGGCTTGACTACATTGTTTCTCTTCTGTTCATAGCTTAAGGGCTAAAATTAGTATCTCCTACCTTGCAGAAGAATGACTTGAAAACCATACTGGAGAAACAGGACATGGTTCTTGGGTGGTAATACAACTTTGACAGCAGCAGTGAAGGGCTTTTCCCTCCCTTATTCCCTTGTTGGGGGCCAGGGTGCTTGTTTAACCTATTCCTTTTCAGGAAGAGAGCATTCAAAAATGAGGGTGGCAACACTCTGTCTGTGAAAGATTTTATCAGCCACAAAGGTTTTTATCAATCTGACTCACATAAGCAAAATTTATGAGCTCTTTGGAGTCTGATTTATTATTCACAGAAATATAATGTGAGAGAAACGTCCTCCTTTTTTTTTTGGTTTTATTTTGTTTCAGGAACAATAGTGAAATACAAGGTGCAGGATACTATACAAAATGTATATGAAGTAATGGGTATGTTTGGTGCATTAGTTGGACCTGGAAATCCTGGAACAACCAATTTCTCTCTTCTTGATTCACAAAAATATTAAGGGGACAAACGCTGCCCTCAGATACTCACCCATGACTTCTGCTGAGCTCAGTGAAAAGTGGCTGTTACTCTGAAAGCAGAATTTTGCCTGGAAAGCAGAATCTGGTAGAGACTATACTACGCTCTTCACTGCTAGAAATTTGCTGACGTTGCTTTCTTTACCTGCCTCCTCTCCCAATTCAAACGGAAAAAGTTGGTCTTGTGCCTTTGAGATGCTGAGTTACTATCAGTGTGCAAAATGACACATCTTCAGTGCAGCAGGCTTGCAGAAAGTGTGGTGGAGGGTGAGACATTGTGCTACTACGTACTTTCAAGGAGGGAAATATCAAACAGTGGAGATAAATATTGACACAGTTACCAAAATCAGTCCCGTTGTGGATATTTTTGGAGGTGTTGCACTTCAGCCAATTCCTTTGGCTGATTCCCACATTATACATCAACGTGGCAGAGACCTCTGCTCTCCATGACTCTCCCCTTGAACCCCTGAGATCCATGCAAGTCTTCATGTCCCAAATGCAAGATCCAAGTCACAGAGGAGTCCTTTAAAAGGAGTTGCAAAGATGAAAATATATAAATAGCTTAGGTAGAATTTCTTTGACAAGTACAGTAGTAATGAAAGATGTAAGGCTGCTAATCCAGTCCCTAGGACCACGTGATTGAAGAAAATACATAAAGAATAACCTCCAACATAAAAAGAGTAACCGGAGCCTATTGAGGTTCTCACCAACATCCTATCTTGTCCTATTGCTACTGGATTCAGCAGTAGCAAACTTCTTAACCATTACTCATATTTCATAGAAAGCCTGCTTCACTGTTTTCTCTCCCTGCCATTGTCCAGGCAGCTGTCTTTAGGTTGCTAGTTTTCCCAACTCTTCTGAGTGTTTCAACCTGATTTCATATAGGACTTCCATATTCTTTACTCCCAATCTTATGGGAACCTCCGCTGCCTACACGTTCTTCATTACTTACAGATACTAAAGTATAGGGATTTGGGATGCAACAACCCTCTTCCCCAGCTATCTCCTCTTCAGTCTTACTTGGTAGGCTGAACCTAGTTTTAAAGATACTGTTGTATGAAGTATTCATTGTTCCTCATCACACTGACTAGGTAAGATTTATACTCGTAAACAGCTAACCATTCTTCTTTCTTATCTTGGCAGTGCTGTAGTTTCGGAAAGCCAATAGATCACGAAATAGACATAGAGGAGGAGGGTGCACTGGAAAATGTGTAAAGTCTATCCCATGTTAACTTCAAACCCAAAGCCTACATTCACCTCAAAACTGAATTCCCATGATGTACATGATCTTTCTTATGAACCCTCTGGTTTGTCTTCCCTCATAACACCCATGTCATTCTGTACAGTTTTCATTCAAGGAAATTGATGTATGCTCTATGGCTAAATGCAGGGGTGAAAAACCATTATTTCTTATTAGGATTTCTTCATTTTCTCACTCCTACTGGGGTAACTTCAATAGCTGGTTATAACTGAACAGCACTAAGAATTCATACTAAGAACTGCAAAAATCTGCCTCAGAAACCAAGGCCAAACACGAAGCTTGCCTCTTGTATGACTGATTGATTAACCAATTTTGCTACTAGACTGTTGAATTGTGAATGTAACTGGTAGCTGCATGTTCAAGTACACCTTGGTCACTAAAAGTAATAAGAAACAGATAAATTGGATATTTTATGAAATGGAGTGCCATGGAATTTCTAGTTGAAGAAATAAAAGAAGTCACTGGAAAGCAGCTTTAGACACAACATCTCATCTCTCCTGCCAGTGTGATTCAATATAACCAGCCTGACTGGGACTGTCCAGGACGAGTGGGAAGAAATAGTGCCCTCCCATTTTAGGACTTGCTATTAAGAACATGTGCAACAAACACTGAGGTCCCAGGCGGGTGACAGGTTGCAGTCCTTGCATACTTTGCAGTCGTCACGTAGCTGCCTCTGCCGGGTCCCCAGCAGCCACAGGGAAGCCAGCAGGGCTGCTGGGGACAGCCCACAGGACTCCTTCCCACTTGTGCATGAGCAGGCAACATTTTCTGTAGGAATGTGGAAAAGGGAGAACCCCAAATTAACCCCACAGGAGAGAAGAAGAAGAGGGTGTCAGGAAAAGACCCAGCAGTTCAGAAGGACTGTGAGCCTTGCTGGCCACTCCCTCCTCTTCTCATCTTGCTGTCTCAGAAGAAGGCATCTCCCTCTTCAGGACAAGGAGGATGAGAAGGGGCTAAACCCTCCCTAGACTGTCCCCAAGAGATGTGGAACCTCCAGTGCTGCAAAAGGAGCAGGGGTGATGCTGGGTCAAGAGGCAGATGTGAGTCTGGGGGCTGAACTGATCTATAGCCGGAGAGTGTGTGCCTGCTTTTGCCCTCTGGGTTGAGCTGCTTGCAAAGGTAAATTGTGGATGTGGGGACGAACGTCCCTGAATTTGCTTGTAAGTGAGGGAGACATAATGCCCAAACAAAGCCACAGTGACTGGACTACAGCTGTGGCTCCCAAGTGGGAGTCTTGTAAGGAGCTTCCAAAAGTACTTCTCAATATTCTCAATAATTTGGATCTGGCAGTACTGTAAAGACTATATGGCTATCTGGCAAGGAAAGATATGATCTAAAAATAAGATCTAAACTTTATAATGAAAAATGAAAGAGTCAGAAAAAAGCGTCCAGGTATTCAGGAGCCCATCACACACTGGCCTAGGGTAGGAGTCATGACTTCTGAGTGCTTGAGGTTGACAGGAGTTGGCAAATATTGATTCAAAGCTCCAGAGTGTAATGTGACAGGCAAATGCTCCTTTGAGATCACTAATATATGTCCTGGGGAAAGAAGCACATGCTATAGTGTTTGGAGAGTGAGAACGTCCTCTAATTGTGCTTTCCTTAAGGTTCCTGTACTAATAGCTGGGATTTTTTTTTACAGCTGGTTTTAATAGACAGGTCAGGCATTTTAAAATCTCTATACAATCACAATGCAGCTGTAGTTCTGAGAGATGTCACTGAACACACTTTTTTCCCCGTGGTATTTGAGTTAGACTGGAAACTTTATTTTCTTGCATTGCAAAAAACCCCACATTTAAATCCTTGAATACAAGATGTATCACACACTGTCTTCAAAATCACAAAGTTTGGGAGAGGAAGCTTAGTTGGAAGACATTCAGCTGAGAAATGTCTGCAATAAATTTTATTCTCATTTTTTCTCAATTTCTCCCTCTCTTCCAAAACACAGCTTTGATAAGAAAGGATAGGAGATATAATTACCCATTTTCTCTCCTCTTCCTACATTTATACTTATAAAAGCAGTAGATTTTGGAAAGCCTGAAGTGTGGGAATATAATAAAATATTACGTCTGTTTAGCCAGAAAAAGACAACGTTAAAAATCTCTGAATGCTCAGATGAATTCTCAGCCTGATCTAAAACAGAACAGAGGGAAAAAAAGATCACCAGAGTTTCATAAATTCTAGGTACAGCTTTGACAGGAAATGTAGTACAGGGGCCAGATCATGTGCTTTGGATCACAGAGTCAGAAGTTTCTGGCCATGGTATGTGCATATCTCTTCCTAGAGAGAAAGGGGTGTGCCTGGGATACTCTTCATAGAATCACAGAATGGTTTGGTTTGGAAAGAACTTTAAAGATCATTTAGTTCCAACCCCCCTGCCATGGGCAGGGACACCATCCACTAAGCCAGATTGCTCAAAACCCCATCCAACCTGGCCTTGAATGCTATCCTGGGAAGTTTATCTCCTGCCTGCCATTCTGATCTCTTGTGGCTTAAATAAATCTGGAAGAATATTTTCACAATTAAAAGTTATGCTGTTAAAAATCCAGGAGCTCGCACCTCCTGGATTCTGAGCAGCTCAAGCTGTTACTAGCTGATGTAAGGCTAAGCCTGCTGGTGTGTGGTCTGTGAATGCAGCCAAGGGTCTGGCCTGGCGTGTCTGACTGCTCTGAGTTACACCGGTGCATGCAGAGCAGACCAAGTCCGCTAGCAGAGCTGCAGTAAAGCTGGATCAGACTGCTCTGTGCCAGAGATTCAAACAGCAGGAGTTAGAGCAATCAGGAGAAATAGCTTCCTCCGAGTGCATGTCCCTACCTGTAATACAACCACGAGTCTGTGTGGGTCCCGGAGCAGAGCTGCTCTGAGCTCTGGCTCCCGAAGCATGGACACAGCCGCCTTTGTCGGTGTGTCGTGGTGCTGCAGTTACAAGAGCATCCTCTGTTAAAAGGAGTAATTTCCTCTCTGTTTTGGCTCCCGGGGCTCTTAAGAGTTAATGTCCTGGAATAAGATCAGTTCAAAAAAGAACTTGATTGATGAGGGGCTTGCACCTTTATGACCCAAAACCAAAGCAGGATTTGGTCTTTGGTCAAATGCTACATTTGTTATGAGAGATTTTTTGTTTTCAGGTTTGACCTTACTCTAGCTAGATCCTCAGCTAACACACAGGAGTTCTAAAGCACAGTAGTGTATCAGCAAGTTCTCAATTGCAAGCAACCTGAAAATAAAAGCTATATGTTGTAGTACAATACCAGCATGAAATGCTCTTTTTTTTTTTAATACAGGCTCTAGGTCTTTTGTGTTCAATGTCAAAGGAAGATATATGATACTAGCAGATGCAAAGTACAAACCCAAACAGATTCATATTAGCTAGAAAGTAGGCAAAAAAAAAATCCCAAACCAAAATCAAAACAAAAATCCCACAAAAACCAAAAAACAAGGCAGAACTAAATGTCCATTCAGTACAATGGAAAATCCTCACAATAAATCAATTCCTGGATTTCTTCCTTATTGCTGTCAAGAATAAGTGGTCTAAAAGACCAAACTCCCCAAAATCCAGTTGGGAAAAAGCTTATTACACCAAGGTGGGGAAAACTGAAATCAATCTCCTCAATTAATCCTCTGTTTGGACTCCTTTTAAAGCTTTAGCACATGTTATTTTTCTTTAAAGAGGGATTTAGCACTTGGGCAAATGTTCCCACATATCAGCAAAATGTAAAGTCACTTCTTTACTTTTCCATAGCCTTTCCTGATTAATGAGAAAAAATATTTTTATTTTGAATAAAGGTCTATAACTTCCTGATGATTTTCATGCTTGAACTTGATCTCTGGTGAACTAATATAAATCAGGAGCAACTTGGTTGAGACCAGTGGGGTAAGATTAGCATTGGAGCAGAGCTGTACTCACAATAGTCTTGCAAGGGACCTCTCTCTTAAGTTTCTGCAAAAGTATGCAAGCCAACAGCTTGAATCAAGTATAATTAAGGGCAGAATTTAGCCCTAAAGGTTGCATGTAAGATGACACGCATTGCTGTGGCAGCAGATTGATGTCACACGCACATAAGTTTTTACTTTCTTCCTGCACCAGTGAGAAGATCCGTAAGTTGTGAAAAAGAAAACAATTACTAGAAGTAAACATTGAAACCAGTGATGAAACAGTTTGGAGAATACACAACATTACTGAGTAAGTAAATTTCAGTTTATATTACTGATGCTTTTTGAACCTTTTCTTCAATATTAAACTCTTTCTTCAAGAAAAATAACATGGGCGACAAAGCTGCAGCAAAGAAAATACATTAACTTTTGCAATGGTTTCATGTGTTTTCTGGCTACTTAAATGTAATGTTTATCTAATAAACAGTATTTCAGTGTTAAACAGTAACTCTCTGTCCCATTTTGAATGTCAGAGTGTCCTTCAGGAGTTGCTATGATGCCTTTGAAAGGAGTTTTTCTCTAATGAAAAGACATACTATGTCACTGGAACAGGGTCCCAAGGAAGGCTGCCCACCACTTTCTGCCTCTGGGTAATCTGGCCTCGAACACAACCCCGTGTCAATCTTTCTTCCTTGCTCGCTTTCTCCCGGGTCTGGAGTAAAATAAGCAGTACCTTGGAAAGAAAGTTTCTCAAGACAATGCCATGGTTCAAAGTCAAGCCATTAGTTACTGCACGAATAGGTTTTAATAAAATAAAGGTTTTTCTATCGCTTTTCCTGTTGGGATGAAAATAGAAATTATTTTTTCAGACTTTCAGGTCTTGACTACTGAAGGACAGTGCAATATTAATTTCTTTACTTCATTAGGACTACTTGCTTGCTTAAAACTCCATGTGCTTAAGCACATTTTTGAATTAATGCTGTACATGGTACCAAGCACCCCACCTCACAGAAAACAACCCTGAAATAAAATGAAAGACTATTCTGCGACTGTGAAATTTTAAAACAAGCTTCTCTCCTAGTTCTTAAACAGAGGAAATTAAATTCATACTTTCCAGTACACTGAATCCTGAGCTGTTTGACATATTTGAACATTAGCCATTTGCACTGGTGTATAAAGTGAGTGTGGCTTTCAGAAATGCGCTATTCCTGTAGACTGTTGATCCAAATTGACTGTCAAAAGTTATCTGAAGAATTTCAGCAGCTGACCTGCTTTATCATGGCCACCAGCTCCTAAAAGCTGTAGATGGTGATGAGAGCTTAGGTGAGAGAGAAGAACGTGGAGAAAAGTTAAAAGACAGGAGGGCAGAGTAGCTCTGTGAGCTCTTCAAGTGTTTGGCCCTTGTTTCTTACTCATTAAACAGAAATTGTAGTTCAGTGGTACCTACTGAGTTGGGCCCTTAAGGCTGAGTCATTCAGAGAGAACAACGAAATGATAAGCTACAATATTTATTTCAAGCAGATAAAATAGAGGGTTATACACATCATACCTTGTATTAAACTGTTCATCATCCAGAAACTATAAGGATAAAGCTGATTCAGCTGTGGTGACTCAAACTGGGATTTGTCTCATAGGACTGTAGTATAGATAGCTTTGTTTAAGGTGGCCAGCAAACTCCCTATATAGGCACTGAAGAGAAAGAAATAGGGGCCTTCCTTAGCTGAGTTGCCTGTTTCTTTCTGTTAGCAGCAAAGAGAACATGGATAACTAACTCAGGTACAGTCAGATATGTTTCATTAGGTGAGCCCTGTTCTCTTTGATTTAACTGTGGTTTAGGCAAGAGGGGAATAAAGGAGTTAACTTCTCTAGATTCCTCAACAGATTTAGATTTGAGGTTCCCAAGTCCCTGTAGTTTGCCAGACTTATATGAAAGGTCACCTTCACTGCTCAGAACAAGATTTTTATTCCTAGAAAAAGATAATAAATTAGGGCAACAAAAGAATAATAGTAAAAAAAATGCAGCTGTTCCTTTCTTGCACTGCCTCACTCTTTTTCCAAGCTGCACTTTTTTTTGGTCTTGAACAGGACACAAACAAGCATGAGAATGAATTAAGACAATGAACAAGCAGTTTGCTGAGAAGGTTGGAGATATAGTTGAATGTTAACATCTATTTTCTATCACCACTGTTTCTCTTACTCCTTCATGTTCACTCCAAGCAAGGGGAATGCCATTGGCTTATTATCACAATCCTGAAATAAGTCTCCTGATTTATATGATTTCAATACTGCTCTTTTGCATCATAAAATTCCTGTAGAAATGTGGACAAAATTGGTAAATACTTTCTGACGGCAGTGATGATGTACTTGTATCTATTGTATGAAATCAAACAGTCCTGGAGATAAAGGTGGCCTGAGCTTTATTTTTATTTTCATGTGGCACAGACGAGGCAACAGAGCATGGGAATGGGATGGAGGAATTCCTGAGATCTGAACTCTGGTTGGATGCTGAGGCTGTGGCCTTGGGCTAGTCTGGCATTTCAGTACTTCAGCGACTGACACCCTATAAATACACAAATAATAGATAGGAACAACTTAGGTCTGGATTTCATCCAGGTCTCAGAAGGCATGAACCCAGGAGCTGCAAACAGTAATCTCCTGACAATCTGTCTTATGGCCCATGAGCCACAGTACTGAGTGCTGCAGTCGCTTTTCATCTTATTTCTAAAATACCTATAAAGCAAGGCCTAGATGTGATACATCATGCCTCTGTCCACCTTTTCTAATCAATAAAATGGGGCTAACAGGAATATTTTTCTTTTACCTGTGCTTATTTACAAGACTGTCAAGATTTGAATCAACGACAGAATAATGATAACTCTTTTTGAAACTCCTCTGAACTCAGAATTGTCAGTGTGCCAGTGACCAACAAAGCACCACATGCCAGATTGTGAAGCTCTTCCATTGGTGAACAGATATTCACACAAGGGGTTACACTGAAGTCAGCAGAGGTTCACACAACTTTTGGCTATTGTGAGTAAGGAGACTACAGTCTGGTCCTGCATTACTGCTGATAGTAGATCAATGTTAGCAATGAAATATGGCTAATCAGAACCAAAGGTCTGTGAGATAAAAAAAAAAATAAAAGAACCATTTAAAGACAAATAAAACATTGAAAGAAATGAAACGAGTGATACTGGAAGAAAAGTGATAACTTTACATACCTAACAAAAAACTGAGAGATATAATTATACAGCAGGTTTAATAATACATAAACTCTGATGTTCTGTAGGAATTAATTGATGTAAAGCATCAGTGTGGATTTTTCCCTCCCTCTCTTGCTGATGTTTGTAATTCAGATGAATGAAAGGAGCCTGATTACTAATTAGGAAAAGTTCAATGGGTTACATTTTCTGAGAGAGTTATGCTTCCAGAAATTCTTTGTGGCCAGTTCCTCTTCTCCCTGCTCTGACAGAATTCCCAAAAAAACTCAGCATTAACATGCTTCAGGGTTAGGTCTTGTCTCTGTTACCCGTCTCTGCCTTTGGGGTCACTTAAGGTTGCCTGTAGCCCCAAATGAATGAATTACTTTTAAATTTGAAGTATGTTTCTTTGAAGCTGCAATGGGAAGTGGGATATATAGTGAATTACAGTACACTACATGTAGCATAAAATCACCCAGCACATACTAAAAGAGCTGTCTCTAAACTGCAAAGCTCAGCCTGAGACTTAAAGCATACCCAATCTGGGTAGTGTCAGAGCTGAGAGGACTGATTTGCTGTTGTGTTGCTGTTGAGTGTTGTGCAGGAAGCTCAGCCTGGGGAAAAGTCGGGAACAGCTAATCTCAACCCCTCCTTCCATCAGAAGTCCCCTGGAACACAAGGGAGGCCCAAGGGGTGACATCTCTGGATTTTCTTGCGCAGGTCTCTAGGGCAGCACACTCTGGCTGGTTCTCTCCCTGTTCCACGGGAACCGAGGTCTTCTCATCGTTCACACTGCAGACGTATTGATTAATCCTCACACTCCCTGCTCCACAGGAAAAAACTAAGCAAGACATGATACCATTTTTCTTTCCAGACTCCTCTCAAGCATATGTCTGTGTCTATTTTGTGGTATGTATTAGAATTTTGTGGTATGTGTTAGAGAGCAAGCCTGGCTGCTCTTTGCAAATCCATGCCCATAGTGCTTATTGCTGCCACAAATTTGCTCTTAACCTTAGAGTTGTATTAGGAGGTCACTGTGACTTCTTTATCTCACATAGCAACATAAAGCAACCACGATGGATACTAATCACCTAAATATTGTCCAAAACATGCTGAAGTAGAGGTTGTAGTCTGTAAAATACTCTGTTCTAAGCCTTCCACATCCCATCAGCAAAGTGTTTTCTTTACAGCTCTGGCTTCATGTAGTTCAGAGGGAAAAACGGACTTTTTGTACAAGTGGGCTTTATAGGAATAGAAGGAAGGTCCGTCACTGTCCAGGCATGCATGCCTGAGTAATCCATATTGTCCATGATTTATCTTTAGCTGTGAATGTTGCCAGCTAGAGACCATTATTTGGATTTACACATACTTTTCATGGATGGGGATCTAGTCTATGTAGGCATGATATGGGCTACTGTAGGCAAAAGCTCACGTCATACTTGTTGCTCTGCCTTGTAATTCACCCAGAGTCTGCTGTGACCTTTGTGTAACATCCTAAGTCATTGAAATAGAAGCAGGTTTGAGTATAGATTCACACTGCATGGCTGAGGCCCTCTTCTGACTCCCAAGGCTGCTAGAAGGAATAACACGTCAGATAACCTGCACATCACTTGTCTAGCATTGGAGTAATGCTTCCCTTCTATATTAAGTGTAGAGGGACTGCTAAGCTTAGCATAAAGAGAAAAATGCAGTTATAGCTGAAATGACTAACATTAGAAAATTATTCTTGAGAATTTCCCTCCCTGAAAATGATAAAAACCCCTTAGGCCCTTGAGACAAACACTTTGATGTAGCTTGGAAAATAACAGAAAAGCTGCTCTGAGTGCTGGGCAACCCACCAAGAGTTCATAAGTTAATAAGACTCAAGAAAGCATTACTGTAAGCAGCATTTCAGTTTTGGGCCTTAAATTAAGCATACATTTTCCATAATGAAAGAAATGCATGCCTGAGATTTAAAGAAAATGTGAAGAAGGTTGTGGGAATAGGGCATAGTAGGAAAAATTTCCCTGTTATGACTTGTGCTTCTCTGCATACTAACAACACCACAAAAATCAACAATAATATACAAGATGCTGAATTTGTCTTTCAGGGGGTCTGGTCTGGGGTTGTGATTTATGGCTATTGTGGTGACTAATATGGACCATGGCCTGAGGCCTTTGAGTAGTGAGTCGTCCTTGGCACTGTGAGGGAAAACAATGCATATACAACTCAAGCCATGTGTTTTTCCCCTCAAAACCAGGGTGTTTTCCCCTCTGTTGCCAATTAATAGCAATCCTTCCTTAAGAACTCCTTCTCAGGGAAGAAAGGAGTTCACAGATTTCATCTTTTTTGTTGTTTATTTTAGGATTTTGGATGACTCTGTTGTTGTACTATTGAGTTACTCCCACTGTTTAGTGTGGACAGCCTCATAACATCCTGTGCAATAAGGGAAACTATTTTGTGAATAGGGAATCAGATGCAGAGCAGGAATTTGTAGTTAGATTGTCAGAGACGAATGTCTGGAGCATCCTTTTTTGAAATTGGGTTGCTTTTCCTTGCATTGGTTCATCCTGTTTAGTTATGGAGAAGATAAGAATCTATTAACTCTATGGAAATCTTGCCAGAATTTCTAAAGATCTGTAGAGCATACTTCAATATGTTCCTGATGATTTAATCTCTGCCTCAGCCAGGCAAGCTTGTCCTATGTTTTCAACTACTTTACAAGAGAACTGCATTTGAGATGAAGTATTTTTTCTTGAATTGCCACTAAATCTATATTTTTCAGAATAATAACTTGTGAGCTTTCTTCTCAATGAGTCAGTAGGTAATCATATTAAAGTGTGGAGATAAAATGATTGTTACTGGCACAACAAGAGACCTATGTCTGTGCAGTGTAGGCACAAGGTAACAGTGGTATTGAAAGTGAGTTTAGGTTCACCCTCAAAGTATCATAACATACTCTAGAGATCCACTTGCTCTTTCAAAACCAACACTTTTCAGCAAATTTGTCTGTCTGAGAAAATTCTTGTGAATATATATGTTACCATGTGCTGTTTAAAAGTTCATGTATTAACCCTGAAAAATGACAGTGAATGATACATATGTATGTAAATAAATCCTAGATCTACATAGTTTTGGGCTAGAACACTGCTATGATCTTGAAAGCTGCTTTATTACTTTTTAATTAATTTATCTTCTCAGCTACTTAATCAAATGCTATTTCTAGCCATGAAACAGGATAGGAGCTGGTGGAGGTTCACAACTATTTGACAGATCTAGCTTTTGTGGCTTTCTAGATGAAAAATTAGTCTGCCTTTTGCAGTGCTTTGGCGACTGCAGTGATCCAAATATAGTTTCCTGAATTCACAGCATCTTGTTTTCCTTAATTCTCTTCTTTGTTTGAATCTTTGAAGACATCTGTACATAATCATTTCTACAGGTGTTCAGCTGTGGTCTCATCTGTAGAAAGACCACAGGAGGATTTGCATTGAGCTGGTCTACATCTTATCCATTAACAGTGTGCTAGAGAGCATCTTGAAGAGGTTCACTGACTGATATCTACACCGGATATTTGAACAAGTGTAAATGAGCTTTCAAAGATATCAGCAATGCTTTAAGATTCCACCACTCAGGATGTTATTCTTGCTTTTTATATCACCAGGGACATCACTAACATGAAAACGAAAAAGTATTCATGTTATACAGCCACTCAAAAGGAGCGGTGTGAAAAACAAGGGCGTAATACACATTTGCTTTTGTTTGATATTGGCCCATGTTTTGTCTTGCATCCCATCTGACATGTATAGCTATTCACAGACTATGGCAGAACTGCCTCCTTCATCAAATTAATCCTGATGTTTATATCTGAAAAAGCTGTACACCTCTTCCAAATTGTATTGCATCATGTATATTTGAGATTTTTTTTCTTCTCAGTGTTCCAACGTTATTTGTATAGTTCAATACCTGAACTGCAGAAGCAAGTAGAAGGTTGGTCTCCACATGTGTCTTACTGTCTGCTGTCTGCAGCCCCAATAGGTGATTAAAGAAAAGATGGTTCTACAGGAAATCTGCTACAGAAGTTTATGATTATTTGCATATTTTTTATAAATCAAAAAGTCTTGGTTATTAAAGAGATAAATTTTATTTCAGTATTTCTAAAACTAAGAATCCTGCTAAGTTTAAACCCCTCAGAGATGAAACAAGTCTAACTGTTAATTCCACTACTATGAGCTATTTTAGGTAAAGTTTTTGTTATCAAACATCTTCCACTATTTGATTCCAGTAAAGGAATTGTTTGTAAAGAAACCAGGATTTTAAAGCTCATCTGAAAATCTATGTGGGTGTGCTCACTAAAAAATTAAATCTCCCTCAAAGTATGGATGTGAAATCTGTTGCTTAAACATATTTATTTATGTTGATTTAAGATTTGCTGGAAATGGACATGAAATGTTTTAAAAATGGTAGCTAAATCAAGAGCTACCAGCATTTTGTCAGAAGTATGAATTTCTGCTGATGACACAACAATAATAATGCATTTAAAGTTTGTTCTTCAATGGGTTTACCCCTCGGGACCAAGGAAACATTTGGCCTGTGGTCTATTGTGTGTCAAGGACAAACAGTTGAAAATGATTGTCCTGGTCTGCTTGAGCCTGTTTCAGAATAAGAGTGCAAAATCTATGACTCAGCTACTGGTTCTTTGAACAAAGGAGTAGAGAAAATATACTTAAATGGAAGTGCTCATCTGTTGTTATGGTGACACATTAAACTAGTCAATTCTAGCTTGGATCCAAAAAGAATTAAAGATGTAAGGATGGTGTGCTCCCATTTTGGAGCACTTTGAATCAAGCTTTCTGTGAGCTGTAGTGGAGAAATATCTTTACAATGAGGACAGGAATTTTCACAGTAAAATACAATACAAAATCTACATTGAAGTCACTCATAGGGTAGGGAATGCCAAATCCAAGATGCTTGTGCAAACTTAGCTCCCTCCCTTTGCTGTGCTCTTTTGTATGTTTTTCTTTATAGGGTCACACTCATCTCCTTTACCAGTTATGCAAAAATCGGCGGATGAATCATTGAAGTGCTCCAAGGAAAGATGTCTCTTCCATACATCAAGAATAGTGCAGGCTGGGACCAAACAGTGCCTAAACAGTTTGGTAGCAATAGATAGAACAGTATCGCTTGCACCCTTTTGAAGAAGTTTCTCTATAGCAGATCTCCTGCGTGCATAGAGGCACCAGAAGCATCTCTGTGACCATAAGACGTGTATGTGTGTGTGCAGGTGTGTATACATAAATGACTATTTTTACTAGTAATTTTTCAGTGTAAGGTGCCTGGAACACGAGCAAGCATTTCCTTGGGGAGCATAGTTTTTTTGACTTGAAAGTAAACCAACATATGAGCACCATCGATAATCATGACTCCAAGTGATTTGAGAAATCCTCTGCAATCCTATGAGACCAATACTTATTTCTCATTTCTGGTAGTCAGTCTGAATGACTGTCCCAGTGAGTTGGATGTACCTCCTTTGACTGGAAATATCTGTTTTCCTAGAAAACAGACTTTTACACAACTAGAGTCACCTCTAAAAATGTGGTTGTCAAGAAAAATGTTAAAATAACTGAGGAATATTCACACCAAAAACTGTCAGCTGCTCAAGAGCAGCAGGAATCCTATAAGTTGCTCCATGTGCTATGCCATAAACTTTGGGACCACATTAGTGTCTGATCCTGAGGTATTACTTCACTAAGCATCATCCCTGTGATATTGCCATATCAATGCGATGGTAGTGACTCGGAGGTAGTGGCAGTGGAGTGTCTTCTGCCATTATTTGTGCTGTAACCCCCGTGTGGATGAGCAGGGGATTCAAACACTTTTATCGGGCATCCTGATGGTAAAAGCATTCCCACGCAGCATGTACATGAGCTAAAAAGTGTTAAAATATGGAGTGGAATGCAAGGGGAATCCTTGCAGCTCCCAAGTACAGCACAGTCTACATGGGGAGCAAATGTATTAGGACTTCAGATCCTAAGGGAGTCAGTTCTGGTAATCCAAACCATGTATGGCTTTGGTTTTGTAATTCTGGCAGCAGGTATAATTTAGATCCTAGAATATACTGGGCATAATTTCTGTCTGAAATAGAATATTGGGGAGCAAAAAATGCATGGTTACACCATATGTCTGAAAGCTGAGCAGCTGTCAAAGAAAGCAGATTTAAAAGGCAGACATGCCTGCAGCCCCAGCCTTGACTTTGATGAATTACAGAATCACAGAATGAGCTGAGTTGGAAAGGACCCACAAGGATCATCGAGTCCAACTCCTGGCCCTTCACAGCACCATCCCCAAGAATCACACCATGTACCTGAGAGTGTTGTCCAAATGCTTCTTGAACTCTGTCAGACTTGATGTTTTGGCCACTTCCCTGGGGAGCCAGGGCATTGCTGACTCATGTTCAACTTTTCCTCGACCAGGACCTCCGGGTCCCTTTCTGCAGCACTGTTTTTCAGCATCTCATTCCTCAGTCTGTACCTACACCCAGGGTTGCCCCATCCCAGGTGCAGAATCTGGCACTTTCCCTGGTTGAACTTCATACGGTTGGTAATTACCCAGCCCTCTAATTTGTCAAGGTGTCTCTTAACCCTTTGTGCCTGACCAGTGAGCCAGTGTGTCACCCATCACGTGATGTGTTTATCCAGCCATGTGCTGGACATTTTGTTCAGAAGGCTTCTGTGAGAGACAGTATCAAAAGCTTTACTGAACTCGAAAAAAATCGCATCAACTGGTTTCCCTTGATCAGTTAGGTGGGTTACCCTGTCATAAAAGGAAATCAAGTTTGATAAGCAGGACTTTCCTCTCATGAAGCCATGGTGGTTCATAACTGATAACACTCCAGCCCAAACACATGTGATTTCTTCAGCTAGCTTCATCAAATTCTCTCTTTTGAGATCGTATTAAAACACCTGAGAATGCGTGCCCATGGCTGAGCAGGAGTCGGTGCTCTCCTCTGTGCATACAGGGCAGGAGGGAAAAAGGATGAACAAAAAACCTGACTGTTGCTGTCTGCTGCAGCTCTCTGAGACCAAAGGGAAGGGACAGGACATGGAAGGGGTCACGGTAAAGCAAAGGACTCAGCCTAAGATCCAGCATCTGGCAGAAAGCCCAAGTTTCAGATTTGTGAGAAACTGTCTGGGGGAGAGGAATATCTTTACACTAGATGTGAAACAGGAGGGCTGGAGGGAGGGTTGGAGAGGAGCCCAAGAATGAGCACAGCCTGCTGCAGTCAACGGCTCCAGTCGGGGCCTCCCTTTTTCCATTTGCATGAAACTATTTCTTTTGTCACTAAGTCTTAAAAAGTCGTTGTGTATCTGGATGTGCACATGTGTGTGTGCATGTGTTTGCAAAAGTGACATGTTTAGCTTCATATCTGACAATGTGCCTTTGGCAGATTCAATGTAAAAATTAACTTGCGCTGTGCCTTTTTTTTTTTAAGGAAGGATAAAACAAAACCAGATTGAGCTTTTACACTTAAAGCCCTAAGAAAATCATAAAAGTGAATTATGGGGTGAGAATTACTCTTTAAAGGAAAGTTTTACACTGAAGTAAACTTGGAAGATTTATACATAAAATATTACATATAATATTTATGTGCATAAAATCTGCTGAACTGGCCATTTTCTGACTATTATATAAACTTCATGCATTTGAGAAAGCAGACTTCCTTTCACAAAAACCAATTTGTTCTAGCTTCTAGCTTCTATTATAACGTAATAATCCCTGGATGTCAACACTTGATGCTATTGTCATAAGCTGTCTCCTCCGTGCGCTGTTTGGTTGAGTAATTTGTCTTCTGTAGGTTGAGCATAAAGTGCATTGGTCTAACAAGCTAAAAGCATGACGTAAACGAGGAGAAGGAAAAAGAGGAGGCTGGGAAGGGAGCACATACTCCAAACAAAAGGCACAATTTTGGGGTGCAGAACTCTTTTCTAAACCACTCCGTGTTCAAGTTTAGCTTGGAGAGCGAGTCTGCATCTGGGCAGATATAGACAGTGAGTTCCCAAATTTAGTCTTCTTGATATAAGCAAAGCCCAGTGTTTAGTCAGCCTTTGAGATACCCCAAAGAAGGCGCTGGCAGAGGGTCCCCAGGGAAGGCAGCAGGCAGCAGCACAGAGCTGGTGACCAGAGAAACACTGGGAAACCTCCCACAGGAGAGGCCCTGGAGCTGTCACCTGTGCCCCCGCCCTCCCCTGCACTAGCCATCAGTCAGGGGATGACACTCCCAGGGATGTCCCGGGGGAGTGCTGAGTGGCAGTCATGCACCTCAATACGACCCCCTGGAGCAGAGGGACCTCCTTGGTGACAGTGGATTGACTTTCCAAAGCAACTGGGCTCATACAAGCACTCGACACACATTAAGCAAATGGACCTAAAAGGATAAATGTCCTCTACTGTCCTTACAAGGAAGGAATGACAAAGAGTGAAAGAAAATGCAAGAGTTATTAATGCTTTCACCCAGTAATGCCTAGATGTATGCAGATACCATAATGACAGGATCTTACAAAAGTCTGAGCAACGCAGAATAGCCTGCAAAAGCATTTATCTGGGACAAGTAGGCATTTCTTAGCCTATCTGTAGAAATGTTGGCTATTTTTGCAGTTTGCCTGGTATTCAGCTGCTCCACAGTAATCCATCTGAGAGCCCTTTCTGCAAATCCCCTGTTTGAAAATTATGACTTGTTCTTCTTGCAGAAATTATTACAAAATTATCTAAAAAGTAGGTGAAAAATAGAGATTGTTCACAGAATTTTAAGCTGTAGAACTGTTAATTCTTTTCTTAGTCAAAGTTGGAAGAGAAACGAAGCATTTCAGTGCCCTCAGAGAATTTCAGCATATATGATCCTCTCAATTGCCTGCCAGGGAAAAGTTGTGATTATGAAGCAATCACTGATCTGATCCCATAGTAGCTTTTCCGAAGTCAAAATGCTCTGTTTTCTTCTCATTTCTCAAGTATTGAATTGTTCTAAAGAGTTTCAAAATGTCCTTTCCACAACAAGCATCAACGCTAGATTATCAGAATCAAGGTCTATATCCTGTAGTGATCGGAAGAAAATAGATGAAACTTTTAATTGCATTGCAGATGTTATGTCTAGAAGAGCAAAATACTCTGAAAGTAATTGAGTAGTTTGCCATCTACACTAAACAGAGATTTTTAAAACAGAATATGTATGGAGAATGCAAATATGCAGAATGCAAACATCTGTGTTGAATGTTTCCAATGGTATCAAGGAATATACATTTTTCTTAGATTTTAGAACTTAGTGGTATCAGTGAAAATAAAATAAAATGTCTAATTATATTGCTGAAGTCATCAGAAGAAGAATGCAGAAGAATCTCATTCTTCTTCCTGAGAGACATCTATAATAAATCATTAGTGGTATATTAAAAAATAGATTATAGCCATGGGAGTAAGTGCTTTTCCTATTCAACAAAGGAATAAAAAAGGAAGATATTGAATTATGAAGTATATAAATTCAATTGTGTGCTTATTTAGTGAAAATAGGAAAACATCACAGTGATCTGTATGATGTTGTTTGTCCCTTAAACTTCATAGAATTTTAAACATTTGTTGGATAGAAAAATTTTTGGGAGTATTTTTAGTATAGAAACCATAAAATATATTTTCTAATTTTCTAACACAAGCAATTATTCTGAACACTGAGAAGTGATGGTTGTATGGAGTTAGAAATATGTTATCAAATTTTAACTTCTCAGGTAAGAAGAAATATAGAGTTGCAGATGTTATATTAAACCATTCATCTTATCATTCATTTACATTTCAGCTTGCAGCACAGAAGCCTGAATAACTAAGAAGGTTTTAATTAAATGAAAGGACAAAGCATGGCAATTTAATGACCTGATATAAAACCTCATATGTTTCCATTGGCCCCAGGAATTTTCTTGAAAAGAAAACAGTGCGAATTAGATTTTCTGATCTATGTGGGCTTGGACAGCCTGTTCCCAAGAGAAAAGACTAGGAATCAGGCTTTGTTTCCTATTGGTGCTCAAAATCCACCCAAATTGCATTAATTCTGGATCAAATAGATACTGCAATTATATTAATTAGGCAAACATCCCAAATTAATTTTGAAAGTTATCTTCTTTGATCGACTGTAGTAGAGCCTTGCTTAGGCAGTCACATTTTCATTGAAAATCAGTGTGGCAGGTCTTGGTCTTCCCTGTTCCGAAAACAAAACAAATGATTATTCATCCCCTCTTTCCTGTTTGCAGTGAAACCATCTCTGTGATTTAATTCTAGCTTGGGCTGATAGCACACCAATCTTCTTGACACGCTAAGAGGGAAATAGCATTTGGATCACTGCGATGGCTTGGCAGGAGCTATTGATGTGGTGCCTGCACTTTGTCAGATGGCTCGGGAAATTCCACAGCCTATACTCAGAGCTCTAGTTCAGGCATGGATTTCCAATCCCTGATAAGTGTGAAGTTCACAAGAAGTCAGCCACCCTACATTTTCTGCATCTGGTGTGTCAAGGCTTTCATGACATATGCTGGTGGTCAGAGCTCCACTTAAATCCAGACATCATTATGACAGTCTGAGCTGGTAAACTGGTGGACAATGTGACTACCTTTCTCTTACTGAAAAAGAGGTTGAGGCCCATTACTAAATGTGGTGTATTAGCTGAAGCTGATGTAGAAAATATAACCCAAATACTAGAATATATGGTTACGTATTGAAATGACTAATATGAAGATGATTCAGAAATCATTGCATAAAATTTATTCATTTGCTCTTCTCATCAAAAAGATTTTAACAATGCAGAAAACACAGGTAGTTGAGAAACTCTTCAAGAAACATTTTATTTAGTTAAGAAAAATTAATTACAAGTGGGGGACCTTGCAAAGTTTTACTGTCTTTGAAATAGTACTGCAGTTCCAGACTTGGAACTGCTACAATGATCAATTATCCTCTAAACTTTTGCTTCAACTAATTATCTGAGGTTTCATCAAGAGAATGTAGGTTACGTTGCAGGAAAACATTTTCAATGATCAGCATATCTTAAAAGTAAAGGAGCAACTCTCTGTGTAAGTTTTAGACTCTCCTCTAATAGAAAACTTTAAAAACATGTTTCACAAATATTTCTCAGATGTCTTCTATGTATATTAGTTCTTCAGCACAGGAGAAAGTTGGATCCAGACCTTACTTCCCTATGACTTCAGGACTCTAAAGGAAAAGGCCAATATTATCCAGGAGTCTATATTGGAGGGACATAAACATCCTTTCTGCTATTTAAATTTGTTTATTTTTTATGAGTTTATCTCAGACATAAAGGCAAAGATTCAGATGCAATGATGTTGATTTGAAGAACATTGCTTTATTCTGTTATTTTATTGGCTTATTTAGACTCCCCCATGGATTACTCCTTTATTTTATTGGGTTATTCAGACTCTCACAATGAATCATTTTCTTAGCTTAAATAAGTCAATCCCATCTGGAGCTGGTCAGAATATTTTCAGTGAAATGAAATATGTCACTTCATCAAAGCCAAAATGTTGTATCAACATATCAGTTTTGACAAACATTTCTTGAGAAAGTTTTTGCCTGGGGTTCCCTTGTCACAGCCAGAGGAGAAAGAGCCTGAGCCGAAAAGATCAGGTTTTATATCCAGAAACAGACATTTCATAACAATTTCCATTTCCAAAAATGTTTGAGGGGGTTATTTTCATTTCTCTGAATAGTGAAAACAAATTCTGAAACCTCGACATTTAGAGCAAAATGGAATCCGTGTCCTCTGAACAGCTTTAATTACATCTGAGCATACAAAATGCTGATTCAGTAGCTCATATTTAGAGGATTTAGGTATACCAGAAGGCAGAAAATCAGGAAACCATAAGAAATGTGACTGTATATTGATAGTGGTCTTCTTTTTCCTCGGAACGGTATTTATTTGTCAAGCGGCATGTAAACATCACTGAATCCGACTCTTGCCATAAAGATCTCCACAAAACACGCATGATAGCACGCTCTGTGTCTTTCACACCAAAGTTTAGTAAAGTGCATAGCAAATCCTTCTTAAATTATGTAGGATACAGATCAGATCCTAGGAACACTAGAAATATGTTTTCTTTAGCTCATTAAAATTTGTGGACACTACAGTTATTCTGTCATGGTTAAAACGCTTTGATTGCTCCAAGGGAAAAAGCCCAAAAACTGCTTGTATCAGATGGAACAGGAAGTTCCAGGGCCCTGATGGAACTCCGTAGCTGCTTGATTGCATGCTGGAAGAAATGGGCACTGTACATGACTGCAGGAAAGAGGAAGGTACAGCTGTAACAGAAACTGCCCTCACCTTCCCTGACTGGCATTTTATACACATAGTTCTGTAACTGCTTTTTAGCTATTAGAAAATGATCTTGCAGAATATATATTTTAATTAGTTATTATGGAACACTGCAACACCTGTAGCTGAAACACATATGAAGCTAAGCTTGTAAAAAAAGGTGGGTTAAAAAAGCATTTCTGAATTGAACCTTGAGAAAGATAATTTTCTTCAAACATGAAGGAGCCACATGTTAGTGGAGGAGGCTGAAGTCTGTCTTCCATTTCTCACAAAAATGTTCATAGCAGTATTCATGGTCGTGTGTACAGCACTGTACATGTCCTCTCTACCCGTACAGACTGGTGTTACCAGGGGTAGGAACTGCTCCAGAGAAGACAGTGCTGAAGCTGAGACCCACCTTGGCAAGGAGGAGCCTTACCAAAATACTGCAACCTCTGCACCTGCCCCATCTTCTTCTCCAGGGGTGGGTTGTACAAGAAACTGCTGAAAGGCAGCAGAGCCAGCATGTGAGAAGAGGCTGTTAAGGAAAAAAATACTCAAGAGGGATTGATTTCAGGAAAGGGAGTACTAATGCTGCACAAAGCCAGATGTGTGACCGCATATACACGTGAGATTGTTCCTGTTAGTCTTTAAGAGTGGAGTAATCCTGTGTATCAGTAGAGCTCATATTGCAATGCAGGCAGTAATTTTTCTGTAGGGAATTGGTTTAATCAGTTTACAGAAATCTTAAAGCATAAAGTGCAGTTTTTCAGTAAGCATTTTATCATCAAACGTATTACTGGATGAATTCTCTGCAAAGAAGGAAAAAATCCACAACTGATTTTTGTCCCCTTGCTTGACCACCTTTAACTCAGAAGGTCCAGAATATTTTTCTTAAGCTGTTCTTACAGCAGAGTTTCAGATTTTAAGGAGTCTGGAAGACTCCATTTTATCTGTAGAGCTAAGGGCACTACGCTGTGATAAAACTTGAAAGTGAAAGCTGAACAACAGAAAGGAGGTGAGATTAAGGATTTTATTTCAGTTGGTACATGGATTAGTTTCAATGGATTTATGACTGTTGTTTGTAATTACGGAGCCAACTGCACTGATGCCTATGTCTGTGATTTAGTGGTACCTATTGTGAAACCACATCACTGAGAGCTCTGGTAAGGCTTCAGAAGCCTTAATAGAGAGTGTGCACACTGTTGGCAGCCTCAGCCTAAAAGCCATAGATAAACAGAATAGAAACCAATGTACAGCTTCACCTTCTGGCTCTCTAGAAAATGACGACTTTATACTGTGTTTTTTGCCTATCTTCTTAATATGTAGAAATAAAACCACAGCTGTTATTTCATCTGAGACTTATAGATCTACTGCTGAGCGAGAGGATAATTCTTATTTCTTACATATGCCACTGCATTTGTTTGGATTGCTTCTTTTTAAACTAAGTTGCTAAAAATACGTTTATTTTCTGATTCAGAAGCAACAGTAAACAGTGTTCATGAAACACTCCCAAAGAGGAAAAGAGATAAAATCTTGATGCAGCTGGCAGAATATACAAGATAAAGTATTTTTTAAAAGGAATAATTAGGGAAAAGATCCTATTTGATAGAATAATTAAATAAAAAACTTAAATAGAGCTGATAGTCAATGACTCAGTGAAAAGGGAAACATGAATTTTAAATATTAAGGATAACATCTATCTTTGCCTAGATCTGGACATTATTGGTACTCTCCATAAATCATCCTCTTCTTAATTTAATATGAGCATCTGTAAGGTCCAGAGATAAATTAATTGCTGCCAGATTTAAATAATACGCTTGGTTTCAGGCATTTCCTGGGGATTAATGACAGGTTAGGGGGAGCCAAGGGCCTAAAGTTCAGCCAGAAACCATTAACCTCAGGTTATCATTAACCTCAGGAAACACCCTACGTCTCAGCCATGTCTGTTCCTACAGAATGGAAGTGAAAAGCATGATGCCATGTATTTCTTGTAGGGGTTAACGCCATTCGGGTTGGTACATACAGAAAATTTTAACAGCCCATATTCTCCCTGGTTAGATGGCATGAATCAAATGTGCTCATCCACTTGGCTTATCATGGCTCCTCCAAAAGGAAGCGTTTAGTGCTCTGAATGATATGTTGTATGGATGCCTTTTTTTTGGGGAGCCAAAACATAAAAATTTAGAAGTCCATGGAAACTGAGGTGTATGTTAGCTTTGGGTGGGTTGACATTGCAAGGTCAACATTTAACTTGCAAATGCACCTTGGCTGGGTGTGAAGAGCACATCTTCTGCTCTCTTCGTTGCTGTCAGCTGTTGCACAGTGGCATTTGGGTGCAGGGAAGTGAGTCTCATGTTTCTTAATTCAAGTAGTACAAAATTGTGTCTGGAGGAAAATTTCAGAGTTCCCAATTCAACTTATTAAGAGCCAAATTTTGACCTATTTTCAGATTGCCGAGACCTCAGGAGACATAGTATCTGGATACAGAAAATAAGAACAATATTTCTTGGAAAGTTTTTATACATTTTTCAGCCTGAAGGTTTCCAAGCATTTTACGAGCATTTATTAATTAACACCCACAACATTCCTGTGAGATATGTGTCAGCCCCACTCTGTGCTAGTAATGACATCAGAGATGACACCAGAGGAAATCTGGGGAGGAAGGAACACAGGGACACAGGGCTCTGAGAATTCCCACTCCTCCCTCGTCTCTGCTGTGAACATGGGGCATACTGTGGGCTCTGTATGCATAGACAGGAGAATTGGGAGCTGATGCTAATGCTGTACATAAGGGCTTGAAGAAGTATCACTATGAGTTACTGTTCTTACTAAAAAGAAGGGAGCTAGTTAATCTAAGCTAATTTCAAAGCACAGCCAGTGTGTGTACCAGAGAGAAAGAAGAAACTTCTGGTGAGCCTGTGGTGGTTTTCAGGTATTGGTCCAATGAGTATTTGGGCTACAGACAGGTTCTGCTGGATTGTAGCAGCTACTGATATGTGCAGTGGGCTTTGGATGCACCTTTCTAAGCACCAAATTCACGTATGTGATGTTAACCATGCACAAGTGTGTGTCTAGCTTGAGCTAGACATTTAGGCTTCCCCTGTAGTTAACATGGTGCCTTTCACCATGTTTTAAAACATCAGTTTTAAAATAAGTGTCTAAAATACTTCCTTCCTTTAGAAATGCCCAGCTTTTCACACCAATTTTAGTGTGGGTCTCTGAAAGACTATGTTTTTAAAAGCGCAGGATAGTTGGGGTGAATGCGAGAACAAGAGAAGGCCTGGATATTCCCAGTGAAGGGACAGAAAAATGCCCTACTAGCTAATAACTGTGTGAGGACTGTTGGCTTGGGGACTGGACAAATAATCTATATTTACTCCCAAGCATGTATACCCCAGGTTACCTTAGGCAGCAAAAGGGCTGCAAGCTTATGTTGACTTCATGGAGGGAAATGATGGATGAGTGCAGAGAGATACATTGGGAACAACACTTGCAACACATATTAATCTTACTGAAACTTGGTATGCTGACAGGGCTGCTCTTTGTTTTCTGGTCTGTTCAACCGGGTTTAGTTCAATGTTCATTTTTTATGATGGTCTTTACATGCACAAATCTGTAGTATTGTACATAGCTAGACAGTTTTGTATCTGCTTTTCATTATTACCCAACTTCTCTAAACATTACTAAAATATGTTTTAATATATTAATTTTTATCTAGCTTATGTTTTTGTAGACTACATGTTACTTTTTACTTTTGCTCTTTGTCTCCAGATCTTATTACCAAATTTTATATGCTTCTGCTGCCAGGCTTCTTTAATTCTGCTAGTGGCAAAACCCACTCCTTTAAACCTGTGACAATTCTGCAGATAACTGTATGACACTTTTTCATGGATTTCAGATGTTTAAGAGAAATGATACAGCTGTCTTTGAAAGCACATAATCTCAAAATTGTGGCCAAACAACAGCAGTATGACCGGAAAAAAGGGCTCCCTGGAAGCTGGTTTCAGAGGAATTTTCTAAAGAAAGAAAATTCCAAATATAGAGCACACAACATGTTTCCAGAAGCTAGCAGAAAACAAAGGATTAAACTTAACTACATCTCTCTCCTGCTTTTAGTCCACAGTTGGCTGCAAAGAAACAGAATTAGTCTAGCTGTACAATGCAGCCTAATTCCACACAAAATACAATAGAGGGCTATGGAGGGTTCAAGTCTGACTTTCTTGTGGGCCAGTAGGATAAGATATCTCTGATTTACTAAAGCTTGTAAATCATAGGCCCTACAGTTTTGATTTTAGTAAATCTTGCTCTACCTGAGCTTTACTGAATTGAAGGACAAGACATTCACACTGCTTTCTCCATGTATACGAGGAAGGAATGTGAAAACTCCTAGTTATATCAAATACCATTTCCTCCGCCTGACCTGTAGTGCTATTGGAACTGCTCACTTTTGCAGTTGATCATGTTTTTCACACCGCTCATACAAGTCTTGCAGATGCAGGTGTTACTAATCCAAGACAAATGTCTTCTCCTGAATTTCCCAGAGTGGGTAATGCAGCACTGGTCTCTGAATGTGATGAGGCTTCTTCCCAGCTTTTGGAATACAGACAAAAACTCTACTGTGTAAGCAAGGTGGGAAGAGTAAGCAAGAAGGCACGAGAGCCTCTGAAGGCAGGGATGGTTAACATTTTAGTTGTCTTTGGTCACTTTTTCCCCAAGCCTCACATTTTGAGGTAGAGTAATAGCTGTGCAGTGATATCATCCCTCAGATGCAGTCACCAATGCAGTCTGGTCCTATACTTCTCCCTCTTAATTCATTCGCATATGGAAGAATGCTCTGATATGTTTGACCTTCCAAAAACCCATGCTCTCATGGACCAGGTCAAATAGCCTTTGGGCTGGAGGAGGGTCATGCCTGTGTGGATGGTGTGCCATGGAAAAGGTTGGAGGTCCTTCATTCCTAGGGGTATGGGAAAAAAAATCCCTTTTTGAGCAAATGGAGAGAAGAGCTACATCTGAAGTAATATTTATATAGAAAATATAAACCTTTCATTGAAGAGAGACACTTCCAAATCCAGCATCAGATTTCTAAATCAAAAAGTGGTTAAGATATTGTGCTTAATTTTTTGAGATGATGCTATAGGAATAATTTTATAAATTCTTTCTTATATTAATTCCTTATGCCTAAAATGTACAATTTATGTTTACATTGTATACATGTATATATGTTACATACATGCAGCATGCATTCACTCTAAAATAACACTCTCTATCATTCTCAATTCCTATGATAGCAATGGCATACAGATATACAGCTAAATTAACATATTAGAGAATTTCAAAGATGCTGATTCTCAAAAAGGGAAGATACATTGTCACTCATTTCTACTCAGGTCAAACAAGTTATACAAAACACAAATACAGTTTACAAAATGAACCAGATGTAAGTAGTCTAGTGTTCCATGTTCATGCATCCTTATTTCAATTGTCTAGAACTAAAAGCAAAAGGATACCCTATATCATTAAAAATAAATGAAGTTTATAATTGCTTAAAAGATTATAGCATAAAATTTGCATGAGTGATATGCTGCAAAAGACAAGAGGGATTTGCTATACAGAATTTAATGTTGCTTTGCTTGAAGATGCAGCTTGCATTTAGGCATATCAAGAAACAAGATCATTTAATGGTTTATTCATTCTATTTAACAGAATATATCCATGGCCCATCATCCACACATTCACCTGCTGTCAGCTGCTGTTGAGCTCTGTAATGAACAGCTGTGGAAAGGGCAAAAAGCTTACAACAACCTCTGGCTATTTGCATTTAAGATATTTAGTTCTGTGTGAGAAGAATGACATGTAATCAACTAGACACATGGATAAAAATAGCAGACTCCAATTTTACCTACCATTTTCCTCTTCTCTTAGAGATGGTTACAAAATTCATGAATTATTTGCATTTTGACTTTCAGAACAACATACAATTTTTATACAGCAAAGGGTTAGATTCTGTCTGTCCTGTTTCTGAGGGGTAACTGGAGAAGGAAAGCTCTTCTGGGTGTGCACCATGGGAACAGGGCCTGATCTGTACTGCCAGCAGATAAAGTCTCATTAACATGTTGGTAATAGAAAGCGATGCCCACACGACAGGGGCAACACCTTGATAAAGAAGCAGATTGAAATATCAGTGTAGTAACCATTGGAGTTGTACTGTGTTGGTAATGGTCTCTCTAGAAACGAGGTGGGACAGCTATTAAAATCTGCTGGAGGTGTTGTGCAGTGACTATCAGAGCATTCCTGCTTAAAATGGGATTGCAGCTCTCTTACCTCTGTGGTGCATTCAGATTGTCTAAGCCATCCTTGAAAATGACGGACTCATTCTCCTGAACGCCCTGAGTGACATCTGAGAGGCTGAAATTGCTCCAGGGTACTCTGGATGCCATTGGGACCTGGGAGCCAAACCAGGCCCCTGAGAAAGCAGGAAAACAGGAGACAGCAAGTGGAAGGATGCTGTCTGTGAGTCCTGCTGTTGGACACTGAACAATAAGTAAGTCTGTTCTCAGATAAAATTCTCGTAGAAGTTGCCAGGCATCCGTCAGTTGGAAAAATGTGAGGGCTCATTGATACCAATAGCTTTGTTTTCTGCTTTATTCGCAAGAAGTTAGAAAATTGTATTTTAAAGGTTATTTACTGGAAATAACAGGAACATTTAGTTCTCTAATCATAGTCAGTAAAATCTGGCCAAAGGAAATGCATCTAAACTTTTCCCAATAATAAACAAAGATTCTTTAGTTGTGTACCTTTAAAGTTTCTTCTCATCTTGAGAGTAGTATATAATACATGGAAATAATGAAAAAGACATTAAGAAAGTGGTGTTCCATGAGCTAATTTGCAGGACACCATATGACTTTGATGGTTGGAAAAATAAAAGGATTACAGTGGAAGCATGTAAATATTAGGTGTAGCTTCTCGTATACCTTTGAACCAGTCAAAATGATGATTAAATCATTCTGAGAATCTGCAATAAAAATATCAGCTCTTACAAGCATTCATGGCTTTGCTAAGTAGGTGAAGAACCAGTCTGATCTGAGAGTTAAAAGCACCATAAAAAAAGGTGGAATAGCCATCTTTCTGCAGTCACTTAGACCAAAATGGCTCCATTTATAAAAATGAAATTTTTATACAGATTTGGAGTATACAGAGAAAATCAACAACATTTGGAAAACTGTTGAAATAATTCTCTTGCTAGATGTAAAACCAGGTTACTGTGAGCATTCCAGTAAAGACAGTCTGCAAGCATGTGCAGAACTGCACAGACTGGAAAAGTCATTTTCAGAATGAGTTGTCACACTCTTCCCCATCCATGATCTGTGAATGAAAAGGCAGAAAGCTGTTTGATGTAGAATCACAACAGCAGTGTCTGTTTTCCTCTGTGGTGTGGTGCTGAGTGGAACAGAGTCATACTGAGTATCAGTAAGTACCAGTGGGGCTGAGGCAAAAGTGCCAAGAGGAAAGGGGGCTGAAAGACAACATCTCACACAAGACATGATTTCCTTCCTTTGGAGGCTCCATGCACATCATGAGAGTCCTGCATTAGGTCCCTGCATTCCCTGCCCATGCACTGGCGATTGTATCCTGCTCACTTCTGAAGCAAGGTGCCAACCTGAAGTATTTCTTTTGTCAGGTGACCTCCTGAGCCAGGTACAGCAGTCACCAGGTCATGGGCACTCATGTCCTCTGCCTCATTGCTCCATGCCCAAAGGACATGGTCCCAAAGTAAAATTTTAGCATCTGGACAATCTCCTCCTGTCACATGAGCTGACAGACCAGACATATCCTTCACCATGTGATAGAATAAGGAGCTGTCTGGTATGTTAGAAAAAAGATCTATAAAAGGTTGTATAACATGGGAGTATAATCAGGAGGAAGAACTGAGGAATAGTTGCTTGATACTTTGGCAAATTACAGAGGCTGAGAATAGCTCAGTTTGTCTCGATAAGAGAGGAAAAGAGCAGGCTAGACATTAACTATCTTATATGCAGGAAATGGCCACAATTAAATCAAAAGATATTTTTAGTGTGAGTAAGGTAACATGAGAGGATCTGGATATAGAAGTGACTCACTCAGTAGCCCCATCAGATCAAACGATTTAAACTTCAGATATACCATGAGATTAGCCTCAGCATATTTCTGGCTACAAAGCTAGAGAAATGGCTAAAACTGTAAAAATGTTAGCTTCTATAAACAATTTGATATCCAAGTTAAAAAAAAGTGACTGCTAGCTTTGCTCCCAAACACAACTTCAACCCGGAGCAGAGCTGGGATTTAGGGGTTTTTGCACCACTCTTCTGTCCCCAGCACAGCCCCCAGGACCCATATTTACAGCCTTGGGCTGAGAGATGGAAGGAGGCAGAACCCGAACAGTGTTCAGTGACATGAACTTTAGCAAACTAAACCAGAAACAACCTGGCCTCAGATTTGTTTCTCAGGCTGAGAAACTCACAAAAGCAAAGAAAGGAACTCACATGGAAACTGGAACCATATTCCAGCCCCAATGGTTCCTTTGGATGCTTTTCCTTTTATGAGTACCAAGGTCAGGAAATCAGCCTGGATTCCAGCTGCTGCTCAAAGTATCCATGCTCTCATTGCTTCAGCTCAGACAATTAATGCTGCTTAAATGTCCCTGACTGAGGGTGCAATTGGTTTCTTTTCTGGACTAGAAATTGGACATGAGCTGTGTGCCTCATCTCCATCAAAGCCATTCTTCTCTCCATCACCCTTATGTTCAGGGCCTATGGAACCCACAGCTTACGGAAAAACAGCCATACAGGCTGGCCGGCTCCGTGCACGGTGCTCCTCTTGCATACCCCGTCACACCCGCCTTTGTTTAAACATTTGTAGACTGAAACATCCTGTCGAGCCCTGTTCTGTGGGAGAACATATTTGTGAGACAAAGCAATGCTGTGGTCTACCAGGAGGTCTATGACTCTCTCGGTGAATTATTCACTACTTTGCTGTGGTCTACATGCCAGGTCACCCGTGTTCACAGCAGAAAATGAAGCATTATTCATTATCAAGCCTTTGGTTTTCTCTTCTAGGAGGTTGTTCCCCCACTCCCGTTGCCCTTTCAGGTTTTAACAAGACATTGCATTCTTTCAGACTTCCCCTGGGCAGCAGTTTTTTGCACTTGCAGAGGTATAGCAATAATAGAGAGAAAGCCAGAGCAGTTGTAAATTGTAGCAGTTAATGTCAAATTGATGGGGCAGTGATCAAATGAAGTTCATAACAACAGAACACAACCTGGGGGTGGAATGCTGTTTCAAAGATTGCTAATGACAGGGTTATAAAATCATAAAATTGAAAGTTTTTTCCACTGTGAAAGTTTGAAAGAATTTATTTGGCTGACCGAAGGTATTACAAGTGTTAGGGTCAGACTTTTATAAGACATTTAGCACATTTCCTCATCAATGAGGGGACTGAACAGTCCATTTTGAACTGAGGGAACAACATCTGCATTTTGTTGCTATTCTTCACCCTGAGTACACCTTTAATGACCTTTAGGTCTTCTAGTGTGGTGCTGTTTAATTACAAATAGCTGATATAAAAGGAGAGCAACTGTTGGCTAAAAAGAGCAGTTTTGGGGTTTTCAGATCTGCCTTTTAACCACCAGCATTCAAGAAACCAAAGCGGTAGGCAATGTCACAATGCTAGCATGAGGGAAAACATTTATAGCTCATCAAAGCTGGACAGTACACAGCTGTATCCCAGCTGCACACTCCAACCACGATGCTAGAAATGTCTCAGAAAGGAAAAAAGAGGCTAGATCCACGAAAATATCAGAAGATAAATAGGCATGGAAAATACTGAAGACATCCCAGTGCAATTTACATCTGCAAGTGAAAAATGAACAATGCAAACGAGACATATGCTTTTATAGATGGATCATTCTGTATTTTCAGATTTATTTATTTTTGTGATTTCTACTTAAGTTATTGAGACTAATCTGTCATGTGATTTATCGTGCTTTCCTTACTCATTTGTCCTTAGCTTAGTCAAGAAAGACCAAAGCCAGAAAAAATGCATAGCTTGAAACTGGCTCTTTTTCTCCTTATGGCAGAATATGGAAAGAGAGAGAAGTCCACTTGTAAAAGCTACATTTGGTTAGAGAGGGCTTAAGATCCCCAGATTCACACAAAACCTCTAACCTTGGCTCCCCTACAAGAGACGCCAGCCTTGGTCATGAAGATGTGTCACCCAAGTCCCTATAAGTCCACATCTCACAGAAATGTGGCTGGTGTCTGCACAGTCACAGTGTTTGGCAAAGATGCAGGCTCAAAGCAATTTCTGGCATCATTCATTAAATTCAGCTGTCCAATTTCTGATGTGATGGAGGGCCTTGCCAAACAGTAATTTTTCTTTTGCTTCCCGTCTTCCTGCTCCTTCCCTATTTCCTACTCAGACGCCCTTTACAGCTGGGTTTCTGAAGCTGGAATACACCTAGTAACTAGAAGCTGGTAAGGTGCTGCTTCACCCTGAAGCTCCCTAATCACTTTCTTTCCTGCTTCCAAAGGCATCAAAAATTCATCTTTTGCAGTTTGTGGCCCTTTGAATTGGACAACAATCATCTCACAAATTTAACCCTTCGGAAATGTACCTTCCAGTGTGAAGATTCAGGTGTTTAAAGGTATTCGGGTCTTTAAACGTTTTCAAGTCTTTAAAGCCTTTTAGGCAAGTTCATATGCTGCAGACACATCCCTGTTGGCTTTGCATTGCCTAAGCAGTGCTCCTGATAGCCTGTCAGCTCCATGAGGTTCCTGTGCAAATTCCATCAGATGTTTGTTTTTTCAAGTTAGGTCTTCATATAAGGGAAGAAAAACCACAACCCCACTTTTCTCCATTAGTATGTGGTATTGAACATCTGCCTCCTGTGTTGAGAACATAATACAGATGTTCTGCTGTGGTGGTCTACTTGACTGATGTGTTGCTAGCAACCATTTACAATGCCTATTAAGAAACAGACCATTTTGAGTCAGCAAACAATCCAGGGCCAGGTGAAAGCAGCTGGATAGGAGTGAGCCATGTACCATCACTTGAAACACTATAATCAGTGCTAAATTTGTTATTGGTCAGTTGGCCAATTTTGTGCTGTGTATGCACTGTGGAAATGGACTTGTGAGAACGACTGTGTTGAGAGACACAGAGATATGTAACCTGGTGGTGATTTTTGGGAATAGAAGACAGAAGATTCCTTTAGTGCAGAACCTGGAGAGTATTCTCCTTCTGGTATGTAATTTATGCCTTGGCAAAGAATGCTTGAGATCTACAGCATCAGTGACAATAGCAAGATGCCTGTTGTGCCTTTCCATAGCTGCTACTGCTGGTGATGTTTTCGTAATAGTGACCCCTAAAATAGATTAAATTGTTGATGTAAGAAGTAGCATTATGCTTGTAATTAATATTCCATTGTTAGTACTGCATTGAGATGAGTGGGTGTGGGTCATATAACAAAGCTGTTGTTTTCACAGCGTTTGCAACATCAGAGAACTTATATTGCCTACCTGACATTTTCTTGCACTGTTAATTAGACTAATGATTTTAATATGCTCTAAATGAAAGCTTAGTTTTCTGGAGCAAGAATAAGGTGCTGATTTAGAAAGGAGAAACATTAAGTTGAAGCATATGAAGTGATAGTGTGGTATTATGAGCAACCCTGATGGAAATCCTAAGAAGCAAAGCAATTTCAAATTGAACATGCAGTCCCTGGCATACTGCAAAGTGAGATACTGGATATAGAATCTCCAATTTTTGTTTGTTTGTTTTTCAATAAAAGTCTTCAGTTAAGTGTCTGCAGCTGACCTGTTGTTTCTTAAATGCTGTACTTTGTGAATAATCTGGTAAGAATTTTATCAAGTAATCCATCTCATGCTTTGCGAGCACAGAAATCTGGAGTCTTGCAATCTATGAGTGAAAACCATTTTCTAGAGAACATCCTACTTACTCCTGGTTGCCTGGTGACAGAACCAGAGGCAATGGGCACAAATTGAAACACAGGAGGTTTCCTCTGAACATCAGAAAACACTTTTTCACTGTGAGGGTGACTGAGCACTGGCACAGGTTGCCCAGACAGGTTGTGAAGTCTCCATCCTTGGAGATATTCAAAAGCTATCTGGATATGGTCCTGGGCAACCTGCTCTAGGTGTCCCTGCCTGTGCCTGAGGGGTTCGGCCAGATGGCCCCCAGAGGTCCCTTCCAGCCCTAATCATTCCATGATAGTGGGATTCTGTCTTGTCCTTCAGGTCGGTTAAGACCCCTTACTACCACAAAGTTCGTGGCAGAGTGCTGGATGATGGGAGATGCCTACAGATATTATTGAGATCTCTTGTTTCTCCTCTTAAAAGAGCGTATGCCCAAGTTGAAGTAAGCCAAACTGTCCTGTCATTTGATCCTCCTTTCTCCCTGACCTCTTTCCCTTACAAGCCCTTGTTGTTTGCTTGCACCAGCTTGTCACATTTTATTTTGAGGTCCTAAAATATTCTGGAAAGGACCTATTTCTCAGATCATGTCTGAATAGCAGATGGAACTGGATGTCTCTACTCTGACCAGCTCCTGTTAGAAGAGACAGTGCTGTTACTAAATGCTACCTGAAACCAAACATCGTTGCTAATTAAAAGTGGATCTTCAACTTTTTCTCTTTTCCCTTAAAAAAAAATTTAAAAATAATTAACCTAGTCTTTTTGTAAAGGCATGTGACTCAGCTGTGCTAAATTAGGGTCAGGTTTGTGCTTCCTAGCTGTGTTACATCAAGAATCACAGGGACAAACACTGTTTTTTGAGAGCTTAGAGGCTATAGGAGCACTCATGGAATACAGCATGAGTAATGAAAGTAAAGCCCTGTTAAAAAGTTTCCTCATGTTATTACTTGGCAGTTCATTAGATATACCGTGTTTACCTGCTGCAGCCTGCACACCAGATTTAGCTCTCTGCAGGAATCTGAAGGCATTTAGCGTGCAGAAGCTGTGAACTGCAATGAAAAACAAAACACTTCTGTTTCATGATTCTATGAAAAGCAGGGTACTTAAACAGTGACTGAGAGCCTGCTCATCCCTTCCAGATTTTTCCCCAGGCAGATAAAATTGTGGAACAGAAGAGCAGAAAAACAGATCTGATGATCTTATTGGCAGGCTGCAAAACACTGTACATTTCCTATTCAGCTCTTTGGACTTTCTGTGAGACCTTATAATCTCCTTTGGCTTGCTAACCACTGCTGAAGCAGGCCAGAACTCATTTGCATTCTTGTGTTGCTCAGTGACCCTCCAAAGATGTCAGGTAAGAACACTGATTTTAATTAAAATCTCAATTTTCAAGTACATTTCACTGTTAATATATGGCGAGAAATTCTGACCAACTACATTGTTTTGCTAAGCAGTGTGGGTTCACCTGTCTTCTTAATCACCTCTAAAGCAAAAAGTCACAGCTTCATTCCTGAAAAATGTGGCTTCACAGGACAATGAATATGTGAACAGCTGATCTGCCATATGCACCAGAAGTTCCTCTTTTGGAGGAAGCATTGAGTGTGTGAGAACAGGAAAACATCCTGTGTTTAAAGATTTAAAAGCCCACGACGGCAGTGTGATGATACAGTACACAGCAAATTGCTGTGTAGTATACAATAAATTGCTGGTTAATGTGTTCCCATGTTATTTGTTTTACTCATTCTGTTTTTTCAGGTCTTTATGAGCCCATCACAATAGGCACTCATGAGACCCATTAGTGAATTTATCATTAGTCCCAGGTCTCAAGATCTAGGAAGGCACTATTCACCTTGTTATATCAAGGGGCATGAGGTGTCAGTGCCAAGATCTCCAGCTGGTATAACCGGTCCACTGAAGCAGAGAAACCATTCACAGAGCTACAAGAATTTGCATTTGCACATCCAGGGAGTAAACAACTCACCTGAGGTTGCACAGAAATTCTGTGGCCCAGCTGGGAACCGAATTCACGTCTCTGAATTGCAGGCTCAGGTTTGGCCTCGTCACCTGCCTGCAGTGCCTATAAATGCTATTAAATATTTATTTTTGCCCATCCACAAGCCATCATACTCTCTGTAAGGATGGTTGGCTGCACACACCAGCTCCAGCTGGCCCTTCAGGAGCAGGCACAATGAATGAGGATGTTTCCTGATCAACAACCATTCTTCCATCCTTTGTGACTGTTGTAGTTGACTGCTCCCCCAGACAAGGCTTTTCAACATTTTCATTGAATCAAAAAAAGCGCAGTTCTGGACTGCTTGCAACATTTAATTCACCTTGAATCATTTGGTTTCACTTTGGGACTTTGTAAAAATAACCTAACGGCCAGATTCACAAGAGGAATGAGGTAATCCAGAGAAGCTGGTATTAAAGCTGTTCCTCCCTCCCATGCCCTAGATCCAAGTGCTGGACAGTCACATCACATGTGGGTAACCTTGGGTCTGATTCTGTTTTTGTCCGGTCCATAGCAGGTATTTTAACCCCAGGCTGACCCACTCAGAAAATACCACAACTGCAGTGGTAAACTGCAGTGTGTGCTGAGGCAGGGGTCTCATGGCTCTTCTGTTATGCCTGGACCACTCAACAATGAAAACTTAAATACTTACTGGGTGAAAAATACTATACATCTCTCTAAGTTGATGGTTAGGTTGAAAAGAGGACCTTCAGATTTTTGGTTGCTGCTTCAGTGAATGTTTATTTATGAATATGAGTGGAAGCATTTCAACAAGAAAGAATAAAAGAGCCACATTACCCACTGCCCAGCCCCCAGTGCCAAGGAGCTCTCCTGGGAAGTGGTGCACTTAATTACGTTTCTGACTTGGTGTTTGTTCTACCTACTGGGCAATACAGCTTTGGAGTGAGTGTGGGGAAAGGGACCACTGGCTCATCTCTGAAACTTATACTCTAGGAATTCAAATCACAATTCGCAAATAAATTTTTGGGACAGACTAACTGTTCAGCAACAAAAGCCATCATCCACCTCCAGTTATACCATTGCTTTTAAAGTAGAAGGCTGACAGAAACATCCACCAGAATGTCACACTCTAAGCTATCTCTGAACTAGGGAAAAAAAATTAAGAAAACATCACCCAAACTTGCAAGATATGGGTGACTGGGAAGGTAATTGTCAAACGTTGAAGGCTATATTTTCCATTTCATCCCCTTCACCTGCCCTTCCCCACCAGGGGACTCAGAGAAAATGAGGTTTCTAGATCATAATCTGCAGAGAATTCCTTATAAACCCCTTGGATAAGTTTCAGTTTTTAACATTGTACTGAACCAACTGTTATTCTTCTGAACAAAGAAGCAAAAAAAATCAAAAGCTTTCAACTAGGTCATGCTAGTATTATCATGAGTGAGTGTGAGTGGTATCATTTCACACATACTGCATCTCTCAATTAAGGAAAATGCCAGACTTCTGTTAGCAAGACAGCTGGTGGTACTCAGTGACTAAATATAGTACTGTCATCACCTAGGAGCACAGCCAGGACATTTTAATGGTTAGGACAACTGATATTTCGGTTTAGCCAAACAAATTTTTAATTATACGCTATTATTTTAAATAACCAGTGGACAAAATCAGTGAGTGAATGTATTTTAAATGTATTTTAGCCATTTTATTTATTAGGCCAATTTTCAACCAATATTCAGCTGCTCTTTAAAGAAATTCCTCATATTGTGTATATTTGAGATAGAAAAAACCAGCTAAATAAATACAGCTGGCATTCAGCTGATTCTCTGATTGTCTGTACATTAGACAGACTAAACTCCCTTAGACAGTCTTTTTATTGTGTGTCCAGTCCCTTGATCAGTGGGGCTGGGATCCTCTGGAGAGTGATTATTAGGGATGATTCCATTGCTTAGGAGAGACAAAGACACAAATAAATATCTGTAGCTCATCTTAAGTGAAGCCCGATCCAGTTCACCCACATTTGATGAAAACACTTTAATCTGCAATTACAGCTGGAATATGTCCTAAATTATGTCAGTTCTCAGAGAATTTATCTTCCTGAAAAAATCTTCCCAGCTGAGGGAAAAAGTCTTCTGGGTTCTCACCTTTCCATCAATGTCCCAGGCATTTTGCTTTTTTGTGTTAGCATTCTTTGTATCTAATGTGGAACAAGCCAAAAAAAGATACACAATTAGGTATTGCTAAGGATGAATGGAAACAGCTTTCTGTGCATCACGCTATTGTAACTTTAAGGTCCACAAGCCCGAGCCTGCCAGGTTTACAAACAAGGGCTGTGCTCATGTGTATCTGAGGCACAGAAATGAAGTGTCTGTTTCTTTCCTGTTTCCAAAAACCACTGAGTTTAGGTCTGGTTACTGAGTAGGTATTTCAAAATGTTTAATAACAATTTCATTGCTTTATTTCTTCTGCCAGCTCTAAACAATAGGGGCCAGGAACACCAGCTTTGTTTGTACTTATATTAATACATGGTTGCCTGTGGACATGCAAACAGAGGTATCCTCTGCAGCCAGTGTATTAGAGTCGTTACTCCTGCCACATGTTGAATGTGAGCTGAAAAACGACAGTGCTAGAGAGATGTCTCAAAATGAACCCCCATGTGAAAACCTCACTGATTGCATCTGTGCTACCATTGGCAACAGTTTTTTTCAGCATCTATCCTCTTTTAGTACCTTCCTTAGCCAGAGCAATGAAGAGTGTTTTATCACTGAGTTGAAATTTATTTTTTTTCTTTAGTCATATTGTCCTAGTTTCAGCTGGAGTAGAATTAATTTTCTTCTTGTAGCTGGTACAGTGCTTTGCTTTGGATTCAGCATGAGAATAATGTTGATAACATAGTGATGTTTAGGTAGTTGCTAAGTAGTGCTAACTTTAAGTCGAGGACCTTCCAGTTTCCCATGCTCTGCCAGGCAGAAGTTGCACAAGAAGCTGGGAGGAAGCATGGCCAGGACAGCTGACCTGATCCAAAAGGACTGGCCAAAGGGATATTCTATGCCATAGAATGTCGTGTCCAGTTTATAAACTGGGGGAGAACTGGCTGGAAGGGGCCAGTTGCTACTTGGTGACATGCCAGGCATTGGTCAACGGGTGGTGAGCAATTGGATTGTGATCACTTGTTTTTCTTGGATTTTAGCTATCTCTCCCCCTTTTATTACAATGATTACTACTATTGCTATTATTAGTATTATTTTATTTTACTTTGTTTCAATTATTAAACTGCTCCTACCTCCACCAATGTGTTTTGTTTTCCCCCTATGATTTTCCTCCCTATTCCACCTGGGGTGCCGGAGGACTGAGCAAGTGGATGCGTTGAACTGAGCTGCCATCTGGGTCAAACCATGACAAATAAAAGACAATAGGATTGAAGCTAGAGAGAGAGAGAAAAGCTTTAATGCACTTATTTGCAAGTGCCAGCTTTTTATCCATGCAGTCAAGTCAATATGGGCAGCAGCAGTTCAAATTTCTATCTTGGTCTCTTGGCGAATTTTCCCTCCAATCTCCCTGCAGCCTTGATCCTCACAGGAGTGTTTTGCAATGGACTCAGACCCGGGTAAAGACTTACTGCAGGAGGACCACCATCAGGCATGCCAGAACTGATGTCTTGTTTCAGTCACTCCTTCCTTCAGATGTTAACTAAGAGCTGGTGCATATCTAGCCACAGACCGCAGCAAACAGAGGTGTGTGTACACTTTGTTCTGTCGCTGCCTCTCGCTATGTTGTCTGCATCCAGCCAAGAGAGCTCAGCTGAATGGGGAATAAGCTCATATTTTCCTGAAGGTGACAAGAACTTCTGCTGGTAGCTATCAGTGCAGCTCCCATTCCTTGGGCTCTGGGAGAAACCACAGCTCTCTTAAGTGTTGTAAGGGAAACAAAGTTCCTCTCCTCATTGATCTCTACCAAGGGTTTTTCTCTCATCTGACACATTACAAGGCTGTGCAGTGATAGGGCAAGAGGGAATAGCTTTAAGCTGAAAGAGGGAAGGTTTAGATTAGATACTAGAAAAAATTATTTACTGAGGGGGTAGTGAGGCACTGGAAGGCTGCCCAAAGAAGTCGTGGATGCACCACCCCTGGAAATGTTCAAGACCAGGTTGGATGGGGCTTCTAGCAAGCCAGTCTAGTGAAAAGTGTCCATGCCCTTGGCAGGGGATTTTGAACTAGATGATCTTTAAGGTCCATTCCAACCCAAACCTTTCTGTTGTTCTCTGATTCTATGATCACTGGAAAATTAATTATAATCTGGAGGAAATTGTGTTTTCTACCACCCCAGTGTTGTTGTGCTGAAGTGTAAGAGGAGTGCTGGCGTGCTGAAGTGTATATGCAGCTCCTGACACCTGGGAAGCACACCAGAGAGAGAACCAAGGCTCTTGTCTTCTTCTTCTTCCCTCTCTTGCCATTACAGCTGAAGAAGGTCCTAGAAGATTTAATATCAATGGAAAACAAGTTTTAATTTTGGATTATTCCCTTGCTTGAATAGAAGACATCTACAGATAGGCAGACATCTATAACAAGGACAATTAACATATCCTTCTATAGAAAAACATTTTTTTCCCACTCATTCATTCTTTGTTCACTGAACAGTTTTTTATTTATTATTGCTTTAATAGCTCCATGTTTGTAACAAAAACAGTACTGTTCGTGAATGATGTAAAAACTATGATCATAACCAATAAACCTATCCTCTGAGCAACGCTGCTAACCTTATAACTTTGTTTTTAACCTTAGTAGAACTCATAAATTTACAGCTTTAGTCAGCAAATTATGATAGCCTTTCTCTTTTAATAGAAATGTTTTCATTTCTTCTATGTTAAATTTGCTGTTTTAAAAAACTTTTTTGAGCACCACATGAAGGTATAATTGGGAAGCATTAATTTGTGCTTGAAAAGTGTATTTAAATTTTTTTATTTGAAATGGACACACACTAGTGTGTGACCTAGTTTTTATAAACAGAGAAAGAAATAAAAGCCAGATCTGAAAAAGTGGATTTAACTAGATAATATTCTACCTTTTTAATTATTTTTCAAATGTAAGAGGTGATTTCACCTATTTACATATTGCTAGAGGCTAAGGTGAGAAAAAAGTATTCATCCTGAGTTGAGTTCAGAGAGTCTGCTTTGCTAAAAATGAAGCCAAGCATATTAATATACAGGCCTTCTCAAAGTCTCAAAAGCATCAGGAATCCATTTGAAAGAAGAGGAGCTGGTCTGGTTTGTCAGTCTGGCAAGTACCAATGGAAAAATCCATCATCTACCAACAAATACATGCTTGCACAGTCAGTCCTACAGCCGTGAAGGGTCTGCACAGCAGTTCCACTCCCAGGAGCTGAACCCCTGTTAGTGCCTGAGGCCATGTTGGCTCTGCTAGGGAGGAAGGCAGACACAGGAATGCAGAGGTGAAATATCCTGCAAAGATGATTTTTCTACATAATATTAAATTTGCTTAGTATAAAATTTTACAGGCATATCCTGGACCACCCAAAAGTCATAGTGATTAATCCAGAGATCTCCCCTGTCCTTTATGTGATTAGTTTTAAATGTTCATTCATTGCAATATACTTTAGATTGTTAAACATAGCCACATGGAGCGTGTTTGTAAAATACATGTGTTGTCTAAAATGCACATGCAATTTAAAGGTTCTCTTGTTACAGCACAGCTCCAGACATAAACTCCTTTTTTTCATTAATTCAACAGTTAGATGAAGAAACCTCTCCAAAGCTGAAAACAAGGAATGATTAATTAAAGAACCTGAGACTTAAATGCAGACTTGTTCTTAGTTTACCAGAGCGTAAAATTCTTACCTTAGTGGGTATACAGACAGGCATAATTTTGCAACTGATTTCTTGGCAGATAATTGAATAACTCTTGTACCAATGGCCTTTCTGAATACCAGAGAAAGCATCCCATCAAATGGATGTAATTTTTTTCACAGGGAGGGGGAAAAGCTTCGGTGAGTTTTCCAAGAAAAATTCTAAGGCTTACGTGAATATGTTCACCTAGCAGCTACACTGACGTGAATCGATATATAAACCCACATGTGTAAGACAGCTATGAGCAGTAAAAGTAACAACTCTGACCTATTAAGACGTCTAAGTATGTCTTTACATAAAAGCCTTAAAGGGCTGCACGGGGAGTCATTATAGTGTATTATGTCAGGACCTTACTTACTCAACATGTAGAAGTCGACACTGACACTGTCAGCTGTGATGTAAAACGCTTGGAGGCTCGTTTCACAGGACAGGCATTTCCAAAGAGTTCAGCACCCACCAGTTCCCATGTAGGCAGCTAAATGAGGTGATGAAACTTTAAATGCTCTCAGCTTTCATGGGAGCTGAAGTATTTTGAAAAATCCAGCTTTCCCTGGGGTAGCTGCACCATCTGCTTTGAGCTCCTGGAGAAGTGATAAGGGGGACTGAGTCAGGCACTGGTGACCTGTGAAGGTGGCTGCTGAGGAGAGGGTCTTCTGAACCCCCAGGGAATGTCTAAAGCATGCTTAAGGAACATCTTGGCTTCATCTGTAACATCCAAGCCATAGCTCAGATTTAAGGAGATTAATAAAAAAAAAACAAACAAAGGATTGTCTGCTCTGGAAATGTCCTCTCTCAGATCATAAGATAACACTATATTAACTGTGTGAACATGGTATCTGACACAGCAGACTATTATTCTGAATTTTCTTATTCAAACATCATATTCCAGTGCACATGAAAGCCAGCATAATTCACAGAATGCCTTTATACCCTAGTAATTTTATTTTAAAAAGATGCAAACAAAACAATGTGTTAGATTACATTCTGAAACTGTTGTTCAGATGTTTTATGCTATTCCTTCAGCAATAAAAGGAACATTAAACTCCTGAGGCCAGACTGAGTCTAGCTATTTTCAGCACCTCTGGCAGGCTGGAGTGGAGCCGAGGCACCTGGTTGCTGGGAACCATCCAGAAAGCCTGTCCCACACTGTTGCTGGCTGGCCCCTCACTCTGGACCTGCAGGTCCCTTTAGGGGCAAAAATATCCCTGTCACTGCAGGAGATTGGCTTTGTTCATGATGTTAGAGGGGAGGCCACAGAAGGAAAAGCCATCAAGGGCAATCAGACACAAAGACAGCAGCAATTACATCACAAGATGGGGCAGGAACAGGGGAAGCACGGCTCTACAGCTTGCCCTCCTCTCCAAATCCTCCTCAGGCATCTGCTGGTGGCTACTGCCTTACTGCTGGAGGCAAGACAGCAGACTGGACAGGCCAACTGCCTATCCAGGAATGAACTGTCTGGTTTCTGTTGCTGCATCCAGGTAGTTCTGTGAACAAAACCGGAACATTAAATCGCTCTTTGGATCCGATGTATAATGAAGTCCCAGTGACATCCTTAATTTTGGGACTTTTTAGTGTCTGTATTCTGTACTTTGCAACTTCAGTGGTTTTTTCTACCTATCTTTTTCAATTTCAGGGGCATATTTAGTAGAATGATACTGTGTCTGATTGATTTGAGTAATAAATGTGTGATCTGATGCATCTTTCTCCTCCCTAATAGGTGATAAAGTTGAGATAGTTTTTCAGTATGATACATTAAGATATTATTCCATAACAGTCCATTATAAAGATTATTCTATATTCCTTGCAAAAAGCCATGGAAAGGTTTGACCCCCTGCAAATTAACTGTAAGTTACACAGAGAGAAATGGATCTTCTGTAGGCAAAATAAAGAAAAACACAGGAATGATGACTCAGAAAAAGAATAATTAAAAAAACCCCAAGTATTTTATTCCTTCTCAGTCTCTTTCATCTTAACTGACATTCTAAAAAATGGCTTTAAGGTCGACTATGATTTATAGTCTTATGATTTACCTTAAAAGTTTTAAGACTTGCCTTCTTTTTTTAAACTTTGTCAGATTTTAAACTTCCACAAGATTCTGCTTTAAGTCCTTTGAGAATTAATAAGCGAAAGGTTGCAGTTGCAGACAGAGACACATTTTTCACGCTTCCCTCCCTCCCAGTGACTTGTTTTCCATGTTCAGCCTCTGCAGAATGAAAGGAGAAAAAAATTGCAGCCAGCAATGTCAGTTCATGTTATTATTCTATATGCAGAAATGCCTTAGCCAGCATTTATATGAAGCTTTGTAGAGTGTAATGAAAAACCCGATTGAATCTCTTACGACTTCCTTACTTTACTTGGTTATTTTCCCAAGTTCAGACAAAAGGGTGAGATTAATCTGACATATGCTGAACTACATGAAACTTAAGTTTGTCACTAAGCTATTTGCCTAATTTGCCCCCAGAACCCCATCTCCCCACAGATGGAGATAAATAGTCCAGATAGTGATTTCTCCCCTTCTGGGACTGCTGGGCTGACTTGCACTGTGGAAGGGCCATCTCTGTTTGGGTGCAAAGGACAACACCTTTGACCAGCCTAACTGGTGCCTGCATTTTGGGTGGCTAAAGTTTGGTCTGATTCATTCTCCTGTAAGTCCAGCTTTCCATTTAGGAAAGCTCAGGGGGCAGAGTACCTGAAAAGACTTCAACGTTGGTCACAAAATCATCCCCTTCCTTATGAATTTCCAAGGATGTGACTGTTATGGTGTTTCCTACCCCCTGACATGGTTTTTCCTGGTCCTGTTTATTTACATAGATATATATTTCTCTTATCTATATATATATTTAGATCTCATCAAATACAGAAAACAAGCAAGCAAAAAAGTAGAGGAACAAATGGTGACTAAAAAAAGTCATGAAAGAATTGAGCTGGTCACTGGTCTGTGATTCACCAAGTCTGTCTCTATAAAAATGAGTTGAAATGAATTTCCTGGTAAGAATAAATCCCCAAAGTCTCATGAATTTTAGTATGAATGTTTCTGAATGCCTTAAAATTCAGATGGGAAATGAATTAATCATTCTTCCTTATTTTTTTGTTGACAAAGTCTTCCTTCTCATCCAATCAAAGTGAGGGCTACACACTGGGTTACTAGCTGTGCTCAGTGAATGTTGAGTAGCACCCATCAGCTGAGAGTTTGTCACAGAAAATATTTGCTGGATCCTTGAGTATGCAGAATGCATTAGAATGAAATCAGAATGTATTTGCAAGTGATTCAGTGGCTGCAGAAATGTCTGCACTTATGAGTGGTTTAACAGTCTCCACACACATTCATGGTTTATACTGGGCACATCTGTCATTTAAATAAAAAAGAGGAAATATGAATTAACTATACAGATTAGGGCAAGCCATGTGGATTTTGGTAAGACAGTAGTAGAGATGACAGCCCTCTGTACATTATTTGAGCATGTAACTTATCTGAGGAATGTGGACAAACTCTGACATTATTATTATTATTACTACTTCTGATATGACCAGATTCTGCAGTCCTCATAAATGCACTCTTTGTATTAAAGCTCAAGAAAACTTCATGTATGTTTTTGTTGGTATGGGACAGGGTAAAGTGCAGAAGAGACCCATATGTATACTTTTGTGTTCATGCATATTAATGAATATATGGGCATATTTATCTTTGTTGTATTACATATTATATTCCAGTACAGTATGTGTATTGTTTTATGATAATCCATTTTGCCTGACCGCACAGCATTTTTCTTCTCTGCTTGAGACTGCACTGAATGACTCACGTTTGAGTCAAGAAAAATCTGGTGTTCACATAGTCTGAATGCATCTTGAGGAGATTTTGTCCTACCTATGTGGTAATCTGAAATCAAATGTGGACAAATGTCTATCACAAAAAAATCTAGGTAGGAAAGAGTGGAAGAAATGGCTTCATTCTCTTCCTCTTTTTAATAATATTTGCTCGTCATTTGGGAATTGTGAAGTGTTATGACTACATAGATTTTACATGATAGCTTCGGATTTTTTTCTACAGTTACTGCAATGATATTATTGATACTGACATTATTGATAAACTTGTATAAACCACATCTTGCTCTGATAATGGAGGACTCTCCTATTTGGTGATACAATTCCTGCTGACTTCCCCTTCTCTATTCATGAATACCAGAGTGTGCAAGTGCCTTCCATACACTATCCAACATTTATAGGTCAGGGCTGACCTTCAGATAGTCTGGGAAGGCATCTGGTATCTGACAACACGATCAGGACTCAGAGCACAATTGAGCTGCTGTGAGATGAGCATTAGTTCTGCAGTTAGACTGTAATTACATGGCTGGTTTGTGATGGAAATTACTGGTTATACTGAAGGGTCCCACAGCCACTTGGGACCACATTCATGGAGTTAGCATCCAGTTTAGTTTTGTTATTTCTGTGTATATCCAGCCTCTCAAAGTCACTCTACTGAGGTGGATTATTTGAAGGACATTACATGTCCACAGCATGTGCATGTTCCATATAATTGAACAATGAACATCCTGGGAGCAGTTGAATGAAGGGCCAAAATCCCTGTTGTCGCAGCTGTATGGAGTCATTAGTGTTGCACTAGCAGGGAAGCTGGCCCCAGCTCTCATTTAGTGATTTGACAGGCCACCTTACCATGAGGACATTCTAGTGCTTCCAGGGACATGAATTTGAAACAAAGAGTTATTTCAGTGGCACGAGGTTGACAATTGTTTGTTTTTTAAAGAGTTACCACATAATGTTAAAATAGTATCTTGCCTTAATGTGAAATCTTGATGCAGTGTATCTTATGATCTATTAATCTGGGAAAAAATGTAAACCAAAAGATAATAAACATAAACTGTGATTAAACCACAAGCATTCCTCAGAGTAAATGATAATGTAATTAAACCTTAACTTCACAATGCAGATTCTTTCAGTGCATAATTGAAATTGTGTAAGATGCTTTGGCAATATGTTTGACATTAACTTGCAGCAAGTAATTTTAGGAACCAGGACCTGATCTTTCTCTTATTGACATAATTCATGCAGATTTCACAGCTGTGTCTATACTACAGCTTCTTTGTGATGTGCTTCATGGACCGACTCCTGGGGAGTCTCCCTCTGTGTCCTGGCTCTACGCTAGAAGGACGTGGGCCTGTAAACCATGCCTCTGCAAAGCTGGGATTTTCAAAAGAAACCCAGACATACAGGAAACGCAAGGAGCTGCAGGTTGATAGGCTGGGAAAGCCAGGGAGAAGGAACACCAGAGGGCTGCCCAGCACACCTTCCCACAGCTGGCGTCCCCTCCTGGGGACATGAGTGGCCATACCATGTTCAGCCAGAGGCCCGTGTAGGCTACTTGTCTGTCTCTGATCTCAGCTGAAAGTCTATGCTTGGGAAGAGTATAAAAGAAGATCGAGCACATAGTATTGCTCCCTCAGAACATCCTCCTATGTGTCTGCAGCCTGCTCTCAAATTTAATGAGACTGGATGGCAATTTGAAGCTTCCCTCTCCTTGCTCCCTGCACAGTCCCACATCTTAGTCAAAGGAGTACTTTTATAGACCACACTTCATACTCTCACGTTGCCATCTCCAGGGCACTAACATTGCAGGAGCTGTGGTCCCACACCATTCTCATGGCAGTGGAGATCAGGCGGGAGCCTCACCCCATGGGCAGTGCTGCACTCCTGAGACTCAGCTAGGTCTCTGGCTGATTTGTCTGCCTTGCCCTAGTCCCAGATGATGGCCTGAGCTCTTATGGGCGGTCTTAGAACAAATAAAGGCACTCCTGGCAGATCTGTACCTGCTGTGACTACATCGCAGGTGGGCTTGTGCTTGGCTCTGTAGTTAAGAGTAAAATAGAGTAGAATACACATTGATGATAAGTGAAGAAAGAGAAAACGGGACAGGCCCTCACTGAAGAACTCTAGGGACTGACTGTCTTGACCACATCAACTAAGAACCATCAGCAGCCATAGCCAGCACTAATTAAACAACATTGGTTCCATAGTATTGCATGACTGCATAAACAAAAATAATAAAATTTAGAAATACACATAAATATATAAATGAAAAAATAATGTCTCATAACTCTTTTCTGTGCTCTGGAATGAGGCTCTTTGGGAAAACCAGGAATTTGGGATTTAGTGGGGGTTACAGGGTTGCCAAGCTGTGTTTTCCACAGCATTTGACAATAGCCTCTGGAGAGCTAGCTGGTCACATGCTAATGGCTCCTCTTCATTCTTTCCAGCCACGAAATTACAGCCACAAGAATCAAGAGTTACATTCAGTACATTCTCAGCATAGTGGCTCCTCACACTCTTCCCATAGTGAGGAGAGGCAATTTCAGCAATGACTTTGGGATGGAGAATAGCATCCAGAAAATCTCTGCCCAGGAGGCAACCTGGGTTTAAAGCTATGAACCAAACTGAGAAAAATTCTGGAAACTTGCTTAATGCTGGTAGTAGTTCACATGACTGTCACTTAGGCAATAGGGCTTTCCCAGAAGTAGGACCTGGTGGATTTGTGAAGATGGCTCTTTATCAATGAAACTAAGAAAGCCTTTTTTTCTGGGATAAGGAAAGAATGTACAAACATTTTTATTCAGATCCTTCTTTCTCTGCAAACCTGATTTTAAGTACTGATTGACTCCTTATAGCACGGGCGCAGGAACAGACAACACCTAATCTGCAGTTCAAAATCCAGGATTTGTCCACAAATGGTTTAAACCTTTTGATAGCTGATCAATGTGACTGGTCAGCATACACAGCAAACAGCTGGCAGCAAGTGCCAGCTAGATCAGCTTGTTTCATTCCCTTGCTATTGTCACTGGCTTGGGAAATACTTATTTTTGGAAATTATCTTATTATTAAAAAGAACAATTGACAGTCAGCCAGGGAACAAGAAAAATGCAACTTTTTCTGTTAATGTTTTCCAGAATCAAAGTGAAAGCCAGGTAAAACTCTGTTTCAAATTTATCTGATTTAGATATCCTTATGGGCCAGATTTAAATCAAGTTACCAATGCGACTGATCACAGAGGTACAGTTTTGGAGTTCTAATTAAACCCAAAGTAAAAAGGTTGTAAAAATTCCTTAAGTAATTCACACACTCCTGATTTTCAGCCACAAATAACTGGGGATCCCTGATTCTAGTGCCTCTGATTCCATATGATGTGGTCCAGCATTCAAAGAGGTTAAAATTATGTTGGTACAATTTAGAGAGAGTAGTGAACTCTCAGCAAAAATTTTTGTTTTGGAAAATACCCATTTATCAGATGCTTTTATCAATGTGAGTGGATACTTCTTCTGGGAATGTTCTGTGAGAACCCTGAGTTGCTGTCAATGTTCTCAGAGCCTAGAAATGTCTATTTCAGAGGCTTGGCCCGGGGTCCCACACACTGCAGAGCATCGCCTTTTCGTCTCTTCTGGGGAGAAGCTGAATTCCTTCTTTCTGCTGGACTGCTTAACTGTTTTCTGGCTAACATATGCATGCAAAGGACCGAATCCTGTTGAGAAAACAGACCTTGAGGAAACTTTAGAAACATCTCAAAGAGAAGTTGCAGTAGCACAGGGAGAACCCCAGACACAGACGTCAGTTGAGAAGCTGCTGCTTCTGGGCAGCTCTTAGTGCTGCCAAATGGCTTGTTCTGTATTTAACTCAGGAAGGAGACGACAGGGAACGTGTCTGTTGTGTATGAAATACTGACTGCACCAGGCAAGATAATTAGGACACTTCATGAGAAGGCAGCAAAAAGCTTAAAGCTGAGAAGACGCTGCGCCTTTTCACGAGAGGGAATGAATTTGTGGATGCAGCTGCATCACTCTTTTAGCACTCAGGTGCTAAAAGGACAGAAATGGGACTAGAAGAATTTAATAGTGGGGAAATTTGAAGGGAAACTTAAAACACCAATCTTTCAGAGAAAAAGAAAACAACTTGGCGAAATAGAAAATTTTCTTGCACTTTTCTCCCTCATTTGTTTGGTATTTTCCCCCTTCAGAGACCAGATCCCAGATTAGCAGGGTTGCTAGTCAGAACAGGTGCTGGGGTGGCACATCTTATTTTCCCATGGTGATGTTTGCTAAAATTCAGATTAAGTTTATGACATTTAACTAAACGGAATATGAGGTAAAAAGAGGTACAAATGGTCCATCAGTCTGGTTGAATACTTACGGATACTATGAGACTGAAAAAACACATATGAACCACATTGCTCTAGCCACAGTTTGAGCTGTGAACAATTTTATCTTTCCATTTATAGGAAAGGTCAAGAAAAGTTTGAGTCAACTTTTCAAGAGGCAGCTTTTCTTCTACTTCCCAGCCACAACATTTGTCTGGATACCCCAGTGTAGGGGCTGCTGAAAGGAAGCTTTCCCTCTCAGTCCATCACGTCTGGGCTGTGCTGTGCCCCACAGCCCACATTTGCAACCTAGGCAGGCTGCAAAATATTTCCCTAGGCTTTGGTGAGGGGGAAGAAGGAGGATGTAAAGGCATGGGATGCTTGTAACCCAGATATAGGGACAGACTGGTTTCTATAGATGGGCACTGATGATGGATGGAAGTGGGCTGCACATAATGCATTTTTATTTTTGGGTGTTCATCAAGCACTCTCCAGAGGCTTGGATAAAATTCTCTGTTAAACAGTCTCAAAATGCACCTAGGAAAATAAAACAGTATTTCTATCTTGCAGTGTCAGTACCAGATTACTGCAAAGCAGCTATCATTTCACACTCCTGCTGGACATATCTGGGGTTTGTAAGCACATACACCCCCTTCAGAGCAGTGTATCTCTGTGCTGCTGTTGAAGAAAAGAAGCATAAATATGGGAGACATCCCAGCCCAATCGAGTCATTGCAATGGGGGAAACTCTGACAGCAACTGTTCAAAAGAAAAGGACTAAACAGTTCAGCTGATCTCTTCCATTTGTATGAGGTTTAGGTACCAGTTGCTATGGCTGTAAACCATGTCAAACTGTGTCCTTTTTAAATCTGCAGAATTCTTTTGAATTTCAGCAACACACTCTGTGTTTGTAGTTAGCGCCAGGCACATATTGGGTGCATTTTGTTTTGTAGCTGAGCAGCGTCCCATTTAAGCTTTGGTTTAGGCTGGCTGAAGATTTCACCAGATATTTCATTTCTAAGTTATTTCTGCCTTTAAAATCATCAAATTTTAAAATATAAAATACATTTTTAACATGTGAAATATTTTAGCCATTTCCATTTTGACTCATTCAAAATATCCATGGAATAAGATCTGATTTTATAAAAGCTGCCGAAATCTGAAATTTTTCAGTGGCTGTTTTAACTACTAAAAGAATTGAAGAAATTAATTCAGCCATCGGCATTTTTAAGCACAGTTTATTTCTTCAGTCTTTGCTAAAATGCTGTTCCCACAAAGTTCATTCTAAGCTGTTGTAAAGATATTCTTATCTTTGGGGATCTACAGGAATCAGTCCAACATGTATGTTTTTCATGGATTTTTTTATTATTATTATTAATATCTTATAGTCATTCACCTCTTGCTGCCTCTCACTTTACATAATGGCTATTGGGCTCTCAGCGAGAGCTGGTCTCTTAGAAACAACGCAAAGAAAATAAGGAAGGAGGGCCAGCAACAGAATGCTTGAAGATAACAGTGCTGAGGATGCTGAAAAAGAAATCAGCAAGATAGGAAACAAGGGGATTTGGAGGTCAGCGGAGCGGGAGGGAGCAGGATATGGAGGGAGGAACTGAGTGTCAGAAGCAGCTGATAGATTAATTGCCTTGCATTTTCTTAGGATAATACTTCCTCAGTTGGTATCAACAGCTGAGGTTACGTTGCATTGCGTCTTAAACCTCCTGTCTGTGTACCTGACAAACCCCGCCCAGTGACTCTCACATGCATTCCTCCTACACGTCTTAAACAGGAGAAAATCCTCATTACTCTATAATATGGATGAAAAAACATCCAGGAACCAAAGGAGGAGAAATATTGCTTGACTAGTGACATCTTGAAAATGCAAGTATTTGCTGAAATAAGGTATATCTGTGCTCACTGCAAATATGAAAGGTTTTTCACATTTTAGAGAAATTAGGTTTATTTTAAAACCAGACTTGAAAGCCTGTAATTTAATAGAAAACTAGCAATGAACAAAGGGTTGAATAAATACAGCAAAGGAATATTTTAGAACATATTAGGTGATTAATTTGCAAAAACTGGTCATCTGGTAGTGGGTAGAAAATGAAAAGTTTTGAATTTTGCAACATAAACACAGCTTATTCACATTTCATGCACACAGGCACTGCATAAAACAGGTATATATATTTATTTGGTACTGTATTTGCTAAATTAATTTTTCAGAAAGTGCATGTACTGGATCTCATTAAATAGTCTTCCTTGCTGTTCGCTGTGGGATACACAAACCATAACATTGTCTCGCAGCTGGTCAAAAGGAGGGTTTATAGTTTTAATCAGTATTTGTTAACCTTGTGCAAAGATCAGCTCTATAACTGCATATGCTGAACCAAAAGGAGCAAAAACCTTAGAGCAACTGATACCATATTTGCAAATACAGTCTTAATATTGATTTCCCTAAATACCCTTCACAAAGTTGCATTGAAGACCATGCCCACCTTGGGATGGGCACATGAAGACTTGGTACTCTGCTAGATGGACCTTCCTTCTGCCTCAAACCATAACTATGGCCTTTTGCTTTATTAATGACCTTTAAGCAGCTTTTGTAGGCCATTGACACATCCCTCTGACTTTGAAAGAACAGAGTTTGAGGAGCCCCTTGTCCCTCTGCATGTTGCCCTTGGTCTCTGCTCCCACAATATCTTCCCCCAGCATCCACTGTTTTCCCTGGGGGAGATGTTCTCATGCTGTCTCTGCCTCAGGCACTGATATTAGGCTATCTATAAATGTATAAAAGATGATCTAAATGTTTAATCCTGTGAAAATGTTCCCAAGTTAACTTGGCAGAATGTATTTTTCATAAATGCATGTTGGTTGGCATTTCTTTTATTACCTTTTAAAGTTTGTTATTAGTAGAAATCAAGAGTAGCTATTCCACTGCCTTTGCTAGCAGACTGCTGGGAGTGTGATTGCTCAGGATGTCTGCTTACACTTCTAATGTATTGTCACAAACTCAGCTTTCTTTTAATCCTCTGTAGTTACTGGGTGTTTCAAAACTTACTGGAAATGATGATGAATACTAAAGAGATCCCTGTCTGGCTCGTTTAAAATCCATACATGGGAATGGTCTGATTTTGTTGTCGTTAAATCTTCATTTGGAATCTGCTGCTTAACATCCTCTTTAGAAATGGTTATAATGGTATGCAAAATATTTTATCATATATATAAATCTGTCTTTTTCCCAACCAGAAAGCCAGAAATATTTAAGTACTTCTGCCCTCTGTACTAAAACCATTGTTAGGATCTCTTTTATTTTAGCTATGCTTAAATTTTTTTGTCCTTAATCTTTTTTTTCCTGTAGATATTATCATGTTCTGTTTCCTGTCTTATTCACTTCCCACTGTACCATGATATTTGATGCTGTCGACTTTCTTGCTTTTCCATTTGTTTTAATAATTTTTATATTACATTTTTCATCTAAGTTTTTATTATTTTTTTTAAAAACAATACAGAACCTTGTCTTTGTCTCCCTCAGCTCCAGATTTTTGGCACCTGAGAGTGTTCTTAAGTTCTCAATGAGCATGTATATTTTTTATCTCTAAAAGAAAATGTGGGCTCTATGGCAAAAGTACTGTTTTAAGATTCATAGCCGTACGATCATACTAGAGAATCAGAAAGGCACACTTTGGCCTTGCAAGCAGTAGGAAAATTCAGGGGTACTGCACTTGGATCATGCATATAGAGTTGCATATTTGTTTCCTGAGCTTGCATGGATAACATTTCTCTACAGCTGTTCTAGTAAAGGAGGCTGAGTCCTGTCCAGAAACTTCACGCCTGCACTGCTTTGAAGTGTAGCTTGTCAGTAAAGGATTTCTGTTAAGTGTTGCAGACATAAAACTTCTTCTGTAGGCCAGTGCAAAATGCTTGAGTGCCCTTTGTTTTGTTTCTTTTCCTTTTGCAAAAAAGTGTTCATAATATTTTTACCCTGAAAACAGCATTTTTTACCTTTCAAGAAAAAACACTTTCGACCTCCGGAGGCTGGATGACCAGTGCATTATTTTTCTCACCTATGCCCCAGTAATACACAGCTGAAGGGAAATTCATGATGTCAAAGAAAAATGGCAATTGCCAAGTCCAGAACAAATGAAGGACTTATCTCTTGATGAGTATCTTGAAAGGTTATTTCATATATCTTCATGTCACAGAATGCTGTGGATGATAATATTATAGACCTGTTCAAATAAGGATTTGATAGATTCATGGAATACAAGTCTACTGAGGGATAATAGATAGAAAGAAACCATCTCTGATTCACGGAGAGGCTAAATACTGGGAATATCCCAGAGAGAGCACCACTTTCTGCTTACCCTATCTGTATGCTCTTTCCCAGGCATCCACTGCTGGGTACTTTTGGAGGCTCATGCTGGAGTAGATTGACTTTTGGTCTGACCCACACGGCTGCCCTCTGCAATTAATCCTGTTTGAGTCAACAGAAATAGTAGAACAATTTGGACTGGCAGTGAGGCTTGACCAGCATGGGGTTTGGTTGAGGTATTTATAATTCTGATAAACCAAGACTGAAATTAAAAAATAAAGGAAACATAATAACTCTTCCCTTGGTTCTTCTTATTGTGGTTTCATTCCTTTGTTTCTTGATGTGGATTCCAGAAAATTAATTGAGCGTTAAGACCCAAAGAGCAGTGCTTTTGGGGCTGATTATTGCATGCCTCAGCTGCTGCAATAAAGTATGAGTTAATGACTTTAACCACCTGAAAAATGCAACAATTTCCCTGTTAATTCAGTGCCTGGAGTTAGTGAGTCTGTAGCTCAGGAAAAAAGGAGGAATTGAAAAAGCAGAAACTTACTTCTATTGCATTTAGGAAGTGTTGAATAAAAATAAGTTTAAAAATAAATCCAGGTTCTTGTACTTCCTGGACATTATTGTCCTGTGTGTGACATACCTGGCAGTAAGTCAGCACATTGCATTCATGTCTGAAGTTTGGAAGCTGTTTCATAACGAAAGAGAAACCTGTGGCCAATCTGTAAAGTCAGCCAGGCCTGAATCTGGCAGCACCACACATTGTAATATTGGTGGTAATTCAGGCTTGGCTGGTATAGGGAATGCTATTGAATAGAATTTTGAGCATGCTGTGTTTGTGTGTCTTGTAGGTCAGTCAGTGCTATCAGTAACTTTTCCTCTCAGCTCCATTTGCAGGAAATGAGTAAAAATCCTGTCTGTTTTAAATGCTTTTCAATATAAGACAGAAAAAGGGTAAGCTGAAATTCAGTGCCCCTCCTGTTTCTGGAACCCTGCATCCCTTACATAAGAGAGCTGTATGTTTTTTCTCATAGAGACAGCTGCATTTCTAAAATGTTGAGTGACCGTCTGGTGAAAATTTCAAGGTCATACGGGAGCATCCCAGTAATGTGAGGAACTGAAAGGCTTACTTTTGGGTTTCAACCTCTTCAAGTCAAAGACCATCCTTTTACCTGTATTTTCACAATACTTGAGGCAATGGTGTCTCCTCCTCATTGAAAACTGTGCCTGCTGTAATACTGTCTGTTCATTAATAACAACAACAAAAGGTGGAAGCTCATGGAGACAAAGGATGGTGGCTTGCAGTAAATTATGTTGTTTTTCCAGCTTTGTCACACACTTGATATGCGACCTTGAAGAGGTTTTTTTAATCTCCTTCTGGTTTAATGTTCCTCCGGAGATGCGGGATAACAGTGCTTAGCAAGGGTGTCGGGATGCTTAATTCAGAAGTGATTGTGAAGCCTGCCAGTCTCCACAGAGGGTCCATATTCTCTACATGGCAGAGATGATTGTCCTGGTGGCAAAGGAGCCACAGAGAACGCGAACAGGTCATCAAAACAAGAAGTCTCATGTTGAAAAATGTCCGACTGGCCCTTTCTGTCACCTCCCTATAGCTTGGAGACAGATAAGGCAAAATGAGGGAATTCCTGTCTGAAGCAACACCACAACAGGAAATATTCCCTTTAAGTAAGTAAAAATTTGAAGCAGAGTGGAAGAAAGAACCAGCCCTGAGGAGACTGGCTCTTGCAATTGCTAAGACCCAAAATATCCTATGCTTTACACGAGTGGTCTCTCTGCCATCGTCATGGCTCTCTCAGCCTTCGGCAAGGGCTGAAACAACAGCAGCCATTGGCCTCGACCCAGGTATTGCCAGCCATGCCAGGCCCTTCCCCTACTAATGGCTGCAAATGCAATTCTTTCGGTGACAGCGGGGCCAGGGAGTCGGCCAGTGAGCTCCTGAAAGCCAGCGCAGCTGCCAGGCCCTGTTATCTCCCAAGGCACGCCTGTGAAGGGAGCTGCCTGGGGATGTGATTTACAGTGTGAGACTGAATCCCCCTTGTTTCGTGCGTGGCGTGGCTGTGGCGAGAAGCACCACCTCCTCCAGGAAGGGATGGCCAGAGACAGGGTCCTGACTGTGAGGGATTAAACCAACAGCAGACTTGGATGTGATACAATCCAAACCTCCTTCTTCCCGTAACAAATCTGCAGCTTCGAGGAGCTTATTTTAAAGTACCTCTGGGAGATACCGCCCTTCCTTTCTCTGGGCTTATCCTTGCTGCAAAGCCCAGCTGCCCTGTGCCATGTGGACCTGCCTGTGCTTTCTGGCATGCACAGCTATGCCTTTCCCAATGAACTCCTAAATCATGTCACCACTGTAAATTTTCTTTTATTACTTTGAAAAAATTTTATTGCAGATGCCTTATCCTTTCAGTCGGAGGCTCTTGCTCAAAGATACCACTCGACAATCCCTCAGGGAATCATGGTTCCTCCTCTGAAGAGCACGGACTCCAAGGTCCATGTTTCATTTATGGACAGCCCCTTCTGAGCACATCTGCCAGAAATGCACATATGAGCATGTCCCTAGATGAATAAAAAAATGTCATTGGATTAAGTGAGCACTGTGCATCATTCAGATGGCTCACTCACTTCCTCAGATTAGTATTATCAAGATGTTGAACCCCTGTTTCATCTAGCTCATGACTAAATGCAAACTCTAACACTTGGGGCATTTTGCCATTTTGAAACCTTCCTTGTCAAATTTTAGTTTTTTGGATCAATGTTGGCAGTATATTCATTCAGAGATCTGGGGCAGTGCCAGCGTACTTAATATGTTGAACAAGTCAAGAAAGATACAAAAGCAACAGAAGTGGCAACAGTTAGCCACTTGTGTACAGTATAGAACTTTGTATTTTTTTAGCTTTTTCATAGTGTCCCGTGTCAAAAACACTGCTGAATGGGGATGGCTTGGTAAATGTGACAAAAGAGTTTCAACATTTTATAACATTTGGCATGGCTTTCAGAGAAGTGAAATGCATGCCACAGGAGGCTTTTTCAGCTGCAGCGTATCACCACTGGATGCACTGGCATTTCATTTCGCTGACATGCGTGTTATGTGCTGTTGAAATGCTACAAATTTCATTGGAGTTTTTTTGGCACTTAATGCGTTGGTGACAGTAAACATGGCATATGAGGGAATCCAGATCAGAAGTTATTTGTGTGTTGCTTTACAGTCTTGCTGGATATGCTTTTCAAACTGCAAAAAGTCACTATTTTAAAATCTACTTCTTATTGGTGCACTTTTCAGTTATGACAAACAAGGATGAAATTTCAGTTTCATGATTTTAGGCAATGAGTGTATTTAATCACTACAGTGTCAGAAATAAACACCAGACTATGAATGTGATCCCTCAGACAAGAGAATCAGGAGAATTGTGCTGATTTATTATCTGCTGGAGTAACATTTCAGCTATTTGAGGTAAAAATGGTCCAAATGACCTGAACAAATAGAGTCTGAGACTTTAATATGAACAGGATGACTATTTCAAGAAAACCATGCTCTGTCCTAGATCAGCTCTGTTATATTTTTTTGCTTTTACATTTGTCACATTAGTCTCAAAATTTGTTTAATAAAGTTGCGTTGAAGGGTTCTGTTTATCAATAGCAAAAAGCGAATAAAATAAATTAGAAGTTCAAGAGATAGTGAAAGCTGTGTGTCTATCAAAAAATGTCTGACTGGGTCACAGAGCTAGAAGTTTTCCTGCAAAAGACTACGTGACCTGAAACTGAGCAAAATGGAAATGTTCCAGCCTTATTGAATCTTCTCACAGAAGACCACTTAAATCCTAAAAACTTTCTGCTTCTGAAATGCAACCATCCTTACTGTCCGGAAAATGAAGAGAATGTAAAAATGAGAGCTGAGTAAAAGCTCACAGGAGTGGGGGTTTTTTTTTAGATTAAAAAAAGGGGAAATTCTCACTCGGTCTTACTTATATAAACCAGAATTTCAAAATTATTGTGTGAACTTTGAAATGAGTGCCTTTTCCTTCTTTCCAAAAGCCCTGTTTGGGCCCCTCCAGTGATGGTGTTAAACAGATGTTTTCTCTGTTCTGCAAATAGTCTTCCTATCTCTTTGCTAAAGAATGAAGCTTCTTTGCTATGGGACAAGACGTTTCCAGTCTATTTCAAGGTCTGAAATATCTTCAAACTCCTGACTGCTTTGTTGAATCTAAGAACGTTCTCCTGGATCTTCTTTTGGCAGGTTTAATCATTACCTGGCTGAGTTCCAGCACTAAGTATGTGGGGTTGCAGAATTCATTTGATATCTTGAACCTGGGGAGTTTCATTACCTGACTATCACTGTGGTAGAAAACACTGCACAAGTTCTAAAATTTAATTTCATGCTCCATTCGTTTTTATGTCACTGCTTGTTCCGTGACACCCAGACCTGCAAGTCTGTCTGCCCTTCCCTTCACATAAACATGTGGAAAGACAGCAACGTTTGGACAGACATTTTAATCCCAACTTTCCAGCATCTGCTGAAAAACTCAGCATTAATTGCAGCCTTGCCCGTCTCAATTACCAACCACGCAGTAGGTAGCAGAGGATGTTGGAGTGCTCTCCCAGGGAGTGAAAGATGTCCAAATGAATAATAAGAAGGCTTTCCCACCTCCAACCATAGCACAGCAGAGGGCAACAAATGTAGCCAAGGTTATACTAATCAATACACATTTAATTATTATTTAATTATTGAACATTCCCATCTGATGCTGACCAATCAGATTACAGACTCTTGTCAAAAGCTAGATGGATAAGCTTCCCTCTGGATGGATGGATTGTGCCTAAAACAAGCAGTAATTCAGACAAAGGGACATACATCATTTTTAATTGACGAAGGCTGGCCCCTAAACACAATTATTCAAAGCTTAGTGCTGACTAATGAATCTGCAGTGCAACACCATTGTGGTACTTTGGCTTGAAGTTAGTGCTTCTAAACTACCATTTAATTGTTTCAGTTCATACAATTTGGATTTATGAATAAACATGCATTTTCCTTGGGGCTTTTCTAACCCTTTCTTGCCATGGTGAACAAAGTAAAACTTGAATTTTTGTTTTGACTGAAGTGTTTCTACTGAAGCAGTGCTGATTTTCTAAATTCTAATAAGAATTTCTCAAGGTAACATCACTGTCACTACATGAACTCAGTTTGTTGAAATCTGTGATTTAAAGTGCAAATGGAAAATACAATTCAATGTTCTGTTTTTCTTAAAGTCCCTGCTGCTTCTACAAGTTCTTAATTTAAATATCATTAGCTTTATTTGAAAACAGTGCTGTCCAGAAATGTAGTGTAGAACAACATACGATAATCTTTGCCAGCTGTCTTTATCACAATTTTTAATTAACTTTAATTAATTAACATGAATTCAACAGAATTTCAAATTACCCAACAGTTGTTTTTTATTATTTTTGCTACTTTTCTATTATTTTTACATGTTTCTAGTCCTCTTTTAAACTGGTGTTTCATAAACATCAACAGAGCCATCTGCAATCTTTGGTCCAGGTTGAAAATCTGAAAGCCAAAGGGAGCATCCTCAAAAGCAGCAACTGAGAAACTGTACTTCAATGAACTGAGTTTTTAAGTCAATCACTTAATGTTATGAATAGAGTCTGGAGAGAAAAAAAAGGTGTGTAAATTCTTGTACACATACCACTGATCACTTAAATGATGTTTGGCACATCTCTGCCTAGTTTGAGAGCTGAAACTTGGCTTGTATATCAGAAAAGCATAAAAATTATGGGTGAGTTCACCAATTAATTTTTCATATTACAGACGTTGGAGATAACCTGTTGAATTAGTCATATTGCTTTATTGAAATGGTATGGATTTGTAATACAAATATTTGGCAATAAGAAGAGCCATATGAATCAAAAACCTATGTACTGTTTGAGATATTTTTGAGTAAGGCTGTGGATTGGAAACCAGTGGTTTTTGCTGGAAAGACATGGTAAAAAGGGAAGTACAGGCACAGGAAAAGGTGGTTTTTACATAGACTTGAAGATAATTTTGAAGGTCACAAAAGCAGATGTTCAGTCCTGACAGGGTAGGCTATCCTAAAAGTAAAATGACTGGTTTCAATTACAAATGCAGACTGTGATTCAGTTAAAATTAGACCACGAGAAATGGCAGCTGCTTGAAGTAGGATAGCCAACTGCATTCCAGCCCATCTGCCAACCTCCACTGTTTTTTTTCAGGGATAAAACAACATATACGTGATATAAGAGAAGTTATTCAAGATAAGGAATGAAACAGTTCCTTTCCTAATCAGTCATGGCCAACACCACTTCGCTGTGGCTGTCATGGTGTGTAATATATCCCTCTTTCCGTCACATCCCCAAGTCATAGGTGTGGGGCCGCTCTTGTGAGGAGAAATGTGGTTTTCTCTGTGGGGACCAGCACTGCAAGGTATTTATTTGCTGTCCTGAATACGGCTGGTGAGGTGGCTGCAGCTGTTATATAATTGTGTTATCTAGTAAAGAAGTAAAGAAGAGCATCGTTTGGACACTTGCCCATCCCAAGAGTTTGGTGGTTTTTTTTGTTTATCTTTTCTTTGGGGTCTATTTGGGGCTTTTTTGATTGCCTGTTTTCATTTTTGTTTGGTTTGTTGATTCTTGTTTTGTTTAGGGTTTTTTTTTAGTGAGTGTGTGGAAGATATTCTGGTCACTCAAAGGTTTGTCCTACAAAGACTTCTTAGTCTTTCTCTGAGGCATGGATGACTATATATTTCAGGAATTACACTGGAAATATACGTGCTGTGTGTCAAAGGAAAACTGGCTTTTTGTTTAACTTTACAAGGACAGTGTTTGCACAGGAGACATTCGTGTGATTTACCAAGGGTGTGCAAACCCTGCACTTCCAGAGAATGCATTGCCCAGACTGTTCAAGAGTTGCAATGAATCATCCCTTGCCTTTGCTTCCTTAAGCAGATATTGCTTATGGGCATATGACTGCAGAAAGGATCACTACCTTTGCCACGCATATCTGGTTTTCCATTTCACAGTGAGGGGAAAGGCAGTTCTTCCACTGCTTGGGGTGGACCCGCCACAACCAGCTTCTGAGATTTTTGTAATCATTACCAAGGAAGCTCAGAGAGTACTCAGGATTCCTAATGACTATGCTGAGAAAAAACACAAAACCCCCAAACATGCTTTGAAAGAATTTGGGAAGAGGAAGATTTGTGTTACAGCTGGATAGCAGAGAACAGTGCTGAATGGGAAAATAGGAAACAGGAGTGACATCAGCACGGGAAAGGCTCAAATTAAAAAGTAGAGAAAAGACTGTGAGAAATATATATATATCTATGAATAATTTAAGAGTGAGAAAGTGGAGGAGTCAGCAACATATGAAAAATGGTATTTTCCATAAGTTAATGTATCTTGATGACACTTATTCCAAACATTATGCATTAAAATACACTTTCATGTGTACACAGGTACAAATATGGAGTGTACAAAAGAATGCAAGACAGTGCTGCTATAAATGTTCTCTGAACAGTTGGAGAAGCTGCTGTTCTGCATCTGTGTTCCTCAGTTAGACTTGTGCAAGAATCCTTTATGTTTCCTGACATTCCTGTAACCATACCAATGGCACTGGTGGCATAGCAGGCAGCTATGAACAGCCCATTGGGTAAGCGCATCCGCAGGAGTGTGCAGGTAGCATCTTTCTACGCTCCCCGATGAGGACAGGGTGCTTAGCACTCACAGTTCATCAGGAAAGAGCACCTGACCCCCAAAATGCTGGAGAACCAGCCTTGAGCAGTTGCATAAACATGCAGCCGACTACCAGGTTCTATAATGGCACTGAACTTGGTCGACCTGACCACACAATCGGGACTACTGAATTCAACACTGACAGTAAGAGCAGGATGAGCTATTGCTGTCACCCTGGCAAATATGGCTGAAATACGACCAACTAGTTAGGTTTATAGATACAATTTGATTGTGCTTTTTAGACTCCTTCTTGGTTAACACCAAATACAAAGAATTAAAGAAACATTTTCAACTACCCTTTTAAGGATAATTTGATATGAAGGATCAAGGGCATGTCCAGTCTTTGAGAAGAGTGAAGGTGTTTTTCAAACACAGCTTTGCCTGAGGTAGGTAGTGCTTTTCAGTGCATTTGAACACAATATTAAAACAGGTAGTTATCAGTAGGGAGAAGCCAGCCATAAAGCTGGTGCAGGCAGAAGGTTCTGCACTGCCGAGGGGCCTCAGGATGCTGTCTCCAGCCTTGACACAAGTAGATACCTGATTAACAGGCAATACTGTTTACTGTAAACAGTCATGTGGTTGTCTGGGGCAGCTGCTGTCTGCTAAACTGTAGACAAGAGCTAATGTGTTCTTTATAAGTTTTGTCTCCAGGTTCTGCAAGACATTTTGTGAAACTCATAAAAATCTCTGGAGTACCTGGAGTATCATAAAGGTAGCCACTGCTGGATGGGGAATGACAGGGTGCAGTAGCAGGCTGCAGGAGGAGGTTTGAGCACTCTACATCCTGACAAGATTTCAAAGGGAAAACAGGCAGGCTTTTCAAACTTCTGGCAATTCCTGCTCCATCAGGTCCCTCTGTTTTTCCTTTATTATATTTTCAGAGACTTTGATAAAGCTCTTATGGTTAACAGCTTGAAGGAATCAGGATATTGGAGGAAATAAAAAGGGAAAGACAACATAGACAATGCTAAGTAGTCCTCTCCCTTGTTTCAGTGCTCTGTCTCAAATAAATCTATGCAATCTGTGATCTTTTAAATAATTACGTGGTGTTCCATTACCTAGTCCCTCTTTGCAAGCCTGTTTTTGTGCTCCTGCAAATCCAGATCCCACCCAAATTCTGCAAGACTCATGCCAGGGTGTAACAATACCTGAAATGTTGAAAAGGATTGATGTTAAACTTCCATTGATTACTATAAAGTAATGTGTTAAGAATTATTGATACTAATACAAATGATAATTGAGCATAGAAGAAAATCCTGAGGACAGAGACAGAAGACGGGGGAGGTGAATTTGTGACTCTATGCATTCATGTACCCAGAGTGGTATTCTACATAAATTTATTAATTTCAAAGCAACTAAAGTGGTATTAATGCTTGTTCTTCTCTGCTATTTTGAACTAATATGTCATGAACCAACACTAGAATAATATTTTCTGCATTATCTCCATAGATACTAATGACACATAGGAGATATAGATTTTTCTAGTTAAAGAAAATGACATTTTTTCCTAAGTTTAATTATAAATCTACAAATGCAAGAGTTCCAGTTCATCAAAGGTACCTTTGTGCTTATGGCCTGCAGAGCTCCTTGTAGCTTGCCTGCCTGAGGCTCCTGCTGAACTATGAAAGCACAGTTCCCAAATCCAAATATTCCTGTGTTGCAAAGGTGTGTTCTTGGTATGTGCCTGGGAATTTAGGAATAGCCACAGATATCTGCAGAAATTGGAGACAGTGAAATCTCTGTGTAGAATCTCGTAATTGTTTACTCTAGGTTTTCCATTGCTTGGCACAATGTGCATGGCAACACTAACAAGGAATAATTGGTATTAAAAGACCTCTCTCTTGTGCCGTACATTTGAGCACCATTTTCACCCCAGAGCTGAGCAAGGCACATCTCACTGGCTGGTGACCTAGAAGAATCGATTCCCACTCCTGACCACACGTGGTCCAACTCCCAGCCCCGTATTGCACCGCTCAAGTTAGTTTGAAGGCTTCAACCATCTTTTCAAACACATATTTAACTGTCTGAAAATGGGACATATGGCTGCCCCAGGGATCCCCAGGGCACTGTTTCCAGCCTACTGATGGAAAGACAGAGGCCCTGCATTGCCTGAATCCTACTGACAGTGGTGACGGCAAGGATGGATGTCCCCTCTGGTCTCCCAATGCTCAGCCCAAGTGACCCAGAGTTCAGAAAAGGGAACTGGGGACTGGTTTTATGAGAAGCAAAGCTGGTGTTCTATGGAAATGTTGTTTGGCACCAAGTGAATTTTCATAGAATTGTAAAATGGTTTGGGTTGGGAGGGACCTTTAGATGTCACCTAGTCCAACCCTTCTGCAACGAACAGAGATGTCTAGAACAAGATCAGGTTGCTCAGAGCCCTATCAAACCTGACCTTCAGTGTTCTAGGGATGGGGCAACCACCACCTCCCTGGGCAATCTGAGCCAGTGTTTCATCATATTTATCTTAAAAAATTTCTTCCTTATATCTGGTCTGGATCTACTATCTTTTAATTTGAAAGCATTACCCAACGTCCTATCACAACAGGCCCCACTGAAAAGTGTATCCCCATCTTTTTCATAGGCCCCTTTTTAGTACTTAAAGGCTGCTCTAAGGTCTCCCCAGAGCCTTCTCTTCTTCATGCTGGACAATCCCAACTCTCTCAGCCTGTCTTCATAGGAGAGGTGTCCCGTCCCTCTGATCATCTTTGTGGCCCTCCTCTGCTCTCCCCATGAGGAAGAGCCATTAGATCCTGCCTCACATTCCTCCTCCTGACAGGTGGGTGCATGGGACCGTGGGCTCTCTGCCCTCCTTGACTGGAGGGCAGGAGGAGAGGTGGCTTCTCAGCAGGGCAGGGTGCCGCTGCTCTGCTGGTGGCAACCTGGGTCAGCAGCACCTGTGTGAGGGCAGAGGTGCCTGAAGCAGGAATGGAACCAACCCTGGCAGCCCTGGCTGAGGCAGGATACCGTGAGTGGGCCGGTGTGCACTGCTGAGTGCCTGGGCTCTGCTGTCAGCCAATCTCTGCTTTCCCAGAGCCAGGGTCCAGCAGCATCCAGGGTCACTCCCAGCACCCGCAAACAGGCTGTCACCGACTGGTGCAGGGGATATATTTTTAGCATGTTGGAGGCAGTCTCCTAGCTTGAAGAGCTCAGCTGGGCAGGGGCTGGCATTCCTCAGCCTGCACAAAAGCAAACACTGCTGATGAATCCTGGTGTTCAGGCCAAATCCTGCTCTGGGCTTGCTGCTGTGCTCCCCCTCGCCTGCCTCTTAGCTTGGCTTTCAGGGTTTGGTAGGAACATTACTAAGGTATTCCTGTGGGTTCCTGGAGTGCAACTGGTGACCAGGGTTGTTTACATCCTCTGCTGAGCTAGAAATGGTCTTTTGTTCAAGTGCAGAGATGTATGCTCCTGGCTGTCAGGATAAAAGACCAAATATTGTTTATGTTGCGTGTAGTAATCTACCTCACATCTGCCAGAGTCTGGCTTTATGTAAAGATGTGAAAGAACATTCATTAATTCCTCTGTAAGGGCAAGGCTATTAAAAAGTTATTTTAATTTTAGGCATGAATTCAGAATTTCCACTCTTTCTGAAGTTGCTTGTCTTCTTTAAATTGCTATCTGTCTGAGAACTGTTTATGGATAATAAAATGTCTTTAAAGATTCTCTTTTGTTCTGGAAAAACCTTGGAGATAGTTTGTCTGGCATCTCCTGGATGTTTCACAGACACTGCATGACTGTTGTTGGGCTGTTACTAGGATGACTGGAAGTCAGGCAGGGTTACCTAAGTTTCCAACTTTCTTTGTACTATTAAAGCAGACAATGTCACTGCTGCAAAGTGAGAGCATCCATGTAACTCAATAAAAGCTGAGTAGCAGAGAAGACCGAGCTTTGAGACTGATCAATTCTTGTTTGTGAGCAAAATGTCTAACTGCGTCTTGAATTAGTAGAGTTAATTTCTTTTCTTTCCCTCCATATTTCCTTTCTTTTGCTCTTTGAAAAGAACTGCACTTGGTCTCTGAGGGCTGAATGACTTTTTCCTAGTCTTTACTCTGATATGTGCTGCGTAGGAACAAGGAAGCCTCTTGTTCAACTTTCATGAAAGTTCTCCGGGGGCCTGGACTTCTTTTGCTGCTAGCATTATTTTATTTTTCATTTGCAATTTCATATTATGCATACACTGATCTCACAAACATTTTTAAATAGTGGAATAAATTCTGAATTTGCCCTACTGCAAAAATGTGGAATAGGTTGATCACAATCTCAGAGCAGGGCCTGATGTTCGTGTACCATTGCCAGGGTTTTGTATGGAATGGGCACCAGTGTTGTAGTCCAAGGAAGTTTTTCAAAAATTGTTTTCCTCTATCTTTCCTCTCCAATTACAAGAAGCTCTGTATCTTTAAAAAAACAGAACACTTTTCGGGGTATAGGTGTGATAGAAGAGAATCCAGTATTACTAAAAAAGAATGAACAGAATCCCTGTACAACAAAAATTGAACATCGTTATGCACCTTATATAGGAGTTATTCATAAGCTGAGGAGCAAAGGTGTTTTGAGGATTCTGTTTTATGCAGCCCAGAAAGAAACAGAAGTCTTTTTATGTCTTTTATAAGTTTTGGGGTTACTATTAACAAAAAATAAAAACAGAAAAAAAAAAGAAAAAGAAAAGGAAAAAAAAAGAAATTAAAAAAAAAAAAGAAAATTAATTCCAGAAAGCTTGCATATATGATTGCAGCAAAGCTCTAGTATAGGATAAATATGGTTATGTCCTCTTCTCTGAGACTTTTTCTTTGGTTTTGGCAGAAATTAGCTGTTATAACTCTTACGCCCCAAAAAAGGTATTTTTTCATACGCACTGAAGCAATTCCCAAATTTGCTGGGAACTGCTCTAAGGAACACAGTAAGGTCACAGTGCTCCGGCCTTTCTAATACCATATCTAATGCTGTAATCTCATATTCCCCCTTTTCTTGAGTAAACCTACCCCTAAGGTCCATTTCTTCCATGGAGTTAGCTGAAGTAGGAAGTAATTTCCCTTGTGACCATGGAGAATTTGAAATCAGTTTGAGATACACAGAAGTTTTTCAAATGTCTCTACCTTTCTCTAGGCAACAATGATGGATGAAGGGGCTGTAGCTGCCACAAACTAATTTTCAGCCAGGCCAGGTATTCCCAAACTGCAGTATGTGCACTAGGATGAAGTAGCACATTGCTGGAGTGTCCTGTCCAGCTGTGAGCCACTGCCATCACCAGCAGTGCCAAGTAACCAAGGCACATTTGGGAACACTCAAAGCAAGCAATGAATCATGGCCTGTCATGTATAATTAAATGTCACTGGATAATTTAATGTTGGTGTTGGAGTGAATGTGGACTAGTAAACCTTTGCTGGCATGGATGGACCGTAACAAGACTATAAGGGCCAAGAGACCCACTTCTTCCCTTGTTGAAGTTTTCAGATTAAGGCTGGCGGTGTCCCTGGGGAGCAGATTGCCCTTGCCAGCACACAAGTCATTGCCGAATGGAAGGAGGAGCATGAATTTTCATGGCCTGTGTTATGAAAGAAGAATAACTAGAAGATCTATCAGTCCTTTTTGGGTTTCAAATCCATGAAAACATATATGGTGTCATAAGATCCTCCCTGCTAACAGCGCAGCCTTTTCCCTTTGGTTCAAAAGGCAGCAATCAATTGCTACTTGCTGGCCATAATGCACCACTTGTCTCTAGAGGTATGCAATTGGTGCCTTATTGTGCTTTGTTAATTTTCTTTCCTTTTCATTCTGTTGCATACCTTTTCTTCCTGAATTGTTACTTTCACAGCTTCACTAAGTGCTACCTCTTCTGGGAAATAATGCGTTTGAGCTCCAGCCGTTCAAGGTGTTGAGAGCTCTGGACCATCTCCAAGAAAGATCTTAAGAGAATGGTCAGCTCTAGGTGTATGAGCAGTCTGGGCTGAGAAGCACTGTGGTTTTAAACGGAACCTCAAGAGCATAGCAGCCACTTTGCCAGGAATCAATTTATTTAAATATGTATAATGTCACTATTTTGACACTTACGTATTGAAGGTTCCCTTAGAGCATCCCTGAAGCATTAGGGCAGTCACTGAGCACTTATTATTAACACCCTATAGAATAGCTATGAGTCTGAAGGGGTCTAGATAAAACAGAAGAAGAGAGAGGAGAAAAGGCCTTGTTAAATAATGCTGTATTCAGATTTTTTTTCAGAAAGAAAAATTAAAACCTCGGACTTAGGGTGTTTATCTCCTTTTGGAGATCTACAGAAATCAATATTCAAGCTAAAAGATAGAAAGATATAAAAGAACAAGAAGAGGAGAATACAAAATATATGAAAAGAAACAGCAGAGTCTGGACTGCTGTATTTGAGCAAGAGCTGATGTTAGGAATTTCCACGTAGAATAAGCAAAATAAAATATCATCCCATGGTTTAAATACTGCCAGATGATTCAATATACTTTTCACAGCATTCTTTCACCATGTGATATTGTCTTATGTTTGTTGAAGTCAGGAAATGAGAAACTGCTTGAAAGGGAAAGGTTAGGCCTTGTGTCACCCTATAATATATGCCCACAAGCCTATTATATTAACAGAGCTGCTTAAGATAGTTCAGAATAGAAGATGGAGTTAATTTTTACCACAGTATATTCTCACTGTGATCTGCTGACAGAAATCAGCGTATCATGCACTTTTTAAATTAAGGTTCATGAGGAGTAGGGCCAATGAGGAAATTGTATTTCTTTCTCGGGAAAGCTGACATTTGAACATAAGTTTTTAGCTTGAATCAGGATGAAAAATCAGCTTTTATACATGTTCATTCAATCAGTTTATTAAAGTAGACATGTTGATTTGAGTAAATTAAAACATTTCATGTCAATATTTGTAGACTTTTTGTTTAGATTCTGACTCTCATTTACAGTTTCTACTATAGATACTTTGATGTTCTGAAAGATTGTTTGAACCAAAAGTGAATTTTTATACTAGTAATGTTGGAACTGAACATTTTGATAATTTTTTAAATAGACTTTGGAGTAATTTGAGAAAAAACACTTTTTGCAACAAATGTCTTGCTTTTCAAAGCACAGCTATTTCCTAGAGGAAAATACTTTGTCCAAAAACTCTCAGCCACCCGTAACAACAAATTAAGCAATATGAGTTTTAATTACCTTGCTGTTTACTTTCTCTGTAGTTTCCCAGACTTGAAGGAAACTATTAAAGCAAGGGTAGAGGGGATTGTCTGTTCTACTCACGCTCATAAAACTCAAATATTGTGGTCTGGTGCAATGTCAGCCTAGTTCAGACGTTCTCCTGCCTGCCATGTTAGAGGCTTTGTTCATGACCAGAGGCACATACAAGGCATTAAAATATCAGTGTCACACAAAGCCTGCACCGTATGTGGAAGGGGATCAGAGGGGAAGAAAGGATTGTTCACTAGTTGTCTATCACTGCAGGTGGGAAAATACAATGAAATCTGGTCAGTTCTGATTCTGGTTAGTATAAAAAAAATTGTATCTTTTCCATAAATCTTGTGATGTTTTCAGTTATTTCTGGATTTAGCAACAATTCTGATCCCCACTTTTAAATTAGAAAGGATTGAGAGATGCTGCCTCTTTCTTACTCCTTTGTCTTTAAGATCTAATTCAAGAATTAAATGCTTAACGTGCATTTTACAGGAAGAGCTTGAAATGCGCATGAACGGTCTCTACTGTCGGTGAACATGAGGTGGAAAATAGCAATGAATTATAATTTACTAGGATTTCAAAATCAGCTGAATCTGGCCTGATATATGCCATCATTTTGAGGCAACTCGTTTTTTAACTAATCCCTCCGGTATGTTCATTCATCCACCTTGTTGCTGCATTGGTGTTGCTGTAGCAGCCAAGGCAGAGTCTGGCTTGTGGCTGCTCTCCCTGTGCCTGGCAGACCTTCCTGCCCAGCATGGGCCTGTGCATCCCACTCAGGCCGGCACCCCTGTCCTCTTTCATCATCTTGCCTGGGGTCTTCCCCTTGGTGGCACGGAAAGTCCCCCGTCCTTCTGAAAATCTCCCCGTGCCACCCACAGACTCTGCAGAGGAGTTACACTGGATTAAACCTCTGGGATTTCAATGGCTCACAGTGTGCTACAGGATGGTCTCCTGAAACCTGCTGACTGCTGGTAAAGAGCCTTCAGTGTGTGCTTTACTGGGCAAAGGATGTCTCCTCTCCCTGAATATAGCCCGTAAGCTTTGGTACATGGCAAGGAAGCAAATCAGGGCTAGAAATGGGGATTTACCAGTCTGGAGTAATCCACATTTGGTTTTTTTTTACCTCTTCTGGATTGCATTATTTATATCTATGCAAATATTCTATTCTGTATTACTGCATTTATCAGATTTTTTCTGTGATTTGGCAAGGATGTGTGCTTACACTTTCCATAGGGATATGAAAAATGCTTTCTGCTAAAAGGACAGGATAGCTCAGCTGATTTCAATGTGAAGACCCATCCATAACTCAAGAAGACCAACAAGATGTGTTTCTAAGAGCATTTCAGCTCAGTACACTCCATTTCACTTCTCAGAGGAAGCTGGAAATGTGCAGTTACAGTTCTGGAACTCTCCTCACACAATAGTTTCTTCTAGTTGAGACAGGACACATGGCTTTCCTGTTAGTATCTGACTCTCCTACAGGACTAGGAATTCTTCAGGCTTGATACAGCCTTCACACATTTAAATCTTTCAAAGGGGTAAAAGGAGAGAAGAAACTGTTACAGACTGTGGTCACCTTTGTAACCTTCATTCCAAATACTGGAGAAGATAGCAAAGTCCACATTTTTTCTATGCTGAGGATTGTAAATAATTCACTAAAAATCTTGTAAATAATCATAACCCATTGCATTTTCCAGACATGACAGAAGAAGTAATGAACTTTCAAAGGCATGACATAAAAGATTATTTCCATGATCTTTTGATAATAAAAGAAGAATGCGTATGTGAAACTGTTGAATCCAGTTTGTCCTCTGTTGGCTACCCACTGATTTATGCAGGCACATAAATTACTCAGCATCAGAGGTCTTCATATTGTATGGCCTCAAGTCAGCAAGACAAACAAGTACATGCCTAATTTTAAGCAGATGAGTTGTTCTAAGAGAAAGGGCTTTTGTGAAAAATTAGAATTAAATATTTTCTACAAAGAACTGAAACATACATTGCTTCCAGATGAGCCTCCTTACAGAATCCAAACATCCTGACATCTGAATATGCTGATGTACCATACTCCATCCCAACCAGATGAAATACAGTTGGTTTTTGAACAGAAACACAGAATACTTAAACATGGTTGAACCATTGTCTGAGGATGGAAGAAGCTGGACTTTTCTGAGGCTTCCAGATGAGCCTCCTTACAGAATCCAAACATCCTGACATCTGAATATGCTGATGTACCATACTCCATCCCAACCAGATGAAATACAGTTGGTTTTTGAACAGAAACACAGAATACTTAAACATGGTTGAACCATTGTCTGAGGATGGAAGAAGCTGGACTTTTCTTGCAGTTGTCTAGAGTTTCTATTCTGGAGAGAAGCAAAGCACCTCTGGGAACAGAATTTTTGCAGTTTTTCAAAGCAGTTGACTTCTTCAGCCTGTGCTTCAAAAAAATGCTGTTTGAGTATTTCTGTCAAAGTCTTGTATTAAAATTTTATTTCTTCTGTCAAAGCAAATAATTCATATGGTAGAAAGCCACAAACATGCCTTATAAATGGCACTGTGAAAATATGTAGACAACATCCTTCTTTCCTCAAATCAGGCATGACTAGGACAACAGCTGCTGCCTTTCTAGCTTGGGTAGCAGGTGTTTGACCACCTACAAGCAGGATGTTTTCTTCTCGTATGAAAATCGTGCAGGTTTTACTGATTGATGCCAAAGAATAAAGGCACTGCAGTAGTCCAAAAATTTAAATGCTGACAGTCTTCCTTTTGTTGCATAACTTGGTCCAACGCCATGGAAAAATACATCAAATTAATAAAAATAAAGCAAATGGCTTTGTTCTTGTATGTGCTGTTGAGGCTTTATGAAACCACCTTTCTTGATCTGCTGTTTGTTTGTTTATTTTATGACACTGTGGAAAAGTTTACATGATGAATAATTAACTTGGGAAATCTTGGGAGCCTGGTATGTCTGAAGAAAAGCAAATGTCTCTGAGTTTTCTCTTGGTTTAATGTATTCTAAGGAAATTGTTGGAATTGGTCCACTGACTGAACAGTATTGGCTCAAAACCACAATTTTGAGTAGCATAAAGATATTATTTGGAAAAAAAAAAAAAGAGAGGTTTTTTAATGAAAGTAGTTGAAAACTTACGACAACAAAATGATAAATTAAATCTCCTGTCTCAGTAAATGGGAGGATCTGATAGAAAGGATTGCAGTAGAGCAGCAGGAAAGGATAGAGGCAGAGTCCAACAGCTGGAGCAAGGAAATATAAAGCGTGTTGTGGCCTAGCCTAAGGTGGGAGTAGAAACGTGTTCCTCCATGGCACAGGTTAACTTCAGCTTAGAAAGAAGAGTGACAGGGCTGCATTCAGATGTTTTTTAGCTGGGGAGGAAAGATATTCACAAACAACCCTTAGCTTTTTATTTTGGGAACTGAAAGAAGATCAAAATACACCAAATGTTTAGTGCAGACAGTACCAGTGTTTGGTGAAATGACTGCAAACCTTTCAGAATTTGCTGAGGAAATTAGCAGGAAATTAGCAAAACCTCCTCCAATTCTATTTTTACCTTTCATGTCATTATATTGTACTATCCAGATTTAGTACAAAGAAATCGTGGCTTAAGTATTGAAAAAGGTGGTTCTTGAAATATCAAGGAAAAAAGCTTTCTCAAGAGCAGTAAATCTGAAAGAACATTTCATACAGGTAAATGTGCTCAGAGAAACTTTTTGCTTCACATAATTAAATCTATAAAGATCTCAGACTCTTTGTGTTTAAAATATCTTTTATTATCCAGCACTGAAAGTCAAAGTTCTGGATTAATGCAAGGCTCATCCAATGTTCCTTACAATAAAGGAGGTTCCATTTATCATTGTTAGAAATCTCTGTCTGGTATATTTTTGTTTGTATTTGCATTAGTGTTTCTAAAGTTGTGACACTGTTCTAGCAACAGTGCAACTGAAATTAAGAGAAAGCTGAGAATTTGCATGTATTAACCCAAAAAGTTTAGTTGCCTAAGGTACTCTCTCCACCCCAGCCACAAAGGAGACCCAGTGAACTGGTCTGACATGCAGCATCTGTGACTCAACACTGGCTGCAATTGAAATAAACACAGTTCGTCTAGAAGATGAGTCAGAGGAAAATGGCAGCTGTGAGGAGTTTTCTCAAGGATAAGACTTGCATCTGCTCAGTGTGACACTTTTCTGCTGACTGCTATTTTGAATGGCCATCTGGTGAGAGTTTGTTCCAGCCACGTACACGTTCTGAGCAGTTTCTCCATCTACTTCCAGCACTTCAGAGGCCCAGGCTCCACAGGCTAATGCAGATATGATCTGGGAAGCAAGCCTAACCATATTGCAGCTGAACATCACTGCATCTCCAAACCAGCCAAGAGAACTGGCTGAAGAAGCGGTTTCCAAGACACCAGATGCTGTTCCAAACCAGTCATGCAAAGCTTGTTGTTGTCTTTTCAATAGCTTGTTTTCATCCTCGGCAGATAGGTGGGCACAGAGAGAGGGATGGCCAAAGTAAGTAGCAAATCTGGCTTCTGTGAGATGCACATTCTGTGTTTTGCTATTCAAAATTAAGATGCTTCGTGTTCATGACAAACATGAAAGCCACTTTGTGATGTTTGTGTCCCTTCCTCTCCTGGAGTCATTGCAGGAAAGAGGTGTCAAAAGTTTTAATTCTTGTGATGTGACTTTCTAGCAATATGGTAATATGTTTTTAGCTTCAGAGCAGGAGATTCCCAGTTTCAAAGCTACCCTCGTACCATGATTCCCTCCTGGTCTCTCCTCTCCTTTTTTCCTTCACCATTTCTTTCGTTACTCTTTCTTCTGTTTCTAGCCTGTAACCCCTGTTTGTTGCATTTTCTTTAAAGAGTAACTTGGAGAGCTACAACACCATATACTTTATGCCCCTATTCTTGAGGATCTTTGTGGATGTGTAATAGGCTTGTAAATATTTCTAGCTATTTTTTTTTTAAATCCATCCTCATCAAACTAGGGAGTAGCTGCTACTGATGTATAATCTGTTCTTCATCTTCTTCCTAGTACTGCACCCAAATTCTTTGGCAGCTTGTAGAAAGTTAGTGCTTGTTTTGGAATGTCTTTGATCATCGAGTTGGGGCCAGGACATGACATTCACAGCTGAGCTGTACCTTCTGCATCTGCCTTTTCTGTATCCACAGTGATGATTTCCATCAGCCTTTAAGTTTGGTTTGGCTGTGTTGCCCTGAAGCTGTTGATCAGAGAGCCTCAGTTCTCTAATATCTGGCAGCACCCACAGATGGTAATCACCACTGATGGGGACAAGAGGAGGAATAGTCCATTTTCTACTAAATGAAAGTACTTCTTAATATTGCACAATAGATCGCAATCCATGATTTCAGAGACTACATGTAAAACATCTTCTCGGAGCAGTAGCCTCAGCTGTGCACTCCTGCTTGGTTGGTTTGTGTGGGATCAGAAATGCAGCAGCTTAAGCTACAGGCTGAATGGAGAATAAGCAGTTAAATACCTGGTTTGCTATTACTGATTCCTCTGCCAGCTGCATTGAACAAGTTTAATTCTGAATTACTCAGAAGAATTACATATGCATAAAATGAATATCTGTGGTTTGGGAATCAATTTCCTGGTCTCTGAAAAATCTTCTTAATCAGATACACATTTCTCATATTATTCTAAATTTCTTTAACCACCCCATTAAAATGAGGTTAAAGCTGACATTTCAAATTTTATTAATATCTAAGAAAAAAAAAGTCTTATAGTTTTCATAATCAAGAAGTGCTTAATACCAATCTAGATGAAATAGTTAATTATGCATAAGCTATTTTTGAAAAGTGTTATGCTTCATCTTTCTTTAAATAGTTTTTTCACTGTAAAATTAATGCATAAATTCTGCATGTCTTTATGGTAATAATTTTATTTTCCCACTGAACTATGGGAAAATATATTTTTCTGCTGTAGCATCCATTTTTCCCTTCTCTTTTGTAGCATTTCCAAATAAATATAGCAGAGCAATCAATGGATCTTTAGAAAATACACAAAGGACTAAAACAAACACATCAATGAATTGTAGGCCTTTAGGTCTATTTCCTGCTCCACATGATATATTTAGCACTCATCAAGCTTTCAAAAGTTAATTGGAAGTCTTAAGTGTTTCCCTTATTTCGGATTTCATTCTCCTGATGCAATGAGAAACTAACAACACTGAGAAACAGAAACTATACTTGGCTTAGCACAGTGTGTTATAAAAATGCATGGATTTAAGTAGGTGAACCCTCAACCTCAATGTATTTAAAGTAGGTTTACTTTTAATGTAATTGCAAACTAAAAACTAAACAGATGCAGACAGTCAGTACAAGATGCAGCAGTTCTGTCTGTGCAAGATTATTTACTCCCTTTTGGCTATTGGTGGCATTCAGACCTGAAGCTGATGGTATTGGATCCTTAAGTTATTAAAGGTAACTGATGTAAGGCTCTGTAAGGGCTGGGCATCAGAGGAGGAGTATCAGATCCCATTAGCCAGGTACACAACACTGGAGCCTGCAGAAGCTTGAGCATGAGGTGAAGTTTGGGAGTGCTATGCTCCTGCGTTCCTATTGAACCCCATTCTCTAGTTCCTGCCCTCTCCCTTGTTCCCTCCACCACTTCCCCTTTCCTTCCAGCATTCCTCTCAAGCTCTTCTGACATGAGGCAGCTTCTTCCTTCTTCAGAGAGCTGGAGGCCCTCAGGAAAGGTAGTGGGAACATAATGGAGAGTTTCCTTGTATGTGGTTTCAGTCACTGGGTGACACAATCTTGAGTGCCAGAGGAACAGATTATTGCGCCTTTCCACCCCATGTTGAAGCACAGTAAATAGATTAAAATTCTGGGGGAAAGGGAGGCATTAGCCTCTAATATGTGATCTGTTGTCAGAGGCAAACTGACAATTTTCATAATTTTATACTTTAATCAAGTTTGGGCAAATTTCACAAGGAATGACTAAGGCAGAGTCTTAATGCCAGGATCCTATACACACAGCCCTGACAAATTTCAGATCCCTGACCCAAAACAGTAAGACATTGGAACTTCTCTGATAAATAACGTTATTTTTAACTTGGGTAAAATAACATTCTCTCCTTAATGTCATTCTGAAAAATGAGTGAACCCTTTCAACTGAAAATTCAGCCTGTGGCAGATATTTCCAGGCTGTGTTCTAACAATACTCTTGGACACACGGTGTGACTCTTGGGGATGGTGCTGTGCAGGGCCAGGAGATGAACTCAAGGATTCTTATGGGTCCCTTCCACCTCAGCTTATTTTGTGATTCTGTGAATCAAAGCTGAGCAAAGTATTAAGGCATCTTAAAATTTTAAGAGTTGGACATTTTAAATTACAGGCATTTTTACCTGAATTCCTTGTAGCTACATCTTCTGGTCTTGGTTTTCGAATAACAACCATCCTGTCAAAAATTCTTGATATAAAGAAGGAAAAAAAGGTGCTCAAACAATAAACACAATAGTATTTACCCGATAAGTGGCATAGCCACTCCTCTTACAGTGTTTTCACCTTTTCTCCCAGCTGGTCTTCCCCTGGCAGGTTAATTCAGAGCACCGACTTACAGTATCATTCAAGTACTGAGTTACAGCTGATTGCCATGTTATTTCTTGATACTCTGTGGGTTAACCCACCCCAGCCACACACAATATAACTGTAAACAGGAATTGCTTGAGGAAGCTTAGAAAATTTTAAACAATAATTTATTTAGGTTCCTGAGAGTTTAAAACTGCATAATCCTGCAGAAGACACCCCACTTTATTCTTGGAAGACAGTACATGAAATAGAGCAGTAAAACTAGATGTAATCTGAAGATTACAAATTACATTGGTCTCAAATATTTGCCATGTAACAAAGGTGACCTTAGTTGTCAGCTTACAAGACTCTAGCATGGTTGAAAGCTAAAAGCAGGAACAATCTGTAAGCAGCATGTGAATTTTTCAAGAATGGTAGCCAGTATGAGTCCCTCCCAAGCAAATGGGTGAGAGGTTTACTTCTTCATCAGAGAGTACCGATGGAGAGAGCAATGCCAAAAGCAGCTCAGCTTTATTACTAAACCTTTCCAGAAATGTTTGAATCAGACTGAGTTTGTACAAAACTATTTGTGAGTTATCTATCTGTAGTTTCTAGTTAATAAAGGTGTTTAGCCACACTTTTTTTTTTTGGCAATTTTACTTAAGAGAGTTCAAGAACAGCAGACTGTTTTTTTCCCCTATGAATTCCTGCATTGATATTATTTTCACACTTTGTCGTTTTAAAAAAGTAGTGCACAGCAGCTACCACTTGCCTTAAATTTTGTCAGCTGTCAGAGAGTCTTTGACAACATGAGCAGAAACACATACTGGAAATTTATAGATTACTGTGCAAAGGTGTCTGGATTTTGAAGGATTTTTGGTAAGAAGGAAAATGTGCCTTCCCCTATCCTTCTATTACCTCTATTTCCTTCCCACTGTCCTGATAGCTCCATTTCTACTGCTACAAGTTAGAATTGATCCTTTCACCCTGAAGTGAGTAGTAGGACAGTGATGTTGCTAACGATAGTAATTGCCTGAGAACTGCAAAAATGCATTGGAGAGAGTCGTTGAGAACAAACAGGTCACACAACCTCTCAGCTGAAATACCAGTACCTGTGGAAGTCAATACTCAAGTCTGCATGATCTGGGTAATCCCAGATAACTCTACTGGTGAATTTCTTACAGGTGAGTATTCTCACCAAGTCTTATCATTTTACCTCTAAGTGTCAAAGAATTGACACTGAAATGGTAAAAATGTGGATTTTCAGATCCTTCTGTGCTGTTCAAGTCCAATATCACTGGCCTCAGTGTGAAGTTCAGCATCTTTAGTGGCAATGTGCTAAAAAGTGCAATTTTAGCTACAGGAGAATAACATATCTATCCAATGGATGACAGGTAAGTTTTTGGCATGAATGTATGCTGCAGATAATAAGACTGAAATGGCCCAAAATCTTGAAGTCCTAAAGATGTATCTGCCATTGCATGGACTGCACACAGGCAAAGGGGCTTGCCCTGCCCTGGCGTTTGATCATCCTGAAATCTACAGAAAGACAGACCAGCTTAGGAACATCTATCAAGCCACAATTTTACTGAAACAGCAACTTTGCAAAGCCACACTTTCAAGGAGCTCTTGGTAATGTGATATGGGTTACATAACAGTTTTATGGATTGAAATCACAAACTTTTCTAAATTGTGCTTTTGTACTGCTTTTTGTTCACTGCCCCACATAATATATTTCTTGTCATGTCAGAGTCAGCCTTAGTAATTCTCAATAATAAGCTGATCCTCATACTTTCTCAAGAAGATAATAAATCTTATCATAAAGACATAATCCTTTTAACATGGACAAGAAAAGGAACATGATTCTTCATAAAATTATCCCACAAAATTAGGGAAGGAAAACAAGAAAATAGATTTACCAGTTCTCACTAATGAAAATAGAGCACCTAGACATGGCATCATGAAATTAAGAAAGTGTATGCCCATAAGGAGTTCAACAATCCAGGGATCAAAAAAAAATTCTCTTTGTGAAAAGAACTGTTGGAAAATCTTCTAAATGTGGAGCAGCATTTCCTAAATCAGTATGCATTTTTTCTGACCTCCAGCCTTTGGAGGAAGAGTACAATACATTTTTGTTTTACCTGATCACATGAGATTGAGAGTTGATCAACTACAGTGTGATATACAGCACAAGTAATCAATTTGTTTTGAGAACTGAATGTTCTTCACATTTTGAAAGTAGAGATTTTCTATGTGGTTGTTTCTGAAATATAAAAAATACATTCACCGCTTTTAAAATATCAAGAAACAGCAATAATGATGAATATTCATTCAATTTTGAAAGTTTGTCTGTATCTTCTGCAGTATAATTGCTGATTATACTGTCATGCTGAACTACCAGAGTATACTCAATGCCTCATGGCAATAGGTTTAACATGTTACATCTTATTCTTCAGTTTTATATGTAAACAAAGGTAGTACTTTGATTTGGCACAAAAATTCCTCATCAAAAGTTCCTTTTTTGTTTTAATTTTTTTATTTACTGGTGGGGATTATATTTTCCATAAACTTCTCCTGTGTTAGAAGATGAGAATTACACTGTTTGACTTATATACTGTATTTTTTACAGTACACTGTGAGGTCAATGTGTTGCAATGAATACTGTTGCTAGATAATTGTAAATGTATCATTTTGTTAGTGAATATTAGCTGCTTTGCTCACATATAATATATGTGGTTAGAAAAATGTAAACTTTGTGCCAAGAACAGATATGTGAACTGTATTAAAAGTTAAGCCAAGAGCTTAACAACTAGCATGAAGTTCAAACTGATTTTTAAGTAGTTTTTACCCATATAATAAAGAATAAATTCTTCAGCTGTTTAGATCAGAATGTCAACAAGTATCCATAAATCTCAGTCTTTTATATAAAAGATATAAAACCTCCCTAAAGTATTTAAACAAATGTATAGCATGTAACAACTGCTAAAGTAAGCAACTCAAAACGAAGGAGCAGTGAAAAGCAGAAGCCCTGTGTAACACAGCACATAGATTATTGAACATGAGTGATATGCAAGGGCAAAACATTTTTCTTCTGACCACAAAGAAGGCAAAATAATACAATACACACTTAACAAGACCAAGTGAATGAGATCAAAGTGCCTTTTGTTAACATTTCTGGCAGATTCAGTATTTGGCAGCCATTGTGTCAGTGTTAAAACTAATCTGTAAGAACAAGGAGGGATAACATTCATTTGCAGAGACCTCCCAACCTGAGAGCTGTTCAGGCTCCACCTTGCACTAACAGGATGCTGCTCTGGTGGGCCTGGCATAGTTCCAGTTTGCTACATGAACCTCAGTCAGTTCAAACCAGGGCTGCCTATAAAGTTAATACAGTAATTTACACTGAATGAGCAAGTATAAGCAGTGCCACAAAGTAAAGCGCTATCTTCTAAACATACCCTCAGAGAGTGGTGGAGAGACAAGGTGAGAAGGAAAGCAGTGGGACAACTCAGGAGACCTCCACCCACAGCCCACTCCAGAGAGGAAGACAGAGCAGATTTCCCTGCACATGGCAGCTCTCTCTCAGCTTCTGCAGAAAGCATGGCTGAGATGAGAGTTCATCTTTCCTAAAGATAACCAGTATGGCAGCAGAAGTGTGTCTGCTCCCAGGTCTGTAAAATCAGGACAAAGATGCCAGAGAGCTTTGCTGCATCCTTGCCTGCTTTCTGCTGCTGTGACTGTGCCCCCTCCCCACCAGCAGCGTAGTGGGAGGTTTGGTTTTACAGAATTAAGTGATGGATTTAAAAATACTCCTGCTGTATAAACACATTTCCTGTCCAGCTATCTGCACGGTTCTTGTACTGGGCCTGTCTTGGCCCTTCTTCAGGTCTTTCCACCAGACCTCTCAGGCTCCCAGTGCCTCAAGTTCAGGGTCTGCAGGTGTTGCCCTCTTATTGTGTGAGTCATCTCTAGACATGCACTTTCTCTTTTGCCTGGTGGGTCACAGGGCTCAGACCTTTTCTTGATGGGCCAAATCACTCTGTCCTGAAATCTTACATTTGAAATAGAATAACCTATGGTAGGCCAATAGCTCTGAGGTGGCCCTACCAAGTGCCCAATAACACCTGGTGGAGGTCCTATATTTTGGCCCTGGCTCATTGCTGGCCTACAGTGCCTCACTGGTTCTGGCTTTTCAATCATCCAGGCCTACTTGGCTGAACTTCCCTTTGCTTAGGTGAAGAAACACCTTTGCTGAGCTAGAATAAAATAATCTCATCCAGCATGAGAAAGTCGGAGTCTCCTTTAAAAGGGCAACCAGCCGCTGCTCCCTCACAGCACTGATCCTAGGCTCAGCTGGGGCTTTCCCCTGAACAGGAGTCCTTAGTTTAGATTTCTCCCGTGTTATCCTCATCCTTCATAAACACCCCAGGTTGTACAGACACAGCTCCCACCACCATGAGCACACAACCTTCTCCTCCCACATGTCTTGGATGTCAATTAAAACCAAAGGGGTTTTTTCCCTCCTTATTTAGAGAGATCCCTACATTGAGAGCAGGAAGGTGGAGTCATGCTGGAAGAGAGGGCTTAAAAGTCAGGAAGAGAAGCTACTGTCCCTCCACAGATGAAAGAAACAGAGACTGCTTTCATTTCCCTGTGCTGAGAGTCACAGCACCTGTGGGTGAATCCAGACTGTCCGTGACATGACTGTATGCCAGAGCCAAGAGGATGGTGAATGTGATCCAGTATAAACAGGGAAGAGGGAAAGGAGGCTGACAGCTTTCAAAGAGGTGCTGCAAACTGCCAGTGTACAGAAGTAGGAGGAGAGGGAGTGAGGCAGCCAACGTGGCATGCAGCCGAGCACTGCCGGTTTCCTGAAGCCAGCCTGCTCTGTGGCCATGCCAGGAGAGACGAGAGCTGAACACTGCAAGAATTGGGACAGGCTGCTGTGAGCAGCCAGTGGCTATTTGCAGCCTCTTTGGATTACACACTACATGGACATATCCATTTTCCATGTGCCAGCCAGGTGCCCTCCAGCCAGTCTCCCAGTGATCCAACAGCAGGAAACAAGGAGCATTTTATGGCCAAGTACAGACCTGCTGAGCCTAGAGAACTCACACCAATCCTGGCTATCTCCCTGGCTACTCATTCCCATAGCTGAAACCTCTGTAAATAGCTGTGTACACTTGTTCCCAGCAGCAAAATAAATTCTCTCCTGTTTTTTTCTTTCCCTTGCATGTTTCCTTCACTCACCAGGTTATGCTTCCACCAATGCTTATGAGGGAAGCACTACAATAGCTCCTTTAAGCTTAGGATGCCAGGGGCTGCTGAGGAAAGGAGTCCTCAAGGTATGGTGGGGGAATAAAGGAGATACTGGTCTTTGGGCAGAGCTGGTGAGGACTGTGGACCTTGGGTGTCAGCAGAGACAGGTGCAGAAAGTGAGACTAGAACCAAGAGATGATAGAGTGGCCATTTGTTACTTTCACGGAAAGTATAAATTTCATTACACAGCAAGCCTCAAACAGACATTTTGTGTCATAGAATCATAGAATATCCTGATTTGGAAGGGACCCACAAGGATCATTAAAGTCCAGCTCCTGGCCTTGCACAGGACAACCCCAAGAATCATACCATATGCCCGAGAGAATTTTTGAAATGCTTCTTGAACTCTATCAGACTTGATGCTGTGACCACTTCCCTGGGGAGCCTGTTCCAGTGCCCAACCACCCTCTGGCTGAAGAAACTTTTCCTAATACCTGACCTAAACCACCCCTGACGCAACTTCAGGCCATTCCCTCGGGTCCTGTCACTGGTCACCACAGAGAAGAGATCAGTGTCTGCCCCTCATCTTTCCCTTGAGAAGAAGCTGTAGAATGCAGTGAGATCTCTCATCAGGCTCCTCTTCTCCAGGCTGAACAGGCCAAGTGACCTCAACTGCTCCTTATAGAGCTTCCCCTCAAGGCCCCTCACCATCTTTGTTGCCCTCCTTTGGATACTCTCTAACAGCCTGATATCTTTTGTGTGTTGTGGCCTCCAAAACTGCTCCCAGCACTAGAGCTGAGACTGCCCCAGTGCAGAGCAGAGCGGGACAATCCCCTCCCTTGCCCAGCTGGCGATGCTGTGCCTGATGCACCCCAGGACACTCTTGGCCGTCCTGGCTGCCAGGGCACTGCTGACTCATGTTCAACTTGCCCTCGACCAGGACCCCCAGGTCCCTTTCTGCCACGTTGTTTTCCAGCATCTCATTCCTCAGTCTGTACCTACACCCAGGGTTGCCCCATCCCAAGTGCGGAATCTGGCATTTTTTCTGGTTGAACTTCATATGGTTGGCATGAAGGCTGCCCTTGAGGGAGTCCACAGCTCCTCTCAATTTAGTATAATTGGCAAACTTACTTGGTATACCTTTGAGTCCTGCATTTAAGTTGTTTATGAAGATGCTGAAGAAAACTGATTCTAAACTGGAGCCCTGCACAACCCCACTAGCAACTACCAGCTGTAACCTCGCTATAAAAGGAAACTAAGTTTGTCACACAGGACTTTCCCCTCATGAACCTGTGCTGGCTGTGACCAGTGCAGAAAACTCTGCCAGTTGTCCCTCCAGGCTTGCTCCTTCCAAGTCTCACAGGGAAGTGAGAGAGCCTCACAGAGAATGGTGGCTGTAGCAGCTTCAGCAAGGCTCCATTTCCTGTTCTTCCTCTGTCTGCCTCCCCTTGCTGTTGAAGTGCTGTGAAGGACATGTACTGAATGAGAAGGTCCTGGTGTGGCAGTCAGACTGTAACATGTCAGTCCAGGGTCTCCTTGAAAATGGGTGAGTGCCTGCTTGTCTGCTTTCCAGTAGAAGCTCAAGTGACAATGGAAGAGATCCTGTCCATGGCTGAGATATCTATCGAGGGTTCCTCACCTGCAGAAGGTGTGGGGGATAAATAGCCCTTAATAGCAAGAGAAGAACAATGAATTCATGATGTCTACACAATTTGCCTGCTGGACTATTTCCATGGCTTTTACCAGGCAAGAACTCTGGAAAGTTGAGGTAGATCAGCCAGAAATGCCAGCAGTAAAGCATTCATGATGAACCAAAGAGGCCTTCAGCACAACAGAAATAGGGAAAAATGCCCCTTATTGACAAAAAGTAGGCTAAACTGAGACGTTGGTCCATAGATGACTATAAAAGAAATTGCAAGGGAAAGTACTCTGACCCCTTCTCTGTGTGTCACAAATGAAAATAAAAGAGGGCAAAGACCTTACAGGTGTCAAATCTCAGCTCTTTCTCCACATAATGATACTCTCATGTCAGCCTTGGCAACCAAAAAATATATAGCAGGAATATTGCCTTTCATTTCCTGCTGTTAGACTTCATGGCTGTCACTCCCAAATCTGGAGCATGGTCCTCTGCACCTGTTTCATTCCTTTTATAGTTGCAGCACTGAAAAGGAGCCAGTCCCTTTGGGGGAATAACTCCTACTTATCACCAGAAAAAAAGGAAAAAAAAGATGAAAATGAGTCTGTGTTGCTAAGCATCATCATACAAACCTTCTGAGAATAACCCTGTGTACATGTAGTCTCAAATGGTCAGCCAAGATATTCCCAGCAGTGCTGGTTACATTACATATGGAGAAAATGAATTATTTGCTTTTAAAATGTCAGAGTCCCTGGTGATTAACAGGTGTGATCTGCTGCAGTGCTTTAGTACCACAGGAGTTTGGGACAGTTGGAACTTAAATTCAGTGACTATTCAGAGGTATGAATATGTGAAATGTCATGGAGATGATTCAGTGTTTTCAACAATGTGCTGAACTTGGTGATGGCATTCCCTTTTTCTGTTCCAGAGAAGATGGCACATGATATCGACAGATCACTAAGGGGAAGAACATTAAGCTGGTCCTCTTAACACATGGAAGAACTAAGGACTTGCCTTTTGGTTAGTGTGGGACCACTGCTGAGGTTTACAGAATGGAACACCTGCTTAGGCTATTGCCAGTTAAAGAGTCTTTACCATAAAGGAACAAAGATACTGGGTCTTCAAAGACAAGACTTGTGTCCTTTGGGATTGCTTTCCAGGTGTGTGAATACCCAATTTAGAAGAGATCAAGTCCTCATGAACCAGTCTCCTGCTGGGGTTACATAGAATCTGAATTAGACTTCCAGTATGGCTTACTGCTGATCTGGTGAGTCGTGGCTACAGGGTCCTTTCTGGGACATTACTGAGACCTGTGAGCCCAGCTCATAATCAGGGTTAGCCAAAGAGGTTGACACTGGGCTTTCAGTCAGACGAATTAGGGCATTTAGCCCTCAAGCAGGGAGGTTGCCCATAATAAAACACCAGAAGATAACTGCAAGTGCAAGGTGATGCTGTATAAAATCAGACATAAGCCAAACTCCAACTGTGCCCCGAATCACGGGGTATGCGTCTGAGCCAAAGCATTTTTGAGCTGAAAAAAAAGCCTTGAAAGACTTTAAGTAGCATGCAAGATACTTTTTGTTTATTCTTCAACCTTTTGATATACAGAGAAGAGCTGAAATACTATATGGAAGTTTGACAACCTTGACAGTGTTTTTCTGGCCTGACTGGAAGGGCTGAAATGCTTAAATTTTGAAGGGCCAGTTTCTCTAAAATTTTGCAGTTGATTTCAACTAGCCCCAGAGACTGTCACAAATCAGATGAGGTTCAGGAAACCCTTCACACTTCATGTCCTTTGTCAAATTGACTACTGGAACCTCTGCTCGTGTTCCCGTGGTTTCCTATTGAAACTGATCTTTTGGCATATTTTCTTTTCATTTGGCTCTGCTCTAGAACCCCATTGTACTGAGTATGCTGAGTTTCTCTCATCTTTTTCAGCCAGAGAAATAGTTTCTGGTCATTTCAGCAAAATGTCCTATTGCTGAAAATTGCCATTGGAAGTTTCTTCTCAATACCTCATCTGCTATTGGAAATAATTGAACAATTAAGCTACATGGTAGATGTTCTGTCTTATTCAATCGCTTGATGTGTTTCACTACTCTTACAAAAAACGTCTTCTTGAATAAGACTATAATGGTTTTTGTCTCGTTAACATCGGTTTTCTCATTTTCATTGTTTATTGAAGGCTGGAATGGTGAGTTGTAGGCATCTGCTGCTGATGGGCAACAGGTCATTTCCCAGAGTAAGTTGGGGCAATAGAAGCTGATGGTTTGCTGGGTGGTACAAATGGTCCTTCTGTGAAGTATGAGGTGAAAACTGTTGGCTGAATAATAAACATCTTGAAAGAAGTATAGGGAAAATAATTTTGGTTGAGGACGTTTGAAATATTATAGGGGTTAAAGGCTTTAAAATCCTCTTTGTAGCTCACATTTACAAGCGTCTCACGCAGTCAACAGTGCTGTGACAGAAGAGTTGAGCTAAGTAGACAGAAACAATATTCAGGAGAGAATTATAAATAGCAAAATAGTCTGACTTGTGAATTCAAGTGCAGATTATTTTATTTATCAGCATCAGAACTCAGAATTTTTTTGGAAAGGAAAGAATAAATCTGGCAAATCCCATTAGGAACAGGAAGCATTATTTGAAATGAAAAGAAATTTTGGAAGTGATTTAGCTGCTAATAATCGTTACCAAGTACAGTGCAAATGAAAAACATAGAAGAGAAAAAATTCACATAACTTGCATTCACCTCATTTGCAGTCCTGCCTTAAAAGAGAATTTACTTGCAGCACTTCTACCATCCTAGCAGGCCTTCATACAAGGGTAATGGTGCCCAGCTTATTTACATGAAATAGCTTTAGTTTTAGAGACATCGGATAACTGTGTTCAAGGAGATCTCCTGATGCTCAGTATCTCTGCATATCAATAAAACTTCAGTTGGTACATGTTTATGATTTGCAAACCTGCAGTAAGGCTCACAACTCAGGAGAGTCAATGCAGCCAAGCTCTGTGATTTTAAATATGACCCTCATGCTCATTTTTGTTGCTCTTCAAGAAACAGTTTGTGGTAATTTTTTTCAATCAGCAGAGTGTCTCAGATTTGTTTTTATCTTTTGTTGGAGAAAATTCTTGGTGTGGTTGGAAAGAAAAATCTCAAAAATGTGACCCCTCATATTTCAGAAACCAGACTAGACATAAGAAGACTTCAAATGATTGTTTTTCTAATCTTGTTATTTCAAGGTCAGTATCATGAAATGGTAATCATGAAACAATTTAGGAAGCCTAGAGTTGACACTAACAAACACATTTGCCATATTTACATAAAAAATTGTTATCCAAAACAGGACAATAAATTATATTACTAAAATATAAGTACTTCCTGTCTTTCAAGAATATGTAACTTAAATTTGACTCAATGTAATATAAATAAATAAACTGAAACCACAGAACATTGGTGGCTTGTTTGTTTGTTTGTTTTCTGGGTTTTTTTGTGTAAAGAGAGGAAATAGAGTAATCAAGAAGTAGATGAATAGCAATAGATAATACATTAAGATAGCATTTGTTTATGATCTCTTGTATTGTCAGACTTCCTTACTTGTTAACTATTTCAAAGTAAATTCACTGTTGTAAAGTGCTCAGATCAATCAATAAAGTAGATGTGTTTTTAAATGAAATGAAAAACATAGATAAAAAAATGGAAATTGATTTTAGTAACTGTGTCTGTAAAGACAACGTGTAGAAGAAGGAAAATTTTCTTACGTTACATGTGAATTAATTGAATCCCAGGGAAGGAAATGGAAGGACAGAAATCTGCAGCTGGAAGAGGCAGGAAAACAATTTTGGCTTTGAAATGTGGATGAACTAATTCTAGAATTGTATCTTTACGACTGAGGATAGCATAAGTGGTGGGAAGCAGAAAAATGAGGAGTCCTGTCATTTTAAACATGTTGCTCCAAGCTAGGCTCAGATATCTGGGAATTAATGAAGGCAACTCTTCCGGAAAGGAACAACCTTTTGGATGAATAAAGTGAAAATTTATTTTAAAATCTCTTAACAAGCAACATTTTCCTCCATTTGATGTTGAAGGAGTTGGGAGTTCTGGAAGGAAACTTGGATCTTTACTCAGACATGGAATTAGCACATTAGATGTCAGAAATTACATCAGTGCTGGTAAATGGAACATGCCCAGCAGTGCTCACGTGCATGTGAGCCAGCTGGCCAGGAGTGGCCCTGTCTGTTCTGTGAGTCCCCCCAGCCATCAAAATAGGAAGACCATGCACAAGCTTCCTCCTAGGAACCAGCCTTAGAAAATTTGTTGACAGGACTGTGTCTCGGAAGTGAATGACAGAGTGAGCCAATAATGTGAGGGGGAGGGGTATCAGCAGTGTGATAGCTGGGCTCCAGCTCCCAGGCACAGTTAAATTTTCTTGTACAGATATACAGAGGTTGCCCAACGCCTCATTCAGAAGCCCAGTCTAAGCACTCAATGGCTTTACACAGCTGGAAGAATTCCAACTGCCAGGGCAGTACGTCTGCTGGTTCCATATTCATTTAAATTAGGCAAACCCGAGCTATACACACTGGACCCTTTCAGTGCTTCCTACACCTCAGCAGCCAGAGAGCCCCTGAGAACAGGCTGCCTAAATCTATCACTCTCTTAACGGGAGATATCCCACCGGGTACCTAACTCTATGCACGGCAGGCTGCCTGGCGGCAACCCGCCATCACCGCCGTGCCCCCCAGCTCCAGCGAGGCATGGGAGTCTCATTAAGCGGGAGCAATATGCTTCGGGTAGAAGTCCTCCTTTGATATTCCTGTAACTTTCTGCAACTTTCCTCCCACTTTCTTTCAGATTTTTCACATGTTGGATGTTGAAGCAAAAAAAGAGGGCTGCATGAGACTATTCTATAGTTAAGTAATTGCCGAGATATGAATCCAATTTATTTCCAACATACAAAAATGCAGACTGAAGGATGCTATGCTCGGCAGAAGGTTATTTTCCTTGAATGACTACTGGCTACTTTGGAGGCAAGGGGTCAGACACTTGATTAGATGAATTACAACTTAAAGTCCCCTAGCATAAACTATGTCATGCCCCAGGCTTCTCAAAACAAGGCACTCTATTTTAACTCATAATGGGTAGCTGGATTCAGTAAATGGCCTAATCACAGCAACATAAATATTTATGGGAAAATTTTTCTAATTAAGGTATGAGCTTGTTTAGATGTTATCAGTTAGAAAGGGCTTTCCCAACAAGAAAATGGCTGTTAGGAGACATTAGGAAATGGTTAAACTCCAAGGGATTAAAAGGTCATTGAAGTGGCAACATGCAGAGTTTGTTATGGTTGAAATTTAGCTTGCATTCATGTCTTACGTGTCTCCTACATCTGGAATTAAAAGAGCATCCTCTATGCAGAAAACCAAAACAATGGTTTTGTTTATTCTTTGAAAAATGAAGTTACATTACAGAAGATTGCCTGAACTAAAATGATTTATGATCCTTTTAGAAATTAAATGCTCTCAAAAGAAATAATTTTTTTTAATTCTTGCTTTATGCTTTGCTACATTAAAACCTGTACTTACCTCAGTAGTGATGTTTGCAAAGCAAAGATCCAATAATGTCAGAATTTGTCCCCAGTACCTCAGTCACACAGCGACTTTAGATTTAGAAAAATTATGTCTATGCTGTTGTTTCTTTGCTGATGTTGTGAGTGCTGATGGTGTAAAAATGGATAACAAATTCAGGATACGTGATATTTTGGTAACCATGTTTTTCAGGTCTCTTATTACAAGCGTCAAATAACAATATATAGATCATATTCAGAGCCTTGTTATGCCAGCATAAATCTCAAGTAACTTTGGTGCCTTCAGCAAAATTGCTTCAGGTTTACTCCAGTATAAGTGTCAGAGGAATTCATCCCTTAAAGTAAAATTTGTAAGCCGTATTACAGGGAAATAACTGTTTAAAGCTGGTTGTGTGAAATACAGGCAGAACTACTCCCTGTGGGAAAAAGTGTATAATTTCTGTGGGACTTCATTATTCTGCTAAGAAGTGTGTGTGTCTGCCATATGGTATTTTACTCTTAAGGTATAACTCAAAAGGATATCTCAGAAAAAGAAAAGTGAATGTTCTACAAACCTTCTGCTTTTGAGCAAAATTTACATTATTTTAAAACATTTCAATGAGAAAGTATAAAGTATAGAACTCTAAGTGGCGTCGATGGAGCTACTGATTGTATCTGTCTACGTTTTTGAAGTCAGCATCTGTAAGAACTTTCAAGACCAGGCACAAGGAGATAAACATTACTGCTTTCCTGAAATAATGAAGTCTGTACTGTCTGTTAGTTGATACCAACTGCAACCAAACTGGACATAAAACTACAATTTCATGTGAGGACAGGTTTGTTCATATAGAATGCCCTCCTAGCCCAAACCAGCACATCACAGCTGTAACCTTGCTAAACACATCTACACAGCTGAGACTTCAGGAGCAGGTGCCAAAAACCATAAAATGGCGTGTTCAGAGGGTGATGGCATCCAAATTTTGAATAAATCAAATCTGGGTTTTATCCTTCTCTTTTAACTAACCTGTTATAGATGAACACTCCCCTGCTTTTATACACAAGTGCCATGACTTAGAGAACTGGGGCTGTCAGTTCAAATGGCACAGGCCATTGCAAATTCTCCACAACAAAGAAGAATATTTGGAGGAGAGCAACATGGTACGCGATGATGGTGAGTTCCTGTTTAATTTAGATGAGTCTGAATGTAGCAGAAAAAGAAAATGTAAGGAAATCAAAAGTAGCTGGTTTGAGGGCCTGGGAGTTTGGGGAGCTTATTGGGTGCTGTTCAAGCCCCAGTGGCCTCAGTCACAGGAACCTGTGTGCTGTGTGCTGTTCGTGCTCACGCTGTGGCTCCATAGCCATTAGTTGGAGGCCTATGTGCTGACCGATCTCCCAGAAGTACAAATTTGATCTGGCTCAAGAACAGGCACATGATCACATTTCTGTCAAATTAGCCAGAACACAGCATACAGAACTGTCATGGAGTTTATGTTGGCTTTACACCAGCTGGGGGAGGATGAATGACTTTCAGTACAGCTTAAGTTAGTGGCATGGAGCAACAGTACCTGGTGTAAGCTGAGGTCTGCTTGATACAGATAATCCATTAGCATTTCTGGTTGAAGTTGGGTGGGTGGTATTAAATCTGAATAATGCGTTTTGTCTTATACTTGCAGTGGTTCTGATGCAGTAGTAGGAGTTTCAAAGGGTAGATGTACTTCTCTGCTGAACGGCAGTTTCAGTTTTATACCTGCTCTTCTACAGAGAAGAAGTTATTTAGTGATGATTTTCTTTCCTATTTCTGAAGAATAGTGGTTCTATGGGTAAAGTGGTACCCAACCATGTGCACTGAAAAACAGTATTGAGATGCCAAAAGTTAATTGATCCTGGGGCTCCTGTCTTCCTGACACCTTCAGTGAGCCTCGCTCATAAATGACTGTATTACTGGGCCACTGTTGCCCACAGTGCTGGAAGTCTATAGATAGGCTTACTGAATGTCTCTTGGGCATATGCATAGAGTGAGCAATGTTTTTCCTTTCACAGAAAATAAAAAATATTTGAGTTTTCAAAAAATATGTCCAGGAATGAATCTATGTGTTAAATTAATGGTGCCTTGCTGTCCAAGTGCAACATGAGAAAAGACAAGAAGAGAAATAGTACTTGAGGGGCAACTATCACAGCACAGGAATAAAATGTGGCATGATGTGTGCACTTTATCATATGGCTGCAAGGCCCATTTGGACAGGGTCATGTAACTTAAGCTCTCACCCCCTGACTGGATGTGCAGTCAAGGAGTGTTCGCATCTTTCCTTAGGTCTAACTCCCACCCTGGCCAGAAGCTTCTCAATAGAATTTGTACAAGTATTGCTGTCCTTCAGGGGTTTCTAAATAAAACCAAGATCCGACTAGAGACTGTCTCATTTTGCAAGCCCACTTCATTTTCTAGACATATGGTTCCCCTAAATGTTTTAGCATTTTGCATCGTTCCTGTAAGGGTATGTGACTGGACACATGGATGGTGGGAGGAGGAGGAGGCTGGGCAGGGAGCCAGTCCAAGAGTGAGGTATCTTTTACTGCAGTGTGCCCACCATATAAAGAGAGACAGCCCAACAACAAACAATTTTCCATTGGAAGATTATCACTGGTAGCAAGTACCCTCAAAGCCTCAGACATCCTCTGGGTACAATGGAAGCTATCAGTCATTTTTAGGTTGCCCTTAAAATTTACTACAGTAATTTTAATGGGAATTAGCAACCATATTCCATTGCAATAATTTATTGCACATCTAAAAGCACCCAGAGAAGTGGCCTTCCTTCACTACTGTGTTGGACTGCCTTCAGGAAGAGAAGGTGCTTCTGTCCACAGCCTTGGCAGCAGGCAGCTTCCTGGAAGCCTTGCTTGTACAAGTGGGTGAAAGGTGGGTGAAAGCTGATGCCATGTTTATACTGACCTCTTGAGACATAGTGATTCCTGCCTGAGTCTCTTCATAAGAATACAAAATACTAGACCTAGTTTTTCAGAAGAAATGTATGATTTTGAGTGTTTCGAGTTTTGTCCAACTTTTACTTGATTCGAGACAATTGCAAAGAGCCTGCAATCTATACTGCTTCCAAACAACTAGAGGAACCCTACAGACAGAGCTGCCCAGACTTCTTAGTCTCATTCAAATATCTTGGACCCAGTAAACAGCTGTTTTGTCAGAGATTTAACTTCAAAAGCACAAAAGATTATTATGAAGAGACAGCAGTGGAAACAGCTAAATGATGGTGATCTCAAATCTTTCCAGGAGTAAAGTGTCCTTATAGTGTTGGTTTCCATATCTATTTAAATGTTCAGAAGTGGATAACTTGTCTGAAAGTGATGTCGCAAGCAGAGGTTTGGATTGTGCCCCAAGTAAGAAAGCTGGAAAGCAGGAGCCTTCTTGGCTAAAATGCATGTAAGATGAAACCTGGAGGAACAAAACAATAATTGTGTACAAGGCATATTTTCTCGTGTTATATAGCAGAACATGAGTGAAAACATGAAAAGCAGACTGATGAAAGAACAAAAGAGTTGTCAGGGTATTTGATTAAATGCAGCGCTTCTATTAGGAGGGCAGTGACCTTTTCAAAAGTTGACTCCTGTACACAAATACAGCCCCTTGAAAATAGTGTACTTGTTTGTGATAGAATGGTTCCCCCTCACAGACACTCTACCAGGACCCAAGCCTTCTCTGGCATGATCAAGTGTGTATATGGAAGGAAAGAAGGCAGCTTCACAGAATGGCCCCATCACAGTGTAACTGAAGGATGGACTTCTCCAATACCGGGGCATTAGGGTGCCTAATGCAGAAATCCCAGAAACCTACAATTTCGGTAGAAGAGGTTTATGTGAATGATGCAGCAGACCTACAGTTATCAAGTTAGCCAGTTAGGACACTAGCTGTTGAAAGGAAGAGCTGCAGCCCTATTGCAGACATTGCCTAGCTCCTCCACGTTCCACACTTTACCAAAGTGGTGACATTTCCAGATTTAAAAGCGGTTAATTTTGTCAAATTTCTTCTCAAAATGTGACATTTTGCCTCTCCTATTTAAACTACTAGGAGTTAATTTAAAATTTTAGCAATATGCTTTTTCTTAGGAGCCTTCTCAGAAACTTTATGGCCATCCAAGCCTAAAATGAGAGGTTACCAGATGCTAGTTCTCTTAATTGCAACAGCATGAATTCCTTGCTGTAATTCATTAAATTACAGCAGTAAAAGAACTCACACTTCTAACCTTTCCCCTCAGAATGCAATGTGTATTATACTGATAAAAGCAGTGGAGAGATTCACACCACACTGCAATTTCCCGGTGCCTTGCTAAAGTCCTGAAGATAAGTAGACACCTGGGGGGTCCCCCTCCTATGCTGTGAAGGCAAAAGCACTTCACCAGTTTGTACCCACAGACACAGCTTCTTCACTCTCAGCAGTTTTTCCATTACTTTGTAAATGTGTTGGGAGTTATCAGTGGAGTACAAAGAAACTGGCTGCTCTAGAAATTATTTACTTTTATACAGCAGATGCACCAGGCTGTCATTTACACCTTTCTAACCTATGGAGAATAAAGCAGAGGTGGAGATGGTTTAATTCAATGTTTTCAAATTGTTTTGAGATATTATTCTGGAAGGAGATGCTACGCAAATGGAAAAAAACAAGATCATTTGTGTGATATTACAGACACATGCAAAATAGGATTTTGTTTTGATGGTAACAGCAATGATGACACAATCCTCTGCCTTGTACGCTAATTGATCCATCAACAGACTGTACCACACCTCTGCTTTTTCTCCATATGCTGTACTAGTAATTAGGCCATTGGAGTCTATTTTCTGGAGGTGGCTCAGTACCTTTAACTCAATTAAACTATTTTCGTTATTCAAAGATTTCTTACGGATTCACTTTTTATTTTCACTCTTTAAAGAAGAATATTGACTATATGGAAAATAATTTTCAGGATGATCATGCAGTTGTTTATGCTTGGATTAACCTGTCAATTGGTAAAAAGCAAAACAGCACAAGAGGATCAGAGGAAGGGTCTGATTATGCAGATGCTTTTGTTAGAGAAACTCTCAATCTTCTTAACATGTCAGTCAATCCCAAAATTGAAATGAAAAGCCTTAGCCTCTGTTTTCCTTTCTATTTCTCCCCTTGTATCTTGAAGGATTGACTATTGAAGGATTGAAGTATTTCTGAGCTCTAGGAAAAAAAAAAAGTATGAGATAAAAAGGACTAAACATGGTCCTACAATTAATATGTAAATCAGGCTGATAATGCCTGGCTAAGACAACAGCTGCCGTGCATGGACCGAATGCTGCCGTAAGCAGCGTGGTGCTGCCGTGCCACTGCCATGCTGGCCTTTGGCATCCTCCCATCAAAGCTGGAAGAGTAAAGCCTCAGCAGGGCTGAGGACACATGGCTGTGCTTGTGATTCTTCTGTCTGTGGTGGCTTTGCCTTCGGATAAATGCCTCTTTGAGGTCCTGGCTATGGTCCTGGAGTGAGCCCTGCTGCAGAAGCTGCTGCCTGACACTGATAAGCCTCCAGGAGTCCAGCTGCCGGCGACTTCCAGCCACATCCAGCCCTATTGCGGGTGCAGACTAATTAGCTTTATTAAAGCAACTTCATTTGCCCCTCCAGCAGTTAATATCTCAATTCAAACCTTCATTACTAGGGGTTAATAACTCAGGCAAAGAAACAGACTTGGGACTTAAATTTGATATAACATGGGGAATGTTTTTTCTTCCCAGTTGAAATAAATATTGGGAATGTAAAATCCTAGGGGGAAAAAAAAGCCTCAAGTTATCCAAATCCACTCCTGGGTAGTCACATCCCTCATGAGCGCTGTGGCAGGCAGATGCCTGAATATCATTTGAGCAGTCATTCTCTTGTGAGGGGTACTTATTTTTCTGTCACTTGAAAAGCCATGTTGTTAGCCCCAGAGAAAGCACATTTGAATGAGAAAGCTCATTTCCCTTATGGGTTACAGGCAATTAGCACCACAACATTTGAATCACATTTCTGACATTTAGAGTCATGTGCAGAAGTCCGAAAAACTTGATTTCTCTGTACAACCCATTCGAGTTAGGAGAGGATTTTAAAATGGAAAACTGTTCACTCTGCCGTGCTAGCCACGACAGGCAGGGCCCGGCAGGTCTCTGCTGCCTGCCATCCCTGCCAGTTGTTTGCAGCAAGGACTAGTTTTCTCAGGAAGATGCTGTAACATCTGGTTCACATCTCTGAGGACCGGGGACCCATGGGGAGGAGGTCCAACATTTCACAACAACAAGTTTCAAGCCCTTCACAACAAGGAGTAAATCACTATTGAAACTGTGCGTTCATTAGCTATTTTTCTTCCATTGGCTACGTTGAGGGAATAAACTCCAAAACAACAGAAATCAAAGATGTATTTTTATTATTTTTGTTTTCTGGCACAATTATCACCACCAGTTTAGGCAGGGAACATGTTGTGGAAATTGTCTGCTCCCTGGATCCCACTTCCCTTTTGTTCACTCCCACCGAGTTGGCACGGCTCTCTGGCCATGGGCTCCAGGGGCTGCAGGGGAACACCATGCTGCTGACACTCCCCACACTCCCTCTCAGAGCCTCTGGAGACATTTCTGGCCTTTTCAACCCTGCCTTGTTTCTATCAGTCCAGTTAAACTGAGGTCAGTGCTCTGCTAAGTTTGCTTTCTGCATTTGTCTTCAGGAATGCTTAGGGTTTGCAATGTACATCACCTTTTCAAAAAAAAGGGGCGTGTGGCAGGCTATCCACATAATTACCCTCCAAAACAGGTTGGAAAATAGCAGCTAATAAATATCATGAATGTCTGCAGAAGGATTTCATTAAGACTGCACTTTTGGAAATGAACTCCGAACTTTGTTTGATGTCTCTTCTTGCAAGTGATATTTTGAAGAAATCCCTTAGCAGTTTCGTGGCTTATTGGCCCCATGCACACGAACAATATTTGTGACATGGAGCAGCAAAGTATGTCTCCAGCTGAGGTGTCAAGAACATCCAGAACTGGAGAGACAGATCACAGGGTTCTGCTGATTTATTTGTCCCGTTTTCTCTTGACAGCCACAGACAAAAACGGATCACAAAGGACACCAAAATCACTACAGATTGTGAAAGAACCCCTTTTCTTCCCTTACCTCTCCCTGTCTGTCTGTCACCACCTAGCAGGTGATATTTCTAAGGTGGGAAACAGTCCTTCCTTCCACTTCTGCCCAACTCTAGAGAGCAAACAAGTAACAACTCACCTTACTACCTGGTCCCAGGTTCGAGGTGAGAAATGATCTGCTCCCTTCCACAGGATGCTATCATTGCCTGTAGCTAGCTCTTATCTTGGTTTTAAACTGCCACATGCTCTGATAATCCACTACAAATGGATAACAGATAGGCATACTTTCATGGCTCTTTGGTTAATATCTAACACTTACATTGCTTTTTTGGTGATCAGACCTTACTACTTTCATGTTGCTTACCTGTGGTGCAGAGCCTCTGTGAGCAAGAAGTCGCCCCACAAAGAAGGTGTGAGCCTTGCCAGCAGCCAGCACTGAGACCTGCACCTCCACACTTCTGACAATGGAAATGATCTGACAAAACCAGCCTGTTGTTATCAGGCGTGTCTGGAGCAGGAACTTGCTAATATTACATTGCTGGACAGGACATAGAATCTTGATGTATCTAGCCTAGCTATGCCAACACATACCTTGTACCATGGATAGGGTGGTTTTCCATCACTCGCCACTAGATTCCCCAGAGATGTGGTCGGTTTCCCAGGTATCCACAAAAAGAGAGGATGTAAAAGATTTCGCAAGGTCTGTATACAGCACTGATACACGTCTAAAAGGAAGCTAGCATGTCCCTTAGAGATGCACAGAGAGAGGCTGAAAACTGTGGGTGCTGACCAAATCTGATATTTTTTGGATGGAAGGCCCATTCCCCTTGAAGGCAGTGGGAGCTCAGTGATTTCAATGGAAGAAGATCCCTCACTCTGTAGGTCTCTAGGTGGTATTTCTCATTCTTCAGGGTTAGTAAAGTGCAGCAAATCCTTGAGCATCAAGGCATTCTACCTGGCAACTAGGCACTGGGAGGTGGGCAAGGTGAGGTGGCCCTAGCTCTCCCACACACCATGACAAGACTGGACTCCTTTCTTCCTTTAGTGTTTTTGGTTTTCCTCAGTTCGTCTTCCTAGTGCAGATGATAAACAGTTTCAGGGCATGCTCTTACTGCTAATGTGTCTGGTACAGAGAGACAGATGGCTTTTAAATCCAACTGCATTCAACTACAATGCAGGTGAATACATAATTTGGATGCCAAAAGATTGCATATTACTTTGTATATGTACTTGTCATATATTTACTTTGTCAAGAATTAGAAACAAATAGCAGAGATAGTCAAATAGTACAAAGAGTCTTTAAAAAAAGGTGAAGGGAATAAATGCTTCTCTGCATTTATTCATACTTCTTGTGCCCACACCAACTAAAAAAAACCCAAACCAACAACACAAAACCACATATATAAGTACTCTGCAAAGAAAATCTCCTGTGGTTAATGAAGGTGAGAACATATTGCACTGCCTGGTACACATATGATAAACCATTCCATTTTGCTGGAAGAGGTAGGTGATTTTTTTCCTCTTACTGATTCGTTTTAAATCAGACCAATTATAGCACAAACTCTTTCCTAAAAATCTAACCCTCTGGGCACAGCAAAATGATGTCATGGTTCATTCTCACTTTACTTTCTCCCCTCCGTTTTTCTTTTAAGATGTAAAGGCATTTCTCAAACTCGTAGACTTTCACACTGTTCTCTACAATATCAATAACAAAATCGTCAGCATTCCTTTGAATTTCCAGCCATACAAAGGAGTTTTCATACATGAGAAGAAGATTGAGGTGGCTGGTAAGGCAATGCTAAAATCAGATTTTGATTCAGAATCTTTATAGGTTTTACTTGATTTTTGGAAATAACACAGCAGTGTTTTATCTCAATGTTTCTAGCTGAATCTTTTAGTACATAGTATAATTTACAACCTTTCCATTGTGGGATTCAGCCACTGAAATGGTATGTGGGAGTGTTCTCACTGGGCAGCAAAAAGAGTATGATAGATCCATCAAGCATATCATTGCTTCCAGGTGTTGGCTCATTTTTATTAGTTACTCATGGCCTTACCTACTGTCTCAGAACTTCTTTCTTCTCAAAATGGCAATTCCCAAAAAAGAAGCTGCCATTCAAGGCACAGACAGATTGGCTAAAGTACTTCCAATACATTGCTTGATTCTGCTTTCTAGGAATAGTCTGGATCTGACTTACAGGAAATCCTTAAGTAAAAGCAAAAAAAATTAGTTTTCTAACTGTAGATCTGTTCACTAAAGTAATAACCATATTGCTTACCTTTCGCAAATTTCCTGTAATGTGTAAATTAAAATATATTTCAGCATTATTTTGGAGATGTTTTTGATAGTGTACCACTTTTTGTGAAACTGAATAACACTGAAGGCCATTGAGTCACAAAATCCATTTCCTGTCTGGAAAAAAATCTAGCAACTGTAGTTAAAATTAGAATCTAAAATTACCATAAGTGAAAATTGAAAGAATTTTTTCCCCAAATTGCTCACCACCTATGGATTGGCAACATTTTGTGAACAGCCAGTGAACTGAATGTGCAAGTTACCTTCCTCAGTGATGGATGAATATCAAGGAAACATAACCCTCTCATGAGCAATTAAAATATTTGTCTTTAAAAAAATGTATTTCTAAAGAACTCCATGTTACAAACAGGAGCTCAAAACAAACTTATGCTGAACAATTCCAAATAATGAGAAGGAAACTAGGAGTAGAGTTTCTTAAGCTTAAGTGTTTCAAACATTTTGGCATTGTTGAATCTATTCTGAAAAACAACTCTAAAACATTCTTCAAGTTGAATGGAAGCTGATGGGATTCACATGCTGTGAACTCTTGGGCAAGTTACTCTTTCCAGACACACAGAAAATAGTTTCTAGGTGGTGGGTTTTAAGTCAAAATATAAATATTTTGTTCTGTGTTAGAAATCTATAGAAAAATGCCTTTAATTAAAAATATGCAATTTTAAGGTTGCAGATTAGTGTTTCAGCACCAAAGAGGGTTTTATAAACTCTCTGATTTCATAGAGCTGTATTTTGGTTGAGGGATTGCATTTCAATAACATATTATTGGGTCCCACATATTATTGGGTCATCAATGTCACATGATTTTTCTTATCAGCTCTCCTGTCTGTTGCTCATGTTGGATATGCATGCTGTTCCTCGTTTTTGTCTCCCTCTGACTTGACTTGGAGATAATGGCCAGCAGCTCAGCCAGCAACTCCATTTCTCCAGATATAGTGATCCTGAACACTGAGTTCTGGGACACTTGTGGGCACTCAAAGACACGGACATGTTTTACAGGGCAGGTTTGGTGACTGGGATAGCTGTGCAGCAGCCCATGGAGGACAGAAGTGCTGGGAAGGTCATATCTCCCAGGGACTATCCAGCAAGCTAGGAATCCTTGGCCTGCAGCAAACTGAGACAGAGGATGTCCCAATCCAAGGGGAACTACACAGCTCCCATTTCTTTGTCTTTCAAGCCGGGGGTTGACTGGAGCTGAGGAGAGCAATTTAATGCAGCTGGGAGGAGTTAGATGTCCTTTACTGCCAGATAATTGAAGCATTTCTTTCTTTTTCCTGGTCTCACAGAGACTCACGTGTTACAACACACTACATGTGTGTTGTAACAGCCTATCAATCATACAGGAGTGTTCCTGGATGAATGGGACCAGCATGTATGCATCCTCCTCTCTGCTGTATACCAGGGTTAGCTCCTGCAGCAGCCCTGAGTCTGTAGCCCACCCTTTGTCCTTCCTTTCCTCATTGCACAAAAACCTCCACAACCAGCATGATGTGGTCAGAATTTACAGAGACAATAGGACAGAGAGTTGCTAGGAACTGGATCATTTTCATCCCCTGATCAGGAGTAGGTGGACTGGAGTTGGGATGGATTTTTTCTGAGGGAGAAGAATAATTTTGAGATGCTAAAGCTCACTGACAGCCCATTAGGCAAAGGTAACTCTTGCCGGGTCCAGTGATTTTCTTTAAAAGTCTACCAGAGCTCAAAGCAAATTCCCAGACACTTCTGGCACTTTAAGACACAAACTTTTCTCCAGTCTTGTTTTGAATCTACTAAAGCTATGCCAGTTCTAAAAGCTGTTGCCAGAGCTGAAGCAAAGTCTTGGCTTTCACATTTTTCACATCCACAACTGCTTGAGAAGTGTGATATTCTGTCTTTGGCAACCAGGAAGAATTTCGGCAGAGGGGAGACTGACCTGACAGGAGCCCTCGGCAGCCTCTCCCCTTCAACATGAACCACAGCAGGCTGGGAGGCAGCAGGGAGATGTGCTTTAGGAGAAATGCAGATGTGGGACCCTGAAGGGCTGGTGAGAGACCACATCTTTCTCTGTGGTAACAGTTGAGGGTCCAAAAAAGCTAAACTTCATTACCCACAAGCTCTGATTATTTATAAACCAGAATTAATTAACACCAGCATTAGCTGATGGTTAATGTCAGACAAACAGTTCTTATTCCATTTATTGTGGGGAGAATGTAATCAAAGAAAGGATATAAAGGTCTGACCCTCAATAAATATATTCTCTTGTTAGAATGACCCTAATGGTGCAAGCTGCATTCAGAAATTCACTCTCATGCATGTCAACAAGTTTTGCCTGGATACAAGGTGCAAGACCAGATCAGTTATTTAAAAAACAAAACTTCAGGCCTGTGTATTTCTTGCAGAGATTCCCTGCCTTATTCAGAAAAAAAACATAAAATGCATTTTAATACAAAGATTCACCAGCTAAACATGCAAGCCCCTCAAAAGGCTTAACTACTAGAATTCAAGAGCCTTTCTATGTGAAATCATTCAATGAATCATAGCCCTAGGATACATTTCATTGCATGCATATGTTTAGAACGTAAAAAAAATTAACCCTTGGGCTACTGTTGCTTTGGCACGCAAAGGCATGTTATATGTGAAGTGGGAGTGTGAACATTTTATGCTTGTTTATAATGGTAGTGAGAGTGTTAAAATGAAAACCTCCGACTAAGAGCAGAACAATCACTGTGTTATTTCATTTTGCAAAGAATGTGTTACTTGACACAGAAAGTTCAGATTATAGTGCATAGGATAGAGAAAGCGAGAGATGAGATCTGTACAATCAGGAATAGATGAAAGCTGGATGGGTTTCCCAACCCATGATTAACTACCCTTATTAAAGGTTCTCTTTTCCAAACCTTCAGGTGAACCACTGCTGTTTCCTTTCCACTTGGTTCTGTATTTTTCTACCAACGCATCAGCCTGCTCTGCTCTGCCCTCCTGCTGGGGCTGGTGGCCATCATCTTAAGGCAGTGCAGTTACCCCTTTTGCCTCCTGTACCTAAACTCCCTGTCACTGCTGGGCCATAGTTCACAGGTCTACAGACCCTAATCTGACCCCAGGTGAGGCATAGGACATAATTCCTAATCAAAAATAATTTTAAAAACCCATCAGATACTATGGAGCAATTATTTTATCTTTATCAAAATTGTCCTGGATGGAAAGAGAGCACATTGGGCAGCTGTTAACTTATCAGAGAGGAAGAACCAAGACACACATTTCCCCAGAGAGGCTTCTTACATTGTCTCAAACATTTTACTTCATGGTCTGAAAATCTGTGAATTGCTTCTTTATGTTTCCAGGGTCTCTAACCATATGTGAACAATCTCCAACTCCTGGATGCTCTAGGTATGCTGTCATGGGAGCACAGTCAGGGTTTTGTGCTCCTGTCCTAGTCCCTCTGGTTGTGGACTGAAAGATGGTAGAGGCCAGATCATCAGCACTACAAGCTTGACATACCCAAACAATGTCGGATACAGATGTGAGGAGACCCAGGAGCTCACACCACGTGCCCAACCACAGCCATGCACTATGACAGCATGTTTCTGGAGAACATGGCAGCTCATGGGAGCTTTCTCCCTCACATGAGCTGCCTGATAACAATCACAGGGAGACAGAAAGCAGTGCCAGGAGGTCTCAAGTATGTGGCAGTCTTGGTAAACCTCTGCAAGGACCATGGCCTTGCCACTAACAGATTCTCCAGCAGCAGTATTAGAAAGGAGCCACAAAGCTTGAGTGAGGCCATCTTCATCAGAACTGGCAAGTACTACTGCTTCAGGCTAAGGAAACTGAGACTAGCCTGTCTCCAGAAGAGAGGCAAGAGCTTTGACCTGCAGCTGCCATGGAATGGGTATTGAAGGGAAGCCTGAGAACCTCCATGGTGTGCACAGCCCAGGGAGTGGGCTTTTGCCCTGAGATTTGTTTTGGCATTTGAGGTCACCAGTCAAAATCTGTTCTGTTACTAATCCTGAAAAAACATCTACCTACATGTTTTGCAGCAGCCCTGACTGTGTTCCCCATGAAGAGCACCTCTATAAAGGCCTTAGGTTTCTTTGGAGGGGATGAGGGGGGCAGGCACGCAGGGGCTTTTAGCTTAGCTTTGGGTTCCCACCAGCTTCTCATCTGCTCCCCCTGACAAAAGGGAGAGGAACAGTTTTCCTGCCTCAGTCTGGAAGTCCAGTCCCCCTGCCCTGCTATGAGTGCTCTGTGCTGCTGTGCACAGACACAGCAGTCACGCTTTTCCAAGGCAGGTAGGTTGGATTCCACCAGAGCCAAAAGCCCAGCAGCTTCAAGGGAGTGTGCCCTGGAGAGCAGCTCTGGGGAGTACCTGCAGACAGGTTTCTGACCAGCATGGAAGGCTGGTCTCACTCTGGTTTGAAAGCGGACTGGTTGGTGCTGGTGGGACCAGAACCCAAGTCTGTACCAGCATCCACGGTGCTGCAGCCTCCCAGGAGCTCTGGCAGTGGAGGGAGCAGTGGAATCATGCAACATTGCTGTGCTCTCCAACCAGAGCACCACTGTTCCCAGTCACTGCTGTGCTGTGATCCCCAAGAGTCACTTCCTCTATTGACACCGACTTTGGAAAACTTTTGCTACTGCTTCACATAAACTAGCTGTCTTTTTGTTTCTCTATTTCAGACTATTATACAGCTGTTCAGTTCGGTGCCTCCATAGTAAAATCAATGGTAATGTGGTATATGGGCAACTCTAGATCACTTCCCTTCCTGAGGAGAAACATCTACTTATTGTTGGATGTTATCTGGAGATATGTGTGCATTCACAGATAGATTATATGCAAATATGTGTATGGATACACACACACACACACACACACACACACACACATGCATTGTGTAGGTATACATGTGTGTGGGCTTTAGTCTTACATGGAAACAAAAAGTATGTATTACGGTACGGATTTATTAGGCTTGGAATACAGGTTTATATATCAAATATATATGTGAGTAAAAAAAAATTATCTGATGTCTCCTGAATGCTGGGACTTGTAGAAAGCTAGCCCAACTCACTGAGTGCATCATTTAGTACACCTCAGAAACACTCAGAGCTGCAGCACATTAACAAAACAGTCTGATTTGTGAAGCCTGTCAGGTTTCTTGAGTTTTGAAACTGTTGCTCACAGACATCTGCAGCCGTGTCTCTCATAGAGCAGGAAGAACTGTTGTCTGACAATAGGTCTGTTTTCAATTTGGTACCTCCTTCTGCGTTTAGAACTCTAAGAAAAAAAAAGTGTCCATTATACTGGGAATAAGATTTTCACAATGGCTTTTGCCTTGTCCCATCTTGAATTCATAGGTGCCAGATTATAGATGTAGAAAGGGTGTTCTCTTTGAGACTATTGCTTTGAAGAACTGAATTATGTTGAATTCTTCTCTTCAGAGTTTCAGCTTTTTTTCCCCTCGCTTAATGGTCTCTGAATGTTGCAATGATGTTCAGATCTTTTTTTCTCAGCCATTAGCTCTTTGAAACATACTGTAAAGTAAGAAGTAGACAAAATAAAACTGAAGTTCCTGTATTTTCCTTCAACCTCAAATTTTCATTACTTTCAGACTTTTCCCTCAAATCCTTCTAATTTTCACTCTCTGGTCTTTCCTTCTCAGACATAGCTTCTGTCTGAGATAAAGGGGGATAAGAAGGAAAGAAGGAAAGAAGGAAAGAAAGAAGGAAAGAAAGAAGGAAAGAAAGAAGGAAAGAAAGAAAGAAGGAAAGAAAGAAAGAAAGAAAGAAAGAAAGAAAGAAAGAAAGAAAGAAAGAAAGAAAGAAAGAAAGGAAGGAAGGAAGGAGAAAAGCAGTTTGGTAAAGTTCCACTTAAACCCATGTAGTTGGTTTAGCTAGTGACCTAAATCTGAGATACATTAAATCCTGAAAACATAAAAGTTCTGCTATATATTGCCATGTTTTTTCTAAATGACATAAGGCAAAACTGAGCTCATATCAATCTATGTTCCCCTTAGAAGAATTAAATATTTTCAATATCACCTTTCTTGACGACCTCTGCCAGATAGGGTCTAACAGACCCAAAGCACTTTTCAACGACTGTTGTCTGTGCCATGCTCCATAGGCAGGAGCTCATCTAACTCAAATTCGTATGTCTAAAAATTAGATTTCTAAATCAAAATTAATGACTCTTCATTCCTCTTATAATCAGTGGAGAGAAGAAAAAACCTTTGCAGAGAAATACATGTGACTTAAATGCACATTTTGGAGTGAGATTAGTGACAGGTTTTATTCTTGTGGCCATTTCTGTCCAGCAAGGGCTGACAGATCACAGCGTTCCTCCAGTGATGTGCAACAGGGACTGGTATAGGTCTTCTTTGCCCTCCTTTTCTTTCTCTGCCTTAAAACTAGGTTGGTACGTAAATAAAGGTCCATAAAGCCTTCTGTCTAAGATGGAAGCTTGATTGCATGAATTTGATCTAGCATTATTATAACACTGTCGAACCTTACACAGCCTTTAAAGAAACTTTTCAAATAATTTGTTTATTCTTTGTTTTATACTGTTGTTGTTAAACATCACCACTAGAAGGGAAAACATGGTATATGCAAATTATTGATGTGCAACTATCCAGGGAACAGAAGATCTTTTCTAAAATGCCTGTTGTTCTTTCCCACTATGTTTGAGATATAGCATTACTATAATAATTTTTTGTTTTGTTTTGTTATCTTAATGATATTTAAATGTGTTTGCGAAATATCCTGAGTGGATGTGAGTAGGCAGAGGTCCATTGGCCTCAGCATTGCTTTGGCAGGCCAGCATTTGTCCATTTGTATTTACCTGACTTAGCAACAAACTCTGTAAATTTTTGAAAGAAAACAGAGCTGTGGTATAAGGATAGGTCAAAATGAAATGTTAGCAGTCTGCTGCAAAGGAAAATGGGACTACTTTGCTGTTTAACCACATTCCTCATTACAAAACATATCTCTGCAGACTTTGTGCTAGTAATTAAAAACGTCTGTTTTAGCATTTGATGTGTGTTAGGCAAAGTTTCAAGTCATCCAGTCTTCAGCAGAAATGAATGTCCCCCACAACTAAAATAACTCTTTGGATTCTGAGAGAGGAAAAGTGGAGAACATTTAATTAGGCGTGCTTTCTTATTGTCTTGTGAATAAAAAAAACCAACAACCCAACAACACAGGAAGATATTGCTTTAGATTTGATATGATTGATGTTGCTCATGTATATTCGTGTTAGTCAGCTATGTAGAAAGTGGTAAGCACTGAATGCCAGGAACAGATCATGGCATGGATTTATCATAATAGTGCATGGATATGTTTCTGAGATTAATGTGTTAGTAATTTACAGCTCCAAGCCCGTTGGAGTTTGACTCCTGAGGTCTTTCCTGAGGATGGAATCCCATCTCTGGGAGATGTTTGTGTTATCTCAAGTTGCCTCTTGTCTTCTTATTTATATGTTTTAATTCTTTTTTTCTATTCTTTTTTCTTTGATTTTCAACCAGCTCCGTTTCACACCAGCAGCCACTGACATTTCCATTTTTCAAAGTCTGTTTTAAAAGCATGGTTGAGCCTGCCACTTCTCAGGGTAAGAAGAGTGATGTGCTTTTAGCAATCGACAATTATACTCAAGTTGGAAACAAGACAGCTCTTCCCTAACCATGGTCAATAGACCATAGAAGGGAAAGGATGCAAATCGGGAAAAGATGGCTGGGGATCTTATAAGGCTGTATGATTTAAATATGTTCTGTGTAATTTGAAACAAAGCATGATGAGGATAGAGGTTCTTAATGATTGGGGAGAAATCTCAGGACTGGCAAAGTTCAGAGAAAATGAAAAGAGAATTTGTAATGAACTAGAGTTCTCATTTGCTGTGCATCACTAATATCTTCCTCAAAATGAATTCTGTTCAGTCTGTGGTACTTCTTAGGTAAAGCAACATTATTTTAAACAGTGTATGTGCAGTAAACCACTGTTTACAGGAGTCTATGTCTAAGCTAACTTGTATAAAATGAACTCCACTGCAAAATAATTTGGAAGAAGCACTGTCTACATGCACATTCAACCATGCAATTAAGGGTTTGACACCTTACATAGGCATCTTTGATCTTTTATCTAGATTTGTGGGCTTGTTATCACCAGACTCTTTCTTGAGAGTACTTCAAAGTTAGATGAAACTACTTTCCTTATGTTACCTTTCTTCCAATATAACAACTACTTTTTGTTGAACCAGGGACAATTATTCAACTCTTTGCTCAAATAGGAAGTGCATTTCTGCCTAACTGTGTGCTTTAAACATATTAATATTCTTTGCATGTTTGATTCTGTTTGGGGATAAATAAAGGTTCAAATTGCATTGCACATGTCCTCTGGTAAAAGCCAAAACAAGTTCACCTTATATATAAAAAATGTAAATTTCAGATTGTATATTAACATACTTGGACTTAGCTGAAATGGAAATTATGACTGCCCCATTACTGTAGGTCTGGGTCATGACAAGATCTTTTCTAATATTTAGTGATAATGCACACCTGAGTTTTATATATATCTATACTTAATATATTTCTTCAGATTATGTTACTGAATATATTTCATCAGATTTTCCAGTACCGCACTGAAGTACTATTTCTCCAGAGCATATATCTATCAGTCTTCTTACAGTGCAATTTGCACTTCCTAGATCAGATTAACACCAGTGAAGAGGCACACTTTGATTTGAAAACATTCATAAGCAGGAACATTGTGCCTCAGATGTTCTCCTAAAAGCCATATTCTCTCTGAGAATTCCTTTCCCCTTCAAAAGCTATTTGAGTCAAATAATATTTCAAAACCCATTTTTAAACCTTTTGGAGCATTTTCAGCTGTGGATGGAACATGCTGCTCAAGAACTCAATGTAGCTCCAGCAGCTGGCTTATGGCCAGCAACAAACAGTGACATTGCATCTTTCCTTCTGTTTCATCAGGTGTGAAACTGCAAGTGATAACACAGAGAAGCAAGTCAGGTTTAAACTCTGGACTTTTTGACTTTGAAAGATGTCCTCTCTGATAATAAAGCATAGTCATGAGACAGTCGTAATCTCTTTTTACTCTGGAGGACACATGTTTTGGGGGAAATTTTTACTGAGACAACAAACTATCAATAGCCAAAGAAACTTCTCTTGCCTCCTTACTTCTTATTTTCTTGCTCCCTGCTTGAGATGCCAAGGACTATTAATCCTTCCAACATCTTTTGAATTAGTCTCAAATTTAGCATCTGCCTGTGCAGCTTGGTGAGGTGCAGGTAATCCTGTGGATGGTGTCTGTGGCTGTAAGCCAGCCTCAAATCCTTTAGCACTTGCAGTGATCGACAATGAAGTTGCTACATTGATGGTTGTGCCTCATTGTCATGGTGAAGTAATCCCGGAATTTCCCTTGTTAGAACTAAATCCACTAAAGTATCTCTATTTGCCACCTGAAGTAACAAGAGGGTTATAAAAAATAGCATAATACCAGAGTTTTGCAGAAGATAATGAGCATTTTGATAGCAATGGCAGGGAGAATGAAAGAGCCTAATTATAGTATGTGCAGGAAATGCATATTTTAAAGTGCTGTAGAAAGATGTGTGGGCAGGGAGCTATTTCAGCAGAGCTTTTGCAGTGCTATGTTTTCCCAGTCAGAGGTCTCATGTCAGCTACTGAACACATGAAATAAAACAGAGGAAATAATCAATCCAGAAATTCTGGACATTTAAAACTAGAAAATAATACCTTGGCTACATGTGATCCCAGACTACAGCCCAGCTTCTGAACAGATTTGGTGCATCTGGGACAAACATGGTTTGAACACAGTCAAGTTTAGCAGTTATATTTGCTTGGGATTCATAGGTAAGGCCAAAGAAAGTGGCAGAGTGGGGCTATTGGGATGAATTTTGCCTTTATGTAGCTCATCTTCATAGTGCTCAACTATTTCAAAGAAATCTGGCACAGCTCTTTCAAGGAAAAGTCAACAAGCACTTCAGGAGACACCCAGAGCCATTTTGTGGATACCGAGAAGCTACAGGGAAGGATAGGGGCAAGCACCGATTTAACATAAAAATTATGTGTAATGAATAACATGTTCTGGATTTCTGGAAAAAGTGGATGTGCAAGTAATAATGTGTCCAGGCAGACCTCCCTGATGTAAACAACATTTACTCAGGAGAGCTGTACAAGTGACACTACCTTCGGCAGCTCTTCAGGGATCTGGAGTATGGGATCTGACTTCCATAGCCAAAGTGCTTTTGGCTGCTCCTTGGTAAGAATGCTGTAAAGCAGGTGACACCTACTTGGTGCACAGAGATCAGCAAGGAGGGAAAATCTATGCATGGACATTAAAAAATGTCCGTGAGTGGTTTCCCACCCAGAATCTTCTGTGTGAGCACGTCTCAGGAAGAGGGATGTGAGAGAGATTTGTCACACTAGCAGGTGATACAGTAAACCTCTCAGAGACCAGAGCATCACCTCAGATAGAGACCTGATCTCTCATTTTGGTACGCACATGGGGAAAAGACAAAATATTGATGCTGTGAAACTGTTTCACAGCTCTTAGCTTTCTGTCTTTATAGTAATAAAATTTCACAATGTAACGAAATTCCTGAGGACGTCATGATGCAGAACTAAAAGCCCCTTAAATTGAAGTAGCCAAGAACTAAGGCAAGACAGCCATTGAAACAGAATCTTGCTTCCTAAAGTATTTGGCATTTAAAAAAAAAACAAAACAGAGCCTGACTTTGATTTATGTTTTACTATTTTATGTATGTATAACTTCTTTGTTTACATATTCATTTTTTTTCCCTAGAAGAGTCAGCATCAAAGTCATGCCTAAAGGACGTGTATAAAATTTAAAACCAGGGCAGACAAGAATAAACAAAATCCATGTGTATCTGTGTCAGTCACTTGCAGGACGCTCAGGAGATGTCTGTAAATATTCTCTCAGAAGTGGGGTGGGATTTATCCAAAAAGTGGCTAAAGAATATTACCCTTTATAGAGCATTCGGCAAATGGATATTCTCCAGTCCTTCCCGTTGTGAGGTTGGCTGTTCTTGGGAACCTCAGCCCTTGCCTTTGAGGCATTTCTCTGAATGTGCTCCTGGGAGAGAAGTAACAACAGCTACTTTGACTCCATTTCTGGCTGGAGCCAGTGCACTGATCCATTTTGGCACTTCTGGAGGCAGAGCAGCCTTTGGAAGCCCTCACTGCACTGAGGCGAGCTCAAGGCCTGGCACCCCTCCAAGCTGGGTTATTCAAAATCAATGCTGTTGCTTTTCTCCAGGTAGTGCTTTCACATGAGACAGGAGGAAGGCAGACAATTTCATGCCTGTGTCTTTGGATCAAAATATCTCCTTAATATAAATCTGCACAAAACTGTGCCTTACCAAAATGCCAGCTCTGCAATAGCCCAATAAGGTTTTTTGCGCAGACTGAAATCTCTGGATCAGACCATTCAATTTATTTTGGATGACTGTATGAAAAGTTTACTGACAAAAAGTCTTTTGTATCTGCACATAATGGCTTTCCATCTACATTTATTTTGCTTTTTAGTCTTGAAACATTTAACTGTGTTCAGGGGTAATTATTCTTAAGTAAGTAATAAATAGTCTGCAACTCATTGACCAAGAAATGAGTTCTGTTTTGTAGGGAAATTCTTAAAGAGCTCCTGCAGTTACAAAGAAGAGGTTGTATTGCCCTTAAAGAGGGGTAGCATATAGGTATGGCCTGTAAATTTGCCACGTGAAAACATGCACAATCACTCTACAAATTCAACTCAGAAAGTTACTGTTCTGCCATTGTCAGTCTTAATTCTGCATTTCACTAGGTCAGCTTTATGACACTGTAAATGCACTGAATTAATAGCGGTACAGTGGTGGTACCTCAGCATGACATCAGAGCAAAGGAGTCACAGGGCTTTAAGATCAGTTTTACCAGATAGAGCAAAGGTTCATCCATAACAGTGTCCCATTTGTGATAATTTGAGGCAGCAGATGCTTAGAGCAGAGGTAGACAAACTCAGGAGTCCACGGCAATAGTTTTTCCTAAAATATTGCCATCTTCCAACAGTCAACTTGTTGGCACTTTCCCAGGAAGACATGGTAGTATTTTATCAACAGATATTGATATTTTTTACTTCTATGAAAGTATTTCATCACTTTTTCCACCTATATACCTTCCAGTATCCAAAATTCAGACTATGAAGTCTTTTACCACCCACTTTGAATCTTCACTCTTAATGGGAGAATGATAATTTCTGCCTTGTGAAAATTATGTAAGGATATAACAACTAGGAAAGTGAAAAAGTAACTCAAATCTCAACATTATATTTGAGACAAAACCCCAAATTATTTCCTAAAAAAACTTTTTTTAACTGGAGGTGCCTCTTGTCTTTTTTTTTCTCAATCAAAGAAAGAGGCTAGTGTCTTCTAATGCTTCTGAATTTAAATGAAATGTGACAAAGTAGATCTGGGCATACTGATAACACATATGACGTTGAGAGGTGCAGTAGTAGATTCTTGGATCCCTTCTTGCAGGCCCTAAAGCCTTGGCAACTCCTACATCTGATTGCTAACGATAAATGCAGGATGCATTCAGTTCTGGGACTCCGCATACTTTGTTAAGGTCTCCAGTGGGATAGACATACTTCTGGACACTTGCACCTAGAAGTACTAGCCTATTCTCATGGAAAAAGTGGAGGGCCTGGAGAATTGCCTTGTAAGGTGCTAAACCAGGTGCATAAGGCCTAAGAATCTATAAAGTGCCCCAGAATCCTCCAATCCCACTTCCACTATCCACATGGATGTGTCTCAGAGGCTGATGGGTGCATCAAAGGACAGCAGAAGTTATACAGCTGGTGGGCTTCATATACATATTGTCCCACAAAGCTGGTTGCTCACTCCTCTGAAGAAAAAGCAGCAGCTGGATCCCCAGCTTAGGGGTTACCTTCAGCAGAATCATAAACTGAATTTCAGATAACTCTCTGTGGAACACTGCAAATTTTATAGACACTTAGGATCTTTCAGCTTTATGACTTTCAGCTGAAAATCACATCTGGAGGATATCTTTTCTCCCTAGATAGCTACCTGTTGATTACTTGATATGAGCTAATTGATAACCAAATAAAGATGAACAGGACACACAGAAAAGACTGCACATCAATTTATTATAAGTACACAATTGTGATGGGAAGTACAGAAAGACTGTGAGAAAAGCACACAATAAGAATACAGTCCAGATTTTCAGAGCAGATAGTCATAAATTATTCAATTTAATCAGATGTCTACAATAAGAAACGCTTGGTTAGCTGACTTGGATATGAATGCCTACAAAGCTGCTTTGTACCATGACTGATAGCAGTGCATATCAAGAATTACTTCTGCTGTACAAGTACATGCTTTCTTGCTCTGGAAAGGTGAATAAAATACTTTTTCCAAATATTTTTTCTTTCTGACTCAAGTTGGACAAGGGAACACATTTTAGGATTTGGAAGACTGATACATTTTTACGCACTTTTTTCCTCCTCCCAATGTAAAGGGAAGACAAACCTCTTCAGATCAAGAAAACAAACTGCATATGGATGTGATATAAAGAGAGAAAATCTTGCATCCCACGCAAAGAACAGAAACAGCTCTGTATTAGTGTTAATTCCAGTGCTAGGATAACTTTGGTTTGCCTGAGAAATTATCAGCAGAATCCAGTGATTGAAGGGCAATGTGTTCCACCTTCACCTACAAAGCCTGAGAGACAAGTAACACTCGGCTGCACATCAAGCAAGCTATTGGAAGATGCAGAAAGGAGGAGGAAAAAGATTGCAGTGCTCTTCTTTAAGCTTGCCTTAGAGATGCAGCTAAACAGACTTCAAGTTTAATATCTCAGTTTTCATAACTATTGAAATAATATTAAAAAGTGCAAATATAGAAAAAAAAAGAAAAAGCTTGGAGAAAAATACTGTGACAAAATGTTGGTGATGGGGAAATGAGAAGTGAAGAATCTGCACAGAACTCTTCCACCAGAACACAATTACAAAAGCAAATTCATTCTTCCATGGCCAAGAAGGTCAGAGGAAAAAGTAGAAAGAAGTATGTCTAAGTTTCCTAAAAGTTATCCCAAGTGGTCAGAGATAGAAGACCACAAGAGCTCTGTCCAATCATGACTGATAGTAGAGTGACAGCATTCAAAACTGGCACATGTTATAACCAATACTGTAGTGAATCCTTATGGAAAAGGAAAACTCACTTTTTTTTACAACTGTGAGAAACCAGAAGACAAAATATGCTAAATATGTCAAAAGATGAGCCAGTGGGGAAGAAGACTTGTCTGGCTGAACAGAGAGCTTTGGCTGGAACTCAGGGAGAAAAAAAAGAGTTAATCACTTCTGGAAAAAGTGGCAGGCAGCTCAGGAGGACTACATGCTGGGAAGTCATGCAGCAAGAAAATTAGAAGGGCCAAAGCCTGGCTAGAACTTAATCTGGCCACTGCAGTAAAAGGCACCAAAAAGTCTTTTTGCACATCAGCAACAAAAGGAGGACCAAGGAGAATCTCCATCTTTTGTTGGATGTGGAGGGAAACACAGTGACAAAGGATAAGAAAACGGCTGAGATACTTAATGCCTTCTTTGCCTCAATATTTAATAACATGACTAATTGTCATCATGTGACCCAGCCCCTTGAGCTGGAAGACAGAGACAGGGAGCATAATGAAGCCCCCATAATCCAAGAGGGAATGGTCAGATACCTGCTATGCAGCTTAGACCCTCATAAGTCCGTGGGGCTGGATTGGATTAATGCAAGGGTACTTAGGGAGCTGGTAGAAGAGCTCCCCAGGCCACTTTCTATCACTCAGCAGCAGTTCTGGTCAACCAGAGAGGTCCCAGGTGACTGGAAGTTGGCAAATGTGATGCCCATCTACAAGAAGGATCGAAAGGAGGATCCAGGGAACTACAGGCCTGTCAGCCTGACCTCAATGCCAGGGAAGGTCATGGAGCAGATCATCTTGAGTGCCATCATGTGTCATATACAGGACAACCAGGGGATCAGGCGCAGCCAGCAGGAATTTAGGAAAGGCAGGTTCTGCTTGACCAACCTGAGCTCTTTTTATGACAAAGTGACCCTTGAAAAATATAAGTTAACCTGTTAATATTTGTATTTCCTATATCTATAATCTTCGCAGAAGCCCAGATTCACAGAGTCTAAATCACACAATTTTTTACTGTCTGGTTTTCAGCCTTCAAAGATGCTTGGATAAGTAGGAAGGAGAACTTATGTGGGATGGTAGGCCATGTGAATTTTGAGCTCATACTTTTTTTAGTCCAAAGACTCAGTGAACATCTTGGAATTTTTTGCCTAATATAGTGTTAAAATATGTAAGTAATGCTTCAGGCTTTGCCTACCTTTACTTGACTGACTGGTTAGAAATTGAACTAATAAAAAATGTACAATAATTATTATTGACACAATAGTGTACAATATCATCAGCAGAATGGTTGTCCTGATTATCTCACTTGAAAATCTGTCACACAAACACCAAAACCAGCCACCACATCACATCTTGTCTTCTCAAATTGCAGCCCTTGACACAACATGTGTTTGGGTGAGGTATCAGTAGTTTTGCTGTATGTAATAACTCGTGAGCTCAGGTTGCATTTGTGTTTGATGAATGAACCTGACAGCAAGGACTAGGTCATTCTGAGCCAAAGACTGGTTAGGGGCATTGGCAGAGCTGGACAGGGGGATGTCTTCAGTCATGAGGCCCTGGTCTGAGCCCACAGCTGCAGTTTCTGCAGCAGAGCACAAGAAGCAGCATCCCTGGAGAGTCAGATACTCTAGAGAAATGCTCTCTGCATCCCAAAAGGAGATCCTACAGTCCATGCAGTTTGCTTTCAATGTGGGTAGTACAAAAGAGAATATTTGGGCCTTGACTTACTCTAACTCTGCTTTGGGAAGTCAGAGAAGTCAGGATGCTGGCTCTCCTATCTGGCCCACTAGAAGAGTTGGGCTTTGATGAGACAAGTCAACCTCTCTCATATCTCTGTTTCTTGTACTCTCCCAAAGCTTTGGTTTCTATGATAAGAATTAACAGCCTTTAGGATAGGTTGTATAGCATATTTGCAGAATTGGCTCCTCATAACCATACAGTACCTTGGGGCCTCATTTATTTCTTTTTGTGTTTCCTTTTTTCGCACTTGAAGATAATTCTCTAACACGTAAGATAGGAATGCAGAAGTGTATAACATGTAAGGCTCTCCTGGTTGCAGATAGGGGTGGAGCTGGGTGTCATGGACATGACCAGTTTGTTATTCTACACCACTCACATCATCACTGGGGCACATGGTTTCAGGATGAAAACCTGGACGACCCCATCAGTAGTTGGCCATTTTGCTTCCCTTTGGGAACGTGTCGGCATCAACCACTGTGGACTCAATCCCTCTGCCACCCCTCCTGTCCCTCCCATTTTTCTCTGGAGTGTGTCTACAGGCCATGGTGCTGAAAGGGGCAGTGGTGAAAACACCAATCGACCGTACTGTTAAACTCATAGTGCCAGAGGCTGCTGGCAGGGAATGGAATGGCGGCAAGGACCATCCCAACCCAGGAAGGGAGTCAAGCCAAACCCTGTCCAGCTGAGACAAGCCAAAAGGAGCACAGAGGAACAGTAGGAAACCCCCCTGGAGAGACTCCACAGGACAGCAGATTGTTAGAAGTAGCACCAGGGGCACCAGCAGAGTGACTGAGCGATCTCTGCTTAGAAGACTTAGCTTCTGGGGGGCTGGCTTGTCATGGTTTTTCATTGTTTTCTGCCTGGGAGGCGGGAAACATTACCTGCAGGAGCTGCCCTGCCTTCCTGCCTTTGTTTCCCCGACGACCACATGAGCGACACACAGGAATGGTCACCATATTGCCTTTGTCTGGGAATACGTGGATGCGACCTACAAGGAGCACCTGCCCTCCTGGCTTTGTTCCCAGTGGTGAACATCTTGTGAGTAAAATACCTTCTCTTTTTGTATGTTTCGCTTTTAATATTGCTGCTCTTTTCGCTATTAATATTGCTGTTGTAACTGTGTGTGTCTTACTCCATTTCTTTGTGTTTTTAGTAAATTGTTATCTCAACCTATAATCTCTGCTTTTTGTCCCTCCCTTACCAGAAGGGGTGAGGGAAGGTGAGTGGCTTATTTGGAGTTTTATTTCCTGCTAGTGTTAAAACCAGCACAAAGGCATAAGATGGGGATATAAATGTCAGTAGGTACTTTTGGGAACAAAATGGAATGGAGAGCGAGAAAACTTTTTTTAGCTCTGTGCCCCTGTTTAAGAATTTTATTGATTTTTTAAAAAGTATTTTAGTATTTTTGTTTCAAGTATGCATTGCGTGAGGTTTTACCTCACCTAAGTGAATATACTTCCACAGTATATTTGGCTTATTATGTTTTACCCTTTTTAGATGGTTTTTCGTTTGTATTGTGCCTATAGAAATACTTTGAGACCAAAGCTATATGTCAGTTGCTTATTTTTGTCAACATATGGTTCTGCATGAGTGCTGGGGGAAAATGGTATTCCTGGTCATTCTCTAAAGGAGAGGTATGACTGTTAAACTCCACATCTTCTTCCATCAGGAAGATACTGTGTCATTTTCCGTAGCACTAACAAGCTGGCCTCCCACTGCTAACACTGATTTGTCTGGAAGAGAGAAGAGGGCGCTCCCTGTGATAACCTCGTGTTAGGCTCTCTGTTCAACAGCTGTGCTAAATGAATCTATACTTGATTACGTATTATAACCCATCAATCTTGCACAGGGTTTCCAAACCCTCCACAACCTCCTCAGCAGGCATAATGGCAATCACCGTGTTTAAAGGTCATGGGTAGGAGCTTAATTTAAAGCTCTTATAATAATGCAATTTAATTCTGGAAAATGCCATAGTGTTGCTCTCTAAGGGCTCCCATCAGAAAGAAGACACTTAACTGCTTGTGCACAATTTTGATTTATTTATTCCTTTTAATATCATCCATGTTATCTTTTTAATTTACTAATGTTTCCAGTTACTATGTGGTAGGCAGACATTCATTGTGGCATTAAATTCGAAATTATAAACATCAGTTGCATTTTAATTTCTACAATGGAAAAAACATTGGTGTTTTTTAAGCTGTGTAGCTAAAAAACTAAAGCAATTTTACTACCACAAGGTTTTGTCTTGCTTTAGAAAAGACTTTCCCATCAAATGAAGCATAAACCCTGTGTTAGGTTTGCATGGACAGGTTTTGGTACAGAGGTGGCTTCTGTGAGAAGTTTCTAGAAGTTCCTGAGCAACTGAAGCCTGTGGGAAGGACTCACGTTGGAGAAGTTCATGGAGGATTTTCTCCCATAGGAAGGACCCAAGCTGAAGCAGGGGAAGCATATGAGGAGTCCTCCTTCTGGGTAGAAGAAGCAACAGAGACAGTATGTGATGAACTGATGACCATAGTCCCCATTCCCCATCTGCCTGAGCCACTGGTGAGGAAAGGGTAGAGAATTTGGGAGTGAAGTTCAGCCTGAGAAGAAGGGAGGGGTGAGGGGAATGTGTTTTAAGATTTAATTTTTATTTCTTATTACCCTACTCTGATACACTAATACACTAACTTTCCCAAGTCAAGCCTGTTTTGCCCATGATGGTAACTGGTCAGCAAACTCTCCCTGTCGTTATTTTGACCCACAAGCCTTTTGCTCTATTTTGTCTTCCCTGTCCATTTGAGGAGAGGAGTGATAGAGTGACTTCTATTGGGCACCTGCCTTCCAGTCATGGTCAACCCACCACAAACGCATAATAAATAGATTTACAACATGTGGTTTATTTTGATTGCAGTAGTTGCAGCTAAATAAAGCAGAGAAAGTAATTCAGTTGGGTAAGCACCACGTTTGATACACCTAGACTCTCTGGAACCACTGGCTTAAATCTCCACAGGGTTGACTCAGCCCTTCAGCTCCTGCAGGCAGACATCAAGTTTCATACATCTACCATGCAGAGGGGTGAGACTTTATGAAACAGAGCCCTGGTTCTATGCACAAATTTGCATTACTTGTTTTGTTCTTAGTGCAACTGATGTTAATTACTTTTCTGCTTCTGGGTTTCTCGGTGCTAGCAGCTGCTGGGCTCTGCTCTACAGCAGGCTGCAGGCTGGCAGGAGGTACCAGCCAGCTTCAATTGTCCTGAGACACCTGCAAGACTGGAAACTCTGTACAACAGAAAACAAATCTGGTCCTTGACCCAACCTTACCCTTCATAAGACCAGCTTATTAACTGGGGCACAGTGCTGTGAGCTGGTGAGATGCTCCCAGAGCCAGGGAAGTGCGGAGCCAAAGGTGCAGAGCTCAGTGCCTCCACACAGCCCTGCATGCTTCTTGCCTATTCAGGAAATAGGCAAGGTCTCCTTCTCCCACAGCAGTCATAGACCTGGGCTGGCTGTGCATCTGAACAGGGCTGAAAGTACTACTGAAAAATGCTGAATGCAGCAAAGACCTTATGGTTAATTAGAGTTACTAGGCTTACCTGTGAGATTCTAGTAAATATCTCTGGCCCATGTTACTATCGATCTTAGAACAGCTGTCTGCAAGTTATGGAAAGCTCACTGTACAACACTCAGGCACAAATTTCTTTGAGTGTTTAGGGAAAACTAGAAGGGTTTGGTCTGTGCCAGTGGCATATGGCATTTTATCATGTGGAGGGCTTAAATTTTTCTTCAAAAAACTTACCTTCCCTACCTCCCTAATGCATGAGATGGAAAAGGGAAGAAAAATATCAATAAATACTTTCACAGCTAATTAATCACAGTGAGGAACATAGGGTATAAAATTGCTGAATTTCTGAAAAGATTGTTCTGAGTCTGATGTGACACGCCATTATATCTATTTTCATTGCATTAATATACTCCAGAGCAAAAGCCAGGTGGCTTTTCACGGGCCTTCAGAAACCTTCCCACTTCAGCAGAGCAAAGTGGCAAGTTCCAGCATAGCATGGAGGAGGAACAAAATAAGCATCTCTGGCACAGAACTGCCAGCCCACCCCCACAGCTTCAGCAGACAGTGTTATTGGAAAGTAGATCATTGCATAAAATTCAGAATAACTGAATTGCTCTGGAGGGCCTTGGAGGGCTGTAACCCACCCGATTCAGTGCCCTACCATGGCTCTTCATTGTCCTGTCATGTCCTGTGTGTTGTTCTATTAGCTTAAACTCAGTGTAGCTGGGCAAAGAGTCAGATCTCATCTTATGCTCATCAAAAAGTAAGTACTGTTAAAGATATCCCTATTTTACTGTGATAGAATCTACATGGACATTTCAACCATCCCTTTTCTTCATACAGTATTTAGGACTTGACCCAAAGTCCAGAGAAACTTGTGTGTCTTTCCATTGACTCCATAAACTTTGGATCACACCACTAAAGTGTAGAGAAGTGCATGAATAATAACAGAGAACCAAGGACATCAAAAAATATCTTTCAAGTAAGTATGTGTTCTCATTTAAATCCCCGAACTCAAATTACAGGGTTTTTAAAGACCAGTTTTCTTAAAAGCCAGGAAAAAAGTGTTTATATTAACTACACTGAAATGAAAAGGGGAACCAACAGAAGAAAGCGACACTATTTATCTGTTATTTGAAATCAAAATGATTGTTATTTTAAAAAGTAATATCTTCATTAAATGTTTAATCTGATTGAAATAAAAGTAAAAATACTACATCTTTCAGCACTAAAAAGACATCTTTTATTCAAACATGTAATAATCATAACAAAAAATCTAAGGAAATGGAGATCTCTGGCTGTACTCAGCTGAGAAGGTGTGGTACTGAGAACAGGAAATCATTTGGTTCTCACTGATTATAGCTCTTTGTATGAAAATACTCGAGGCTGAAATTAGTGCGATCCACAAGAGCAGGTGTTTAGAATTTTAATCTAAGATATAATTAGAGCCTGTAAAAAACACTATGTGATGCAGTAATTGAAAGGGCTAATGATGGGATGCTTTATTTTTAAAAATATTTAAAAATAGATCTACAAGCCATAAAAAAAATCATATTCCACAAATCTCTATTTTGACTACATATAAAGCTGCAATCCATTATGACTTTGATTTGAAAGACTTAAACAGTTCACTTGTATCTTTAAAAGTGATATGTAATTATCAAGTTCTTTATCTTGCATTTCATATTGTTTATATAAACATTGTTAAAATCTGTAATACTTGCATGATCACTCTGTGGAAATATATGTCAAGGCCAAGTATTGGTTTAAAGCCTACCTGGATTAAAGAACTATATATAGACTGAGCTCAAAGTTTTGCTTTTACTGTTGTTTATTGTTTGCAAACCATATTTCTTTGGACTCCAGGTATCCGATCTCTTACTCAACTGTTTATAGTGAGATGATGCCAAATTCAGCACCTCTTTCTGTTCAAAAAGACGACCAGTATAGAGTCTTATGGCTTTGACTGTCACTGTTTTTGTAGTCAGAGTTGACAACCAAAGCAGCTGGTGCTGGTTCAAAAGTCATTTGATGGCTCCCATCTTCTTAGCTATTATGTCTGATTTTGAGCTAAAATGGCAATGCAATCAAGCAAGACAGGAATGAATCCATTAGATACACAGTGAAATGAGTATTTAAAATTTTAGTGCACAAACTGAGACAGGTTTAAAGAATTTGCACAGAATTGATCATGCTAGGCCTCCAAATTTCTGCAAGGTGGTGCAGTGCAATTAAATCAGCTGAAATAAGGAAGGATCAGTTGCTAAAATGTGCTGGGTGATGTAACTGTGATGCACTGTTCTCTCTTTAGCCTGGAAGCCCAGTAAAGTTAATGTGGTGCTCCCTGTGGGCCCAGCACCTATTGGGTCTGCATGCTATAACACTCTTGCATTGATGCTACTTTCTCCTATGGAAGATGCATAAATTAGATTGAGGTCGCCTGTTCAGCTAATAAGGAATGAAATCCATAACTCATACTATATCTCTATTATTAAAATATTATGAGTATTATGAATATTCACAAACCAAAATTCCTCAGAAAGTCTGTCTTTTTTATAATCATGTTTCTTAAAGTCAGATATTAGCAACAGAGTTTGCAATACATGAAATAGTTATCTCCCAGACAGTCTGAATGCCAGAGAAATGTGTATTTTATTAGTGCAGTGAAATGTTTCACTTTACCTGCAGTTCAGGCAAGACCTTGCCTTCAGGTCTTTAGGACTGAGATAGTGCCAGTGTTCCTTAGATCTATTGCCAGTATGTCTCATGGTGGAGTGGGGTCAGAGGGCCCATGGGCCTGGTGATTAATGCAACGTCAATCCTGCCACCAGGTCTCTGCCAGCAACCTTACAATGAAACCAGACAGCTCAATCTCTGCAAGACTTTTCCTCTGCTGAAGCATGCTGGAAGGATTTCTTCCCTGTTCAAAGGGAAAAACCTTTCACTGCAGAAGTGTTTTGAACTCATTCGAAGTGCAGATGTTGTTTATATGTTGTCTTACAGGGAAAATATTTCTTTTTTCAAGTTTTCTAAACTTATTAAGGAAGAAAAAAAAAAGCCTGGGCAAGGTTCAAGTTTTCTAAGTGCCAAATTCTTCAAACTTTGTAATTTAAATCGTCAACCCATGTAAGTATTTGAAAGCTGGATGCTTTGTATCCTTTTTATCTCCTGTTCTATCTGTCAGGCACAAAGGTTTCTGTGTGCCAGAGAAAGAAAGTGCTGTTTCTCAGCATGGCATTTCAGAGAGAGAGGCAGAGAGATATGTTTTCATTAGGCTCCCATTCCCTTGTTCTCACAGCATTTTCATTTTTGAGCTTCCAGCAAAACTCATAATAGGAATGCTTTCTATTTTTAGTCTTGAAGGCTTGGTTCTGCTATCACTGTTAGTAGTTACCCATGAAAAATCTGTTAAATGAAATCTCGGTTGCTTCAATAGACTTCTTAATCTGATTAATTGCTGAGTGAAGTAGATTTCACTTAGATACATGTGCGTGTCCACACTCCAGAGAATTTTCTTCTCCTTCCATAGTATCCTGTCAATACTAGTCGCTGACTCTGACTCAAACTCAAGGCATCTGCTGTAATTGTAAGCTTCCAGACCTCCATTTCCATACTTTAACAGGGCAATACCAAAAAAAATGGCTGTCTCAATATTGATGTAAAATTGTATCTGGTCGATTACAATGGCCTGTCGAAACTTAATTTTCAGACGATAAATGCTATTGAGCACAAAATAAAAACTGAAAGCCTGCTATGGTTTTCAATTCCATGGAGACATACTACCTTCTGCAGAGAAGCCGTGCTTCAAAGAAGCAACACTGAACAGACAAGGCTTAATGAATGAGTTTTCAGTCTTGTGTTTAAGTATCGTGGTTCCATGAAGAGCTCTGTCCCTTTACATTATCCCAGCCCTGGTCTCAGTAGCAAATTTCTGATTTCCTCAGGGTCTTTTCTAATGCTTATAAAATAATAGCTGAGAGATTCATAAGCAATCTTTAACCCTTGCCTGTGAATTGTGTTGGCATTTTTTGCTCCATTTTATAGATGCAGTGTTTAAATGCAATATTTTCAAAAGTTCCAAATAATTTTGGGTACCAAACAGAAAATCTCTGAATTTTTGGAGCACGTCTGTTCAAAGCAGAGCTCCAAGTGACTGCAGTGGCAGCTGAAGTCTGAGAATAGTTCTGGTTAGAAGGCACCATCTGATCCACCCCCCTGCTTAAAGCAGGGCCAATTTTGAAGTTATACCCAACTTTGAAATCAGATCAGGTCTTTCAGGGTCATATCTAGTCAAATCTGAGGTATTCCAGACAGAGATTTCCATATGAGTACTTAATACTTCTGCAAATCAGGATCTGGAAACACAAACCCAAAGCACCCAGAAAAAGTCATTCTGCAAGTTGCTGTCATGGGGGAAGCATGGATAACACCGAAGGAACAATTTTCCATGTCTTTCTGAGTACTCAAGATCATGTCTTGTGCTGCTGGTAGGTATTGTGTGGTGAAGTACACTTTTGGCTCATGTCTTTAGGCATCAGCCTCAACATTGCAGCAGCTCAGTTTCTCATAAGCAGAAGACTGCACATATCTGCATTAGTCCAGTGCCCTGAAGGAAATGAATCTCTGCCTACACTTAAGGGTTCTTAGCAAGTCCCTTGTGTCTTTGAACATTTGTTGACTGTATAGTGTTGTACTTATACCCTGTAATGTGGAATATGAGCTATCTGTGGGTGACCAAGGACAACTGAACTGCTGCCATCAACCTGAACACTTTTGTGAGCCCTCCTTCCTGCAGGAGCGATGCCTTCCCCATCCAAGAGATGCTGTTGTAGAATATTTTAAGAGTTACCATGGCCTTGAAATAAGTCATGACCTTGTACAGATAGACTGCCTACATTTCTTCATGTGTTCATAGGTTCTGGTTGGCACTGCCGAGGAAGAGATGAGAGAGCTGGGGAGGAAGGGAAAGGGAACACAGACTGTGATGATCTAACTCAGAAGTGTCCGTGTTTTTTAAAGACTGCTTAATTGCAATGTATGAATGAACACGCAATATTTTAGGTAATTTGCCCTTTTTTTTTTCTGTGGTAAATACAAAGAAAAGAAAATGTGCCAGCTGTGGCTGGGGAGCTGCATGATGACTGTGAAGCATGCCCTGAGATAGGTTTCTCGGGAATTGTCTTCTGTGAGAGTGGCCCTGGCTGCATTCCACCACAGACTGCTAGGGCACGAGGCTGCAAGGCGGAACCATATGCTCAAGCAAGAGGGGCTTTGAGTGCACAGTCTCTCATGGTGACACTTCTCTAGCCACAAGACAATGCTGTGGCTTCTCTCTCATGGTGCCCCAAGTTGCCTGCTGCAGGCTTTTCCAGGGCAGACAGGAGGCCAGGTGTGATGCTTGAGGTCCCAGCAGGAGGGTATTCGTTAGGATTACTGCATTCACGGAGGGAAATCTGGCAGGTCTGAGACACCAGTGGAAAGCTGACAGGACCTGCACACCCTCCCCTGGCAAAAGATTCCATCTCTGGGGACCTCCTAGAGTGGTTTGCAAAAAGGATGGTGTAGGACCCTTGTCTGTGCTGACCTGTGCTGTGGTGGATCCTTGAGTGCCAGGGCACTTCCAGGGCCTTGTGTGAGTGGGTCCCAGCCAGAGCAGGACTGCATCGGCAACTGTCACGCCCTCAGCACTGGAAGCACCTTGCAGCAGCCTGTAGCTGCTTCTGCACTACCATGAAGATGGATTTCCACTCTTAAATTTAGTGGGATCTTGCGGTACACAAGGAGTGGAAAATATCAACATTAATTGTCCTAAGAATAATCTAATCAAAAAGTGGCAAAGAATGAAAAATTCGGGTGCCATTCGTTCATAGAAGACCCAGAAGTGATATGTATAAAGTAACTGGTCAGCAGAAATTTGGGTTTCATCTTATTTTTAAGATATCATTTAAAAAAAAATCTCAAACCTTGAGCTTTCTGTTTGGAGAAAAGCAGACCTAATACAGAAGGGTGTGCTACAGGCAGAGGTCCAAGAGCACACAAGAGATTTGTAAAAGTAATGTTTCAGGAAGCTTGGTCCAAAAGCATGTTCCAGCAAATGATTGCACTGAAATTAATCACAAAGGAAAGCTACAGGAGCCAGCTAGCACTTTAGCATAAACTGGCATTACTTTTTTGGAATGACTGGAGCTGTGCTGATTTATACCAGCTGATGATCTGGTCCACAAATGTGTTCTTATTCCAACTTTAATTATTTCCCAGAGTGGAAGGGTGTCTATGTCTATCTCTGTTCATTTAAGATTTCCAGATGCTAGTCTGGAAGTATGCTTACAGCAAGAATTAATTTGGTCAGTTTGGATGGACTACAGGCTTCCTGACATCCTCATTTGATACTTTTATTTCAACATAGAAATGAGCTGGTTGATTATGAGTATCTCTTTTTCTTTTTTCTTTTTTTTTTTCTATTTTGGTATTGAAATTCTGAGTGAGCATAAATGAAAACGGCCTGTTCCCACAATCCACAAGGGCAGACTACGTTAATGGTAGTTACCTGTGTATGTTGACTGTATTTGTACATGAAGGTCCCTCCTTATATTTAGATTTGCAGTCCTAGGGAAAAAACAGCTCCCTGTTTATGAGCTACCAAAACCTTTGATTTCAAACAACTTAAAGTGGCATTTCTCAAGTCCTATCTTTATGAACACGCCCTCTGAGCCTTTTTCACTGCACCTGTACAAACAGCAACAAAGAGAAAACATGTGAGTGTGAAAAGGGCCTTCAGCTTCTCCCACCTACTTAATGAAACTTCCTTGCTTCTTTTGCAAGCAAATGAAAGACAATAAATTACTTGAGATGCTTTTTCAGTGGCAGCAGAAGTGATAGGAGTGTCCTCATTTGATGCTGTAGGAGATAAGACTTATAAATGGTGCCATAAGAAGTTCTTCTGGGTTGTGAAAGCTTTTAGAGAATGAGGCAGCTCAGCCAGCTCTTTAAACCAAAATGTGCTTGCTTGTCATGTGTGTGATCTGGTTTGTCAAGACAAAGAGTCTGCTTAAATTTTTGTAGTTCAACTAGTTTCAGCAGAGCAACGTAGATTTATACCAACTCAGATTCTGGATAGAAATCTCTGCATTTCCACTCCAGTTAGAAGGATTACCAGAAATTTTGCTTCTGCCTTTAATATCTGAGATAGCTGACAGTCTTTTTAAGCAGTTAAACTTTAGATCAGATACAGATCATTCAATTAGATGCAGTTTGGATTACTCCTTTGGACACTGGAAAAGAACTGGTTGTACCAGATGTAAGAGAGATGTACCAGAGATCATAACTAATTTAAACCAGGTAAAATCAGGTAGTTCTAGTTGAAAGTGAAGCTACCATTTTCAGTTTCAAATATGCAGTTCACTTAACTGGGAAACACATGAGCTTGAGTGTAATAGTGAGCCGGAATTTCTGAACAACAAAGGTGCAGCTTTTCTCTGGGGCCTCAGCTGAAATCAAGGGAAGGGATCTAGACTTAGCTGGATTATTACCCAACTCAGAAATAACCTATTCAGAAAAAGTAGACATCCTATGTAGAATGGAAAAAGAGAGTAATGTTCAGCTAACAGGATTAAGCCTTAGAGGTCAGGAGGTATATGGATAAAATAAGAATTGCCAAAAGACAAACTTGTTTGGATTTTTCAAACACAGCTAAATCAAATAGAGATCATTTTAGCCACACAAACAAAAAGATTATTTATAAGCGCTGCACAGCAAAGATGGTGAAGTTAAGGATAATACAGATATGGCCCCAAGATGAATACTTTGGCTCAGATTTCAACAGGGATGATGATGTTAAACAAGGCTGTGTTGCTAATGGGAATATGAGAATGGAAATGGAATTAACCACATCTAAGGTGCACGCCAAAATCTGAAGAGATTAATGTGACTGAGTCAGCTTGCAGCAGAGGCACATCCTGGAAGAACTATGAAAGAACTGGTTAAAGAAACTGCGAGTCTGCTAACAAAGATTTTGAAAGTGTTTATCGGAGATGAAAGCTCTTCCTTGAAAAAGCATGCTTTGAATCTAATTTAAGCAAAAAAGAAGAAAAGTCTCGTCAACCAAAGGTCTGGCTTCAAGAATATGTGAAATTTCAAAATACATGTTGGATATAAGCAAATAAGGACATGAAGATGGAAATGAAATAACAAGAGTAGATAATGTCTGAATAACCTGAAAAATTATTTTTATTTTTAAGAAAATGAAATACAACTCAATTACTAGAAAAGCACTTGACTCAGTGCTGCATGGGAAATTGCTCATTAAGCTGGAGAATATTTGGATTAGCAGAAGAATTGTGAGGTGGAAAAAAATGAAAGATCATGTTGAAATGAAAAACACCAAACTGAAAGGAAGTTACTAGTGGAGCTCTTCCAAGATGTGTCTAGAGACTGATCCTATTTAACATTTTCAACAACTTTGGCAGAAAAAGTAGTACTGTGCTCATGAAATTTTCTGATAATACAATATGTAGTGTGAATGTGGAGGAGGACAGTATACAGGAAGAATTGGATAAGTTTCAGGACTGGAATAATAGAAATAGGATAAATTTAAATAACCCAAAAGGTGAGATCAGGCATTTTAGGACTCATAGTTTTTCCCCAAGCAGGAAGCTTTGAAAAAAAGACTTGGAAATGGACTACTTGATTACCACACAACACAATATATGATGTGACCATGAAGAATATAAATGTGGTTGGATGTATCAGGTGGGGAACCTGCAGCAAAGATAAATATGGGTGCCACTTTGTGACACAGATTACTTCAACTGGAAACATGGAGGTTTGTAACCAGAGGAGGCCTACATTTCTGGAACATTCATCCATCAACCTGAATATCCTGTTAAGAGAGAACCTTATTAGTTTATGGAAGCTGGTACAGCAAGATGGCTGGAAGAGATGGAGGCAGCCGTCCAGGAGAGCTCTTCTGGGTCTGATTTCCTTTACAGCTCATGCACAGTTCAGACACTCAGCTTAGTAGTGTCATTCAAAGACAAGCATGAGCTTGAATCCTACTTTTAACGAAAAAGTAAGCCCAGATTTGTAAGAAATATCAGTAGCTGTTAATTGCTTGACTAGCTCAATCTCCAAATGCATACTCGTCTCTGTAGAGGCAAATGATCCCCATGAATACTGTATCTCCTGTAACAAATCCTTTTAGGTAGCAACTCTTGACTTTTGGACAGCTTCAACAGTGCATCTGGCAGCAGTTAGCAAATGTTATTATTAAATCACATTTTTTCTCTCTGTAGGTAATTTTCACCAGATATACCCCAAAACATGCTGAATAGGTTGTATAGAATCTTAATCTCTATGATTTTCATGTAGTATTATCAAAATATGAGACGTATTTTCAGTAGCTGGGCTTTCCAGCTGCTTTCCAACTACTTTCCACCATTTCTCCTCTGTGTAGGGGCCTCTGCAGCTCTGGCCCACAGATAGGTGAAGGTCAACGGGGAAGGTCTGTGCCCTGTCACATACTTCAGAAGCTTGGGAGAGTCTTGTTTGCTAGAATTGATTTCTGCTAAACTGATTCCTCTGCAGTTCATAATCAAGACAAAAGAGTCCTCTATTTGATTAGTACTCTCTATTTAGCTGTGATGAAGTGCTCAGATGAAGGTTTCTGCTGCGCTCCACTTACACAGTGTATGTAGGACTGCTCCGTGAACCTATTAACTTATTATTTAGACACTGGATGGGCACACTTCCAGTGGATGACTGGATGTTCATATTTTTTATTTGCTAAAGATTTCTTTGACCTTGGTGAAAACCAAAAGAGAGGAAATAGCATTCAAGGAGGCAGAACTTAAAATGAAAAACACATGAAACAAGAACTCCCTGAGGAATGGAGGAATGGAGGAATGGAGTACTGGCCGAACTTGGGGGTGTTTGCTATTCGGCAGCCTTGCCAGGACATATGTGGAGCAATAGTTGAACTTTAGATTCTCCATGTGCAAAGGAAAAGAAAAAAATGCCAAACAAACTAAAAAGTTTAACAATGGAGGTTGCATCTCTGAGATGCAAACCTTTTCTTCTTTTAATAACAATTAAAAAAATGTGGGTTGTTTGGTGAATTCACCAGTGGATGCTGCTGGCACCACATATGTCTTTCATTTTAAGATACCAAATTAAGTCACAATTTATTTCTATGGTCACCTTTTTTTATAAGAGTGAGAGCCTGCTTAGTGAAAGACATGTATTTATGACTAATTTAAGGTATAGAAGATTTGTTACAGTGGCCCACACCTGTCACAGCCGGTGATTTACACATGTACTGACTTGCCATGTTTGCCTACGGCTAGCTTAAAATTACAGACCTGGTAAACACAGACTACACAGTTACAACACCAAAAATATCCACAGAAAAAAATTGAAATTTCTACATACCACAGTCCAAAGAACTTTACAGAGCAGGAGCTTCAGCTCACATTGTGTTTTTATACAGGCATGTACTTGAGATCCAGCTTCTCTGGAATATAAGACTTACTTAATAAGAAGGAAAAATAGAAATATTTTGCTGACTGGAATAGTGAATATGGTTCTGATTTGCTGTTAACAGAGACTCATCCTTCTGAGGCTTAAACCAATTTCAAGTCAGGAAAGAAAAGTGATAGAAAAACCCTTTTAAAATCTCTGGCAGAGCACCGGGAACATGGCTCATCAGATTGCAGCAGTATAATGGTGACAGGGTACAGCCAATCTGTTGCCTGCTGCTGATTCATGCCCCACAGAAGACTGTCTGCAGAAGACAGTTTGAGAACTGCTGACCTTGATCATAAATAGTGTCTGTGTATGGTTTTGAAACAAAACCTTTACCCCTTCTGTGAATAATTTCAACAATTTTAATTAATTTAATAATTTTTGGTAAATAAATTTAAATTTAACTTCCTGTAGCTTGAGTGGTTAAGTTTTGTCTCCAGTGTTCCTAGCAGGCTCTAAAGGTGTTCACCCTTGGCTGTTTTCTATCCTATGGGGAGGTAGACCTGTGGGTCTCATAGTGGTGATAACATGTCAAGCAGGGCCAGGTCTGGAGTGGACATGGGATGTACAGCCTGACACTGCTGAAAACATCCAGGCTAACATTAGACCTTACTAGCTGAAGGGCTGTAGCATCATTAGTGCCCATGTGTCAGAGACTGAAATAGTTCATGCCTCAAACACTGATATAAAGTTTTGCTCATTATAACAAAAACTGTATAAAGAAGCTACAACCGAAGAAACCCCCCTGAAGATGCCTGATTGGAACTTTGGACTGAGAGTTAAGGTGCTGAGATTAGACACAGGGAAACCCATGATTCAATCATCTCAGGCCTATGGAGAAGTAAATCAGGCTGGAGGAAAAACAACCCAGCAAGCAGTGCTGAGAATCTTCCCTGGCTGGGAGTGTGGGAGGCCATAGCCCACAGACCCGTTTGCTGGGGGCAGGTTTGCACAGATTTGCCCCCCAGCCGAGGTGGGGGGAGTAGGTTTTGGTGTGTCATAACCTGTGCTCAGGGGCAGGGAGCCCATCCTCCCTCATGCAAACTGGCTGTGGAACCCCCAACCCCGGGAAGGCCACAACCATGGGACATTGACGTGAGAGGCAGCTGAGGAGGTGCCTTAATCCATCACAGACCCCCCGAAGTGCCCTCCAGACTCATTCCTGAGGCCTTGCACCACAGGACTACACGTGATGCAAAGTGATGCAACAAGATACAAAGTCTGCTGCAAAAGACAATGGCAAACTTGCCCCCCCCAGGGGAGGCGCCTGGATTTTCTTACCTAGCCTGAACATACATTAACCCATGGAATTCTATGTTTCATGGGGGACCTTCACCACCATGAAGATGGAGAGGATCAACAGAACATCGACTGGGATCCATGGAGTGGTGATATTTTCTTTCTCCTTTTGTCCCCCGATCTCTTTTTTCTATTTCTTTCTCTTCCTTTTTCTCTCTCTCTCTCTCTCATATCTACTATCAAATAAAATCCATACTATTGACACTGGCATATGGTCTCATTTGCATCTTAAGTCAGGCAGACAAATTTCTAAATCATTTTAATAACCGGACCTTAACACTATGATAAATCCTTATATGATCCAACAAAAAACAATCCCACCTCACTTCTTTGGGATAGAGGAGAAGAATGCAGAAGATCCATTCCTACCTCCTGCCCCAGCCTCCCTGCTCCCTTCAGACTGTGAATCCTGCAGACACCCTGCAGCTGATTGCCCCATTCAGTGGGTAATTCTTTGCTTGCCTGGAGACCCAGCACAACCAAGCAAAGACAGAAAGCCATTGATAGCACCATCTCCCTGAACTGATATTTCTGGAGGGGTTTAATCTTACACACTGGTCACCTTGAAGAAGAATATAAAATAAAACTTTGCATGCAAAGAAATAAACAAAACAGAATAGAAAAAAACCAGTCTTTTCCCCACCAAAAAAGCTCACATCTTGTTGTAAATTTTTTTCTTATGAAAATCAAATAAACAGTCTTTTAGCCAAGCTTTATGGGACTAAACAGACTTATGGAACATCCCAGGTTTACTCAATGTGCAGTTCTGGCTTGCATAACTTCCATGATCTGTCCTTTCTGCTTTTCCCATTCCCCTCTCCATTGTCTTCACCCCTGCTTCATGAACCTACAAGGCTCTGGAGACTGAGGTTTCCTTGCTTTTTCTGCAACAGCAGACTCTTGTTTTCTTACTCTTCCATCACCTTTCTAGATGGAGGGTCAGAAGGGAGGCTCAGGGTCTGTAGCAGTTTATTTAGTTCACTCTTAATGGGAAAAATATCTGGTAATCATTTTACTATGCTCGGACAATTACCTGTACATGGTTTGCAGTTTTCTTGGTGGTATGACGTGTATAACATTCAGTTTTTTTAGACAGTTACACCACGTTATTTGATATATACATAGCATCTGCAATGTAATTCATAAAATAAGCTGTGGCATCTCACATACCCCTATATTTACTAAATTTCAAAATACAAAGGCTTGTCTTTTAAAGCATTGTTTACTTTTGTCTGCATAAAACTTAAGAAAAACCTCATCTGATTCTAGATATTAATACAAAACTCAGATGTGATTAAACATAAAGCAACACTCTAAGTCTGTATCCAGAGTAAAGTCTCAGCTAAATAAATTAAAAGCAAAACGTATATTACCATAACTAAAAGTTTCAAATTAAGGAATATTGGATATCTTGTTTGACTGAGTGATGCTGGAAGCCAGCAACAACTTTCATTTGGATTTTTTCTTTTGTGTGCCTTCGAAATGTTCTTATTGAATATCATATGTCTTGCTGTGTTTCTAAATTCATGCACATTTCCTGCTAAGAACATATGGAAAAGAGTAGATGGTTCAGAGTGAAATCTGGATGACATAATAAACCATGAGAGAGAAAGTAGAAGGATTAATACAGATCCAAAGACCAAAACTATGTCTACTGTTAAACTCATACCACCAATTTTTTTTTATAGTACAGAGTTTTATGAGGCAGAAATAGGAAAACACGAAAAGCAGACCATTACAGAATGTTAGGATTTTGTATATGGGTATTCTGGATGCACCGGCAATTTAGAAATGACAATTCTTAAACATATCCTCATTTTAGTCAACTGTAAGAGTGGGCAGAGCCAGTGTAAATTTCAAGTGTGATTGTGGCCCATTATCATCTCATTTTCCAGGATCTGGTTTCTTCTCTACAAATGGAAAACTACCAGTGCTCTGCCTTGCTAAGGAAGGTGAAAAATGCAAAGTGCATAGATTTTCTGCTGACAGCAATTTCAGGCAGGCTAGTGAACACTGCAGACATTAACATGAGATGCCAATAGGTTGATAAGACGTAGTGTTGCTTCTCATTACATTCATGCCTAGAAATACATTTCTGGACAAACCCTCAACTAGGACAAAATTTTGTATTTAAATGTCTGATTTCCACAGAGGTGTAGAGCTCAAAGGAATGGGCCACAGCTCCTCCCCTCGTCTCTGCAGAGTTGGACTCCACCAAGGGCTGACAAGGGCTCACCACTCTGTCTTCCTTGGCTAGCCACAGTCACTAAGGATGACATCCTGTCACCTGGGGCTACTGTTGATGCCTTATAGGGACTACCTAAAAGAGAGAGTCTTGACAAATATTAAAAGGTTAAAAGCGGTGGTGTTTATTAGAAGGCCTTCAGGTACATCCAGGGCAGTCAAAGCTCGCTCAGGAGGGGGGGCCTACACCCCAGGTGGACCCCCTGAGTTCCTCTCCCCAAGATAGACCACCCAAGATGGACGACTGGTCACGAGTTGTCCATACTTTTATAAGTTTGGTCTATTAGCATATCGGGGCTAGCTCTTCCAATTACAGCCCCAGGTAATGAAGTAATTCCCCCCAGGTTTTTTCCCCCTTCATCAACGTTTGTTTACATATCTTGGGCCTGAAGCACTAAGGTGTCCTTGAAGCCCAGGCCTGAAGATGGATTGTTTTGTCTAAAAAGCAGTAGCTAACACTTTTATATGGGCTTTAGAGTTACACACTAGGAATTACAGGGTTACAAATATATGAAAAATATAAAAGCCAAAATCCTGAGGCATCACTGTCAGGCTCACTTCCACAAATGTGTAGCATTCAACCTACCCTGGTACAGCTGCACTTACATCTACTCTTAACTTGACACACTGATCACTCCCATGTCTGTTTTCTGTGATGATACAGGAAAACCACAGAGGATTCCTCTCAATGAACCAAGGATATTTCCAAGCTATTCTGCAAGATCAGTACCAGCCACCTTTAGTGCCTTAGATTGTGTATGGAGAGAAGGCAGTTTGTGAGACCAATTTTAGTCTCCTCTCTTCACATGCAGTGATTCACCATAAGGAAGTGCCTGCTTACAATTACCTGTACATGGGAAGCCACTGTGAGAGCCCTGTGTCACAGGGCTAGAAGCCTTGTCCTAATCCAAACCATTCACCTATCTTTCAAATTCCTTAACTAGAAGAGATAAACCTCACTGCAAGGTTTCCTAAATTGCAGTATCTATTGAACTGAATTAAAATGGGCGCTAAACCCAGCCTTTGAATAATATACTTTTAAATTTCTTCACTGAGATGATTCTCAGAGTTGTGAAGGCACTTTGTGGCTATGGGTCCTGGAAGAGGATGATAGCACTCACTGAGCAACCAGTGGCTAGTTGTTTCTGAAAGGCAGCTCAAAGAGTGCAAACCCTGATAGCAAATGCAATAAGGATTTTCCAAGACAAGCTCCTTCCTCAGCTGAAGACGGAACAGGGCTTGGGGAAGACATGATGTGACTTCTTTCCAAGCTGAGCTGAGGAAGCTGTCTGGGAGGTTGCTATGAGAAAGGCCCAACGGAGATCAGGAAGGTGTGGAAGACGTAAACATCTGTCTGGATCTGGTCCATCAGGAGTTTGAGGATTAAGGGATTAAAATCTGAATGAACAGAGTAGCAGGAGAAAAAAAAGACTTAAGATATACAAAAAAAATCTCGCAATCGGAGTCCTTATGTTAGAGTACTAGGACAGTATGGCAGCATCCCAACCCTTCCTAAGCCCAGCTAAGGAAGAGCTCAGGGGTATATGAACAAAGGTCTACCTAGTTTGGGGAGGGAAGAGAGGTATCGATATGTCCCTGGTGTCCCTGCCCATGACAGGACGTCGAAATTAGATGATCTTTAGGGTCCTTTCCAACCAAAACCACTCTATGATTCTATTTGAAAGAAGGCTTTCTCTCTTTGTCAGGAAGGCTAGAAGACCTCATGTAACCATTGCAGATTAAATGGTTATATAATCTACTGCATGAGGAGAGCACAGCATGGTTAAGGAGGAAAGCTGAGGCCACATGTCAAAAATGAGTTTATGCTCTGTACAAGAAAATTCAAATCTGCTCTCAAACAATAATGAGTGGATACTGACTCAGTTTTCTCTATGTTATGTGCTTTAATGCCTCTCATCATGTCACTAGGGAAAAAAAGACTGATGAAGTGTCTACTTAATACTGTTGGTCATAAAGTAAGGGGGGTTCACTAGCTCCTCACTGTAAGAATAGCAGTTCAACCTCCACTGCAAACCTGAGAGACTGAGACTTTTAAAGTTTTTAACTATTCACTTTTTAAAAATGAGAACCAACCAGATATCTTCTGTAATAAGTGCCTTTCTTTCTGTGCACATTCTGGGCTAAGGATAATAAGGCTCCTTACAAGGGAAGGCACTAACAGAAAGAACTTGAAGGTGTTACAAATAACACAGTGGAAATTTTCCCCAGGCAGCTGATCTAATTTTGATTTTCAAAAAAGTCTGTGTTCAGTATGAAACTGCCTGTAATTGTAGTCCTAGTAATCTTTTTCACAAGTTATTGAAATGAGTTTTTAGTCACATCATGGTAAGGTTGGAAACAAAGACATTGGAAAGAAGGGTAAAAAATATCATTCTTATCTGGTTCCCTTCTTAGAGTGTCTCAGATTTTAACACAGTAGCAAGAAAAATATTCTATTATTTCCTGCTGGTCAGCAAAAGGAAGCTGTCCTGCTTCTGTTTCCTGGCCATCAGAAAACACTGGTATAGTAACACATTCAAGTTTGCACAAGCGAGGATTGATTGGTAATAATCTTTTGCAGCTCACTAGTGTTGCCCAAATCCTTGTATTTCATAGAGTTGAGTATAGAAATAAAGTGTTAAAAGTCTGTATGTCTTTAATTTCCAGTCTATTTTTCTGAGTATGATTATCCTTCTATTCTTTGCACCAGTGTTATGTCAGCATGGACTAAGTCCCCACTGCACCAAAATGTCTGTTTTCTTAAGTGGTCATTTTGCCTGATGAGGGTCTAAAGGATTGTATTCTTGAAATTGTTTATCTGTGCTGACTACAGTAGAGAAACAAAAAATATCCATAAAATCAGAAGTTAATCTTAGTCAGGAAATAAGTAATATTGAGTCACTAAACCTGGCAGAGGTGGCTGTTAAACAGAAGCTGTTCTGAGCCAATTTGTGTATATATTCCACTGAAGTATAGCCATGGCATTTAATTTAGGTACAAGAGCCAAATTAAACATTTAATTGACTTTTTTTTTTACACTAAGTTGTCTTAAGTTTGGCCATATGTTGCTATAGGTACTGCTATAGATACTACTAAGACCAAGTGTGAAACTCAGACAGTGCTAGTTTCTGTGGGAAAAGAGTGCCATTTTAAAGCTATTCTTTCTGCTGCAATAAAAATAATAACATCAAAAAATGTCCACATGGAGAACTTAGAGAATTTTCGCTTCTTTTCTACATCCAAGGGTGGGAAGTCATAAAATATTTGGTTAACTGTCATTGTGGTAAAAATGTGTTCGGGAACATAATTTTCTATCGGGCTATAGATTTTTTAATCTGTTTTAATGTTTTACTTTTATATGTGTAAACTAATTCTGAGAAGCAGCCCAACTAAACCTTTCAGTCCTCTGTCATCCTACTAATGCATCACAGAGAAGTTATTCTCAGCTTTCACTGAAGCCATTGTATTTCTAATCCACTTCAGTCTGGGAAAATAACACCCTGCTTTAATTAAGAGAGCAACTAATGTAAACTAACTTCAGAGAAGAGCTAAACTCTTTCTCCCCTTGAAAATTCATATGCTGAGTGATGTGCAGCAGAAGTCCCTTATACCTGTCCTGGACAACATGTTAGCACTGACTTGCTATGAGAGGATGAGTCTGATGTAATGGGTGCAACTCCATTGAGTTTTGCTGTGATTTACATCCACAGCCCTGAGAGGAGAATCTTGTCCCTGGTTTCCCCAATGCTTCTCGGTTGCTATCAAAGAGAATAAATTCTGCTAATCAGATATCTCAGTAGCATGAAAAAGGAAATTTTCTGAAAATTGTGTCCACAGCATTCACTTTGTTTCTGCATTTTCTATTTGCTTTCCCTGAGGATCTCACAGTTTTACATACAAAACACTGTTCCTGGAATATCTTTGGGGGATAGGAAAGGGTATGTACATTTACTGATTCTCTGAATCCTTATTTGAGATGGGGTAGATGCATATTTTGTGAGTTAAGAAGCTGAAAAATTAAGACACCTAGTAAGGAAACCTTAAGCGGACTTCAGACAGGCAGAATACAAAGACAGCATAGCTGGGCCTCTGAAAATGCACTTCCTAATCTTAAAAAACAAACATGCAGAAGTGGTCATGATAGATGTTTTATGTTGCTCCTTCAAGATGTTTCCAGAGATTGTGATTTCTTTTAGCCCTGTGAGTTTGGTCCAGAAGCTTTATAGGCAGCGAGGCCTGCAAACTGAAGCTGGCACAGACCATGACAGGTCACTGGTTAGGGATCAGAGCGCAACAAGGGGCACTCTGTGGATGTGGAAGTGGGTGTTTCTTGGCATATTAACAGATACCACTCTCAGGTGTGGCCCCTCTCATCAGAGATGGATGCTGTCTGAGGAGGCAATTCAGGAAGGAGGCCTGAAAGCATGTGGGTGTGAGCCCTGCCGCGGGGGAAAAGGGGAATTGTTTATTTCAGCAGCAGGAAAAGAGTTGGCTCTAGGCATTTATTTCCAACAAATAGATTATTCACTAAAAACACGATTTTTGTTGGCCTGAAAATATGCTTGAATCAAAACCACATCTGTAGAGCTGTTTAAGCTGGGGGGTTTTGTGGTTTTTTTTTGCTCTCCTCAGAGGTAGATGTGTATAAATTTATTTCCTCAGGTCTAAGTGTGAGTTTGTGGATGGTGATGGCTTTCACAGTCACCCAGCAATCTGAACATTCATCAAATCTGTGCAAAACTCAGCTTCAGCTCTCTCTTCTGCCTCAGAAGTTTTGAGCATATCAGTCCCACCAACCCTGTAATGGACTTCACCACCATGCTCTAGGGCAGAGATTTCTAGAGCACATACCACCCCTAGCGCACAGGTGGCTTCAGATGGATAAGAGCAGAATCTAGTTCAAAAATACATCCCCAGAGAAAGCGTTTTCAGGATATGTATACTAATAAATTCTCTAGGAGCATCAAGGAAGAGGCAAATTTCTGCTCCTGCTAGGGGGTCATTTCACACTGACTGGTCGAGAGAGGATGGCTCCAGAGCCTGTGGTTGTTGGGTATTCACCAAAGAAGCAAGCCATTGTAGTCCAGGCCTTGTGCTGGTGGCTTTTTAAGCTGTTTCAGCTGTACAAAATGAAATTGTGGCATTGGGACCAGCATGAGCGTTCCACTCTGGTTGGGGAGCCAGGTGCTCTGCTGGGACATCAGGTCCTGTCCCCTGCATATGGGAAGGATGCAGAGAGCTGGGTGATGAGGCAGAAGAAGGTTTCTGCCTCATCTCTGCCACCACAGTTCTGTAGACTTCTTCAGTCCTGTTCATGGATTTCCATTTCATAGAGATGCCTATTTTAAGCTGCTGGAGTTCAAATTGAGGAAAACTTTTGTTTTAGTTCTGGAGTTTGAACTGTCTAATTTGGGGGGCTGTATTTAGATTCATTTGCTTCAGTGGTCAAACTGAAAAAAAATTAAAAATATTGCACCCCTAATCACTGTATGAATTTATTTCCACTGAATGAGCCTTACCCAGACTCCATCATTTTTGTGCCCAGTTGTGCTGAGCCAGCAATCAACTGACTGAGCTTGTGTAAGAGTATTTTTCTGTAAGCTTGTAAGATCTGTGTCCCTTGGTTTTTTTGGCTGCTGGATTTTCTTGGCTGGATGTTAAGGTATTGTTAAGTGCTGCCTTACTGTTTCTTTCAGATTTTGCTGACATAACTGATCCTGATGTCACCAGAGGGATGCAAGCATAAGTCCCCTCATTTTAAAAGAGACAAAAAGTTTCAAACACAGTCTTTTGACCTTTAAATCAAACTACAAAGACAGTCTATTTCCTAAGGCTTTTTGGGAAGAATTGAGGGAATGAATGGGACAGGATATATTTTACTGCTTTGAATTACTAGCTGGCTAAGTTAATTTAATTTTGTTTTGCGTGAGCTCTGCTGTGTTGGACTTTTATTTTAAATAACTGGTAATGTGCCAAAAGCTATGGATAGCCATTGTCCTTTGTATTTTAATTGTACTAAATAAAATGAGAACAATGGGAGTGAAAAAAACCCTAGAGGTGGGTCATAAATAAGCATTACTTAGTTTCTAACACACGTTTTATTTTCCCAGTTATAATGGAAGACATAAACAAGGCATTTAAGTATGTCCTGAACAACTGAGAAATAAATAGCCCTGGGTCCAGTGCTGTCAGACTTTTTATTTTTTTCCTGAAAAACGAATAAAAGTTAATCTTTACTGTTCAAATGACATTTATTTTGTTAATAGAATAGACAAAAAAGCTAATGAGAATTTAACAGGACCTCCAATGGAAACTATTGACATGTGACATCTGGTCAGCTGAACACAAAGTTATGTTTTGAGCCAGAGAGAAGCAAGAATGATCATACTATATTTGACACTATCCAGAAAACAGAGAAAAATCTCAGTAAGTTGTCAAAGGAGAACTTGATTTTCAAATTTTACACTGAGCCAGAGAGCTTCCCATTACTGGTATAATGCAATGATTGTGGCAAAACAACACTATTAATTTCCTTTATACTTTGCATCTACAGCCAGAGAGGTTGACAGAGTGGGTTTTAAGTGTTTTCTGGAGGAGAAAATACTGACACTTCCACCTGTCAATACTACCACGTCGCTGACAAATTTCATCTGCTCCCCTCTGCCTAACTGCTCTCTCCTAGCAGCCTAAGCAGCCTAGATGCAGTACAGGATGCTCTGTCTTCCTCACATGTACAGCTACTCACAGCCAACTTGCCCTGACCTCTGTAAAAACCCTATCAAGTCTGACAACAGCCTGCGGTACTGGCATCTTATCCTGCGCTTGTTGTACTTCTTTTTGTCAGTAATTTTTTTGTTCTCAAATTGTCTACTTCACTGAATCCCATCCAAGCTGGAATGATTTCATGGAGGTTGGTTTTGCTGCATTGGCATGTTTATTGGTTGCTTGATCATCTATAGAGGAGTGTGTCTAGAAATCCACATCTAGTACCTCTGAGGAGCCACTTTGCATTTCCTTAGTGATTTCTATAGAAAACTCTCACATTATTTGTGGGCTCAAAACATTCGTGAATAAAATACGAGGACAACCAACCTATTGTGTGGCAGGAAGTATGGAGTCTGCAGAAATGCCCTCAAGTTTTCTGTTGGTTCTTTTTATCGGGAGCACCTGTATATGGCTAAACAGCACATAAATCTTGTACTATTTGCATTTTACCCCCAAAGTCTTCTAATGAGTCTGTGCTTTATTTTTATAAACATTTTATAAGCTGCCTGGAGGCTTATATGTGCTGCCAGACATAATTTTTTGTTGAAATCATCTCACATTTCATTAAAAAGAAAAAAAAAGAATTTCCCCATTGATAGTCTAAGAATGAATTTTCATCTTTGTTACATGGATCATCAAACAAATGGTTCCAATTCTTCAGATTTAATGCTAGACAGATGTTGTGTTAGACAGATATTACCACACTTTTTGGAATTCTACATGATAGAGGATATATTTTTGCAAGCAGTGCTGCACATCAGACAAAAACCTTATCCAAAAAGATATAAAATAACATTTGTGAAATCTTATTATTTCAGAACCAGAGATGCTATTACATGCTTTTGGCCAAAATAAAATGAGAAGACAAGCAGCACACTGGAGCAGTCGGGGTATAAGTTCCTCATTATGAGAGCCGGACTGCAAGTTGATTAGTACTCTGGCCTCAATCCAGAAAAGCAGTTAGACTGAGAAAGTCTGTAGGAGTTGGGTGAATTCCTTCAAGCCTATTTTGAAAATCTTAGCCTTAAGCATTTACTTCCATAGGTGTATTCACACGTCTAAATTAAGCAGGTTGCTGGCAGGGAACCTGAAGGCTTATCACCATGTAGGTGCAAGTCCCATTCACCAAACACCTCTTGGTGTGGGGAGAACCACACCAGTGATGCTGGACACTGCTGGCATTTTCTTTGGAAGCAGAAAATCTCTTCAGGCTCAGTGAATTGGCAGAGACTGATGACAAGCACTGAGCATTCAGTGGCATTGTGAGAGAAGCAGAGAGGCTAAAAAAAGCAGGCCAGTGCAAAGAGGGAAGAAGAACTGCCCGGAGCCAGGACTCCCACTTGGAACTGCACATAGACCCTTGCCTGTCCTGATATGGTTTTGAGGAAAGTACTTTAGCCTCTAAAGCTCACACACAGTCTCCAAAAGAACAATGTAATTTCTTGATCTCCAACTCTTTTTTTTTGGTCTTCAACCATCCTTATTTAATTGCTGTTTCCTCACAAGAATGGAACTCATGAAACCTGATGTCTTCCAAACCACAACCTTTTGCCCTCACATGCCATGTGGTGACTTGTCCTCAAGGAAATGGGACATTTACAGCAAGCATTGGCTTGTTTGATGGGTAGAGATAAAGTCAGCATTGGTTAAGATTCTGTCTGGTCACAAGCTATAGGTCTGCACATGGAAACAGTTCTCCTCGTACCTGTGGCTGTAGATGTACCCTGAGAGCACAGGCAAGCACTTCTTTCTGGTGCCCTGTAATCCATGCAGTGCTGTGGGTCCTTTTAATAGTTTCCTGCTTTTCAGCTGGAAATATATTTCTAGAGGGTATGTCTAGAGTAGGTAGCTTGGGTATCACTGTGTTAAGTTGTGCTCCACTGAAGCTAATATATTCCTCTTCTCCCCAGGACTAATTAACTCAGATATAATTCTCATCTAGCAGAGATATGTAACTTCCAATACTTGAGTTAGATCTTTCACAGGTAGCTCGGGTATCTCTATATGGTCCTAGAGTTATGCCAGTGAGACATATTCTGTGATCCTAAGCAATCCTTTTTAAAGAAATTCAAAGCAAGGAAACTACAGAATGTAAATAATATAAAGTGCTGCATGTAGCTGTTGAATTTTGTCTAGATAATTTGATCCATACTCAGTTCAATTTTGATAAACTAACATCTATTTTTGAATTAGTCTCTTTGTGGCTTGTAAAATCTGTTCTAAGCTTCAAGATCTGTCTTTGAGAAACTGAAAATTAAATAAGAAATATCCACAGGAAACTTGCAGGTTTTTCCTAACATCTTAATTAAATCCCTCAGGTTGAGGAAAATTAATTGAAGATTTTTACCACTTTCCCCACTAACTTTCCCTACTCCGGGGATTCAAATAAATGGAGTTTACAAATTCATCCACTGTTCTGCTTTAAAACTTCATGAAACTTTGCTTTTTAGTAGTAAGTTAATTAGGAATAGTTATTATTATACCTTTAATGTGGGTAAGACTCCCGAGGCACTGTAAACATTAATTAAGCCCCATAGTACCTTCTGAAGTAGATAATACTTACCCACAGTTAGACAGAAAATAAAGTCTCCCCTCTCCACTTAAACTCTACCCCAATATCAGCAAGCCTACTATAAATATGTTGAAAAAAAGAGGGAAAGGAACATTACAAAATATTTCCTATTCTTTCATTTTGCCTGAAGACAATTTGTGAAGGCCACAGAGTTAGGATATTTGGTGCAGTGCTATTTGCAACCTACTGATATTTAGGTTCTTACCATTCAAAAAATTTGTTACCTGTTACATGTAATTTTGTGTGTCTATATAAAATACAGCCATACTTCAAACAAAAAAGAGTTTGGATATTTTTCAGTTCACCTGATAAAAAATTATTTTGGATAGTCCAGACATTTCCACATGTCTCTTCTACTATTACACCTCAGTAGTGTTATGGGTGCGACAAACGAAAATTTCTTTTCTCTCCCCATGTAGCAGGCTGTGTAGGGGGGAGGGGCTGGCCGGGAACTAAGAAGCGATACTTGAGAATAAGGTTCTGTCCAACCGCATTCCTCACTAATCACCCAAAATGGACGATACTTAAGGACAAAAGAAATCGCTTGCCCAACCCAGAGGCCAGGACAATTTCCCCAATTAAAGAAACAAAAAGCTGGAAATGTTGACAAGTGGGTTGTTTCCCTGGAGGCTGGAGCTTATCATCGCGAGAAGTGAAGGGGGACTTTTCAAGACTTTGGCAGGAGGAGTCAGAGGCCAGGCTCGCTGCTTTTCTGCTCGACTCGGCGTTTGGTGAGCACGGTTGTGTCTGCAGCGAGTGCCGGTTCTGCTCTGGAAACACCGCTACACTGCAACATCTCCACCTGCTCGCTCCAGAGCACAGATACACTGTAACATCTCCATGGGAGTCCTGCCGCGGCACAGGGCACAGCGTTATGCTGGAACTGTCGCCGCTCGGAGCTGCTCATCTCTGCCGTCTCTGCCACCAGCCTGGGTTTTCTTCCCCATGGGTCAGGGCTGGGGTCTGCTCATCTCTGCTGTTCCTGCCTTCTTCTGGCCCCTCAGTGGGTGATACCAAGGTCCATTGCTCCCCAGTCAACCCTGCCTGCCTGCGCTGCTTGCTGCCCGCTGCCAAGGTTGGTGCTGAGCCAGGTGCTGCCCCGTGGGTTTGCACCGGGAGCGATCTCCCCTCTCCCTCTCCCGCTCGCCGGAGCCACCATTGCCACGTGAGAGGTCGCTGCGCTCGCGCCACAGCGCCCCCTGCAGCCATGGGGGAGTCACCGCAGCCTCTCTGCCCCAACAGAGAATCGCCCAACGACAGACCAAGGACTGTTACTGGGTTTGTTCTCTTATTGTTGTTGTTTATCTGTCTTGTTATATGTATAGATATATTTAATCCTAGTAAAGAACTGTTATTCTTTTTACAATATCTTTGCCTGAGAGCCCCATAATTTCAAAGATATAGTAATTCGGAGGAGGGAGGGGGGGGTCATCCTCTATCCAAGGAAGGTTTCCCACCTTCCTTGACAGACACTTGTCTTTCAAACCAGGACAAGTAGAAACAAGAATGTAAAAGTTTAATACATCTGCATCACAAGAATATTGTACTGGAATTCTAGTACAGCTCTCATAGCACAAAACAACTGACAAATCACAGTGGCCGTAAGACTTTCACACAGTTCTGGTGTATGAAAGCCACTAATGACAGCTGCAGCTTGCAGGGCGGTTGCTTGTGAGCTTTGGGGAACAGCAAATAATGCAGTTGGTGCCTTCAGGTGTTGTAAACTACTGCATTATCAGCTGCAGTGCTACATTCTCCTGATAAGGAAAACAGATACAGAAATAAGTAATCATTTTAAACTCCCACTTTTTCCATCCCAAAGGTTACTTTCCTTAAATTTCATTGATTTTTCATGTATTTTTACTGCAGTAGCCCACAAGTCATCTGTTAACATACCTGGTACACCTATGTGCTTCAGTTAAGTGCCTTTACTCCTCATAGAACTGACAGTTTTTGTTCTTTTAGGATTTCCATATCTTCAAACACCAACCTGGCCAGGCACAACAGGCCTGATCCAAACTCCATCAGCATAAAAGGAAAGACTCCTTTTGCCTTTAGTGAGTTCTCAGCCCATCTTCTCTTTTGCAAATAGTTTTGCATCTAGACTTGCAGCTAAACTGGCAAATCCAATAGGACTTCCGACCCCTAGGAAAACTCTCTTACCCCAATACCTCTGCTCCCAAAGGGGGTGTCCACACACATGCTGCCAGCTGGGTGCAGACGCTTAACAACTTTACTCACATTCCTGGAACAGCTTGGGCCAAAGCCAGCTGGGACCCCTTCTTCTGGGAATCACTGCGCAGCTGTGCCTCGGCCTCTGCTTGAGTCCATTCAGTTTAATGAGATGTGCTTTGCATGGGGAGTGAATATACACAATGAGCATAGCATCTGTCAGATACTGAAATCTAGGTGTGAGAGAGGAAGAGGAGGAGCACAGCAAGGTCACTTACTGGAACATCGGTAGAGTTGGGTACCTGATCCCAGGAACAGTCCTTGCTGTAAAGGTTTATTTCATATTTTATCTGACAGACTGGGGTTTTAAGAACCCCAGTTCTTAAGCAGGCATTGCAAGTAATTTTACCAGAGACACATCAGGCAATGGAGGCATTAGAATTCAGATCGGAATATTTTTTTTTCTGAAAGGGAATGGAATCAAGTTGCAGAAATTGGACCCAAACTTCCCACCCCTGGCTGTATTCCTCCAGTTATTTCATAGATCTGCTTCATACTACAGTGGAGTAATAAGAGAGATAAGCATGTGGGCAGGTTAGTAAAAGAAATTTAAGCGTAGCCAAGTGATAAGTGGAAAATGGCTTGTATGGGATGATTTTAGTTACTTTTAACATATCAATAACCAAAAAATAATTATGTGCCTGCCTTCCGTTATTTATTGCAGTATATCACATTTACTTTTACAAATCATAAATTTTACTCAAACATCACAGATTTGGCAAAGATTTTCTGAAGATTATAGGAATACGATAATAACTATAAACTGGATCAGATCAAAGATCCAGAAGCCTGTAGCCAAGACTGTGAACTAGAATACGCTTAAGAGAAAGTATAAAAACAGAACAAGCATATACTGACACTACCCTAGCCCAGTCTTGCAGCTTCAGTGGTTTGTGGTGCAGGTGTTTCCTGAGCCAATAGTAATGGCTTTCTATTTAATAGCACAAGATGGACTTTTCATCCATGAATTCATCCAATTTCTTTATGAACTTTTGTAAGATGCTATGATCTGCAATGGCCCGTGATCATAAGAGAATGAGGACCATCTCTTTTTGTTCAATTTGAATTTACTGCCTAGTTTCACCTGGTCCTTTTTTTTTGACAGCCTGTAGATCTTGCAATGAAAAAGACAGAGATTTTTCCCCCCCCCCTTTTAGCCTCCTGCATTTTACCACACTTTTTCCAGAAGAGGGAAAGATGACATAGTTGATGTCCTGCTCTGATTGCCAGGGTCTGCAGCAGGGCTTCGCGCAAGTTGCTACCTCCTTGTAGAGGGCAGGTGAGAACTGGCATTGTCTGTCCCAGAGGCCCCTCTCCCCGACCACCAGGTGTGTGAGGGCAAGGATGCCCATGCTTGAGTGCTGTGTTGCAGCTCCCAATAGCTGCAGCTAGTGGGACCTGTCTCTGGCACCAGGCATTACCACAGGTGCCAGTGCCTCAGGTCAGAATTTGACGTGGTTTTCTGAAGGGTGAAGCTCTTAATTACCATCATTGGACAAAATCTGGCATAACTGCTAAAGCTTGGCAGAGGCTTTCATGAAATGCACTTTTCACGAAAGCTCTGAGGGTGGTGGGCTTCCACCAAGGGACAAGCATTGCTTGGCATGGTGTCCTTGCTGTGATCTCAGATATAGCTGCAGGATGTTTTATGCTCTGACAAGGAAAAGGTAACCATTGTACTCTTTTTACCCACATCAGCATTCTTCCCTTTCTGTGTCTGTACTGCTTAGCCACAGAAAATGACAATACCCCCCCCTCCCCCCAAAACAACAGTGTGAAAGCAACACCACTAATAGTCTTTTATTTATGCTGACTGAAAGTTAATCCATACATGCAAGAATCTGATGCTTCAGCTTACTGGGAGAGACAGACACATAATAGAATCTCTTGAGCAATATCCCTTCACGATAACAGAGCTTTGTCATCTTTTGTCTAAGTCTGACCTATACCAGCCTTTCGATGAGGTTAAAATTCCTAGCACAAACTACAGGAATCTACCTCGAAGCTGTTGCAGAAAATGGATTTGACACAGATTAAAAAAAAATCTAAGCAGGTTTTGAGGTCTCAGGAAGCTGTGCTCATTAATTATTTGAAAGTGATGCTGTGCACAGGCTGAAAAATCAAAAATCTGTGTAAGGACGGAGTTTTGCTCTAAATAATGTATATTTATGTAGCATTGTTGACTCTTTCTTGCTTCTTTCATTATAAATTTCATATTTCTTTTTTTCTTCACAAAGACACAATGCAAAAAGACAATGAGTCACTGAAGGTACTCTGTAGGCAAAAAGTGAGTGTGGGGACAGACGGGTACCCAGTGAAAGTCCTTATTCTAACTATTGCTACACCTTAGAAGATGTACTGCGAAAAGACATGGACTTTGTTGTCTGAAAACAGAGGGCAAATAAATTCCTGTCATTTTCTGAAATTTCTGGAAAGAGAGGGGACCAGTTAGCTCATCTTGGAAGATAAGAGCTAGGAGGGAGAAGAGTGACCAAAAGCTTTCCCTTTCCTTGTCCCTGGTTCAGGACTACCTGTAAAATGTGACTTAAACATTCATTAGAACAGATCTTCTGATATATTTAGATACATGCCAGACATACATTGCCTTCCTGTGAGGGCAGAAACTGAACAGATTAGCAAGAGAAAATATCTGTGGTTCTTAACTCTTCAATACTGGAGATTTCTGTAATAAACTACATTCTACCAGCTTCATTTTTACTATTTCTGCCCAAAAAGAAATATAGGAAGCCTTATTTAGATGACTTTGTGTCAAAGAAGATGAACCTACAGATTTTTAAAATCTAGATGAACAACTCTGATTAGTTTGAAACTAGCCCCATGCTGGTTCAAAAACCTGTGAGATTTTCAATTTATCTAACCTAAGTTTCATGCTTGCATTGAAACTATGTCCCAGAGATCAGTGGTGGAGCTGGGTATTGCCTGTGGCCTTGCAGCAGCCATGCAGACCTCTGGAGTACATATGACGAGGAAGCAAAGGAAGAGAATCTGAAGACCTGAAGGTGTGGTGCTGATGGGCTGGTATGACCTTTTCCATGACATATGACACTTGCCAGAAAAATGTACTTGGTTATTTCTGCACTCTGCTCAGAACTCCTCTTTGTAGCTCTGTCATTTAGAAAAATGGATTGTCTGTGTCCGCAGGAATTTATTCAACCCTGCTCACATTGTTCTAGTAGTTAATCACTCTGGCAGCTGAAGTTCAGAGTCTTATTTCTAGACTGAATATTTTCAACATTCAGCTTCTAGGCATTGGATCTTATTAAAGCTTTCCTTCCTGCTAGGTGATGCCATCACCTATCAAATTCTCCTGGATATGCCACTAAAATCAAGCCTACTCCATTACTTAGGTTATATCTAATTTCAGTCTTCAAGCTCTACTGTGAATACTGCAGGACCCTGGCAACATCAGCATGTGGCTCTCTCACCTGTTCTGTGCAAGACCTGCCTCCTATAGCAAGAATTACAATCTCCAAGTACTTTTATCAGAACTTGATTTTTCTAGAACTTTCCTGTAATCCAATGCTGATGCTGTAGTTACTTCTTTATTGTCCCACACAAAACTTTTATCACTAATGATTCAAGACACTCTGATTTCAGCTTAGTGAATATATCACAAAATAGGAACTACATAAGTTGCCTGAATCCAACAGTCTCCAGTATGTATTTTACATTAGCTGAGACAAAACTAATTGGCTTTCCTGCATATCTGCACTCTTACATTCTCATCAGCTGTGCACTTTGTGGAAGGTAGTTTTTAAAGCCACAAGTATCAAGCTGTCTTTAATGACACACTGCATGTCACACTGTCTAATGACTCTTACACTGCTTATCTCAGTGTCCAAAGAATAGCAACAAAAAAATCAAGTACCCAAAGTGGATGCCAGGAAACAGCTGGAGAAAATGTGATCCAAAAAGTGATGAGACACCTCAGAGCAGAAACACTGAGGAGAGAGGTAACAGCAATACCGGGCAGTTATAAAACTTCTTCAGATACCACTCCTTAAGGCAAATACTCTCTGGGAACCAGATGTCTGTCTGGAATATCTGGCCGATATCCAGCTCTATATGTACAGTAGATATGACCATTGATTCCCAGTCATATATTATACACCCTAGTTTGTCTTTAAGAAGTGGAACACAACTTATTTAACTCCATGGGTGGGAGAAATTCTAATTGTGTACTATGAAACCCTATAAAGCTTTTTTAATAACACTTTTAATATAGACATAGAATAAAATAAATATAAGTACTAGGCTTAGAAATACAGAATGGGATCAGTACTACAAAACTGGATCACCCAGTTCTTTTTTGCTTTCTTTTGAGTGCTAATACTGATGCCTTAGGATTTTAGCTTTTCTATTTTTCATATATTTGTAACCCTGCAATTCTTAGTGTGTAACTCTAAAGCCCATATAGAATGTTAGCTACTGCCTTTGGACAAAACAATCCATCTTCAGGCCCGGACTTCAAGGTACATACTGGTATTAGTGGACACATTTAGTAGTTCGCTTATCTTAGGGTTGAAGCTTACTGCTGTCACACTAACACAGCCAAGGAGGTGGTGAAAGCTTTGCTCAATCATATAATTCCAAGGTTCGGGGTTCCTTTGGGAATGTCGTCAGACAGGGGACCACATTTTGTTGCAACAGTGGTTAAGGAAGTTAGTCAGATTTTGGGAATTGCTTGGGATCTGCACACACCTTACAGTGATGCCTAAAATAGGAGTACCTGAAACAGAGACTAAGCAAAGAAGTGAATAAAGGTAGGAATTTATTGAAGATCTTCAATTCATACACCTTGGGCAGTACAGAGCCTGGCCGATGCCGAAGCTTCAGCTAGGCTGGACCCAGGATGGGCCCCAGTCGCGAGTTTTCCCCACAGACACAAGTTTGGTACATTTGCATATGAGAAGTTAATTGTCCAATTAGAGTTCCAGGTAACAAAGTAATATTCCCCCACTGACCCCCCTCCCAATTCACTTTTGTTTATACTTAGGCCTAGGATGGTGAACATGGTTGCTAGGCCTAGAAGGGATTGTTTTGTCTGACCAGAATGTGAAGAGAGCTTACTTAGCACATAATATGGAGTTCAGAATTA
>VZRJ01013247.1:109390-275810 GCA_013397565.1 Ptilonorhynchus violaceus | reverse complement strand
CCTCTGACTGCCCTGGATGTACTTGAAGGCCTTCAAATAAACACCACCGCTTTTAACCCTTTGATCTTTGTCAAGCCTCTCTCTTTTCAGCACATCCTACCTGGGGACAGGTATAGTTGCTGTCCTTACCTACTTCAGCTCTGATCTGCATCAGCTTCTTAGCCCCTCCCTCACCTTTTGGCCCTTATCACTGGTCTGCTTTTCTTGGATGAGACCTACAGCAACAGTGAATTATGATGCTCCAGCCATGCAGGATCTGCCAAAGAATTAATGAGAAGTAAAGGGTCTTTTTTTTTGCAACCCTAGTATTTGTTGGAGGCCTGTCCTCTTTCTAGGAAAGGTTTTTCTCCCTTTAAAAAAGACACAGATTATATTTTTTATGCTATTTTTCTTTTCTTTCTTCTTAAATATTAAGGATGAAAAAGCAGCCTATTCTTATCAAAATAAATAAAGGCCCCAAACCTGATCTTAAAGATCACTTTATGTGACTGTGTCATGAATTTGATTTTGGACAAGGTTTGCAATGTTTCAAAATAAGGTAATTGATGATACACATTTTGATCTTGCATTTTTAAAAGGAATTGAAGCATCTGTCTTGAAAGGGTGTTAGGCAAGTACAATCAGTTTTTTAAATATTAAAAATGAGTGCAGCTGGCACTTCTCCAACATGAATAAAATTTCTGAACAACCTGCTTTGCCATTCATCTTGAGCATTCTTTAGAAAGACCTGGCCTTCCTCTCTAACCCCCTCTTTAGATATATATCTTTAAGTGTTAAGTGAAGACACAGGACACATTTCTGGGGATGTAGGAGGGAAGATTAACATTCTAATGGTTTAGTGAAAGACATCAATGGATTTGTTAGTTCTTGTTTCAGTAGCTCTTATTCACAGTATACAGAACTCTTATTCACAGAACTAAACAGAACCCCAGATATTAGAGATCACCCGGTATTTTTGCTCTTACAGATTTGCTATATTCTCTTTGCTTGCTCTAGTTCTCACACAGAGTTTCTCGTCTTGTTGAATTTGCTTCTGTCCTTACAAACCTGAATGATGCAGTTAATAATGTAGTCCTCAACATTAGCATGTATATAATTGCCATTTCCAAGTGTTTAAAGTTACCATGGGATCTTAGCATAGATTATACCAAACAGACAAAAGGCAAAATCATATACCTTAATGGTGACCACTATAAATGACATTTTTAAAACACTTTTTATTTGTGTTTACAGACATGAACTGGTTAATATCTTCAATGTTTTTTTTGAGATCAGTAGGAGAGTCTCACATGGCTCAGTCTGACGTTACATACTTGGGGGCTGGAGAGAGTTGGAAGAGAAATACCATAAAACTAAAGATGTTTATAAAAGATGATTGACTAGAACATTAATAAGGAGCATTGTAGGCTGCCAAGCTAAAGATCATCATCCTGGTTCAAAATTCCCACAACTGGCATAGGAATAATAATATTCATTAAAATAATTGTGAATGTTTTATTTGCCTCTGGGCTCTTCAGCTATTGGGATACACTTGGGTCTTGTTTCTTACTTTTCTTTCCTACCAAGAAAACTTTAACTTTACTCTACAAGTAGAAGCTGCAAGTGTTACCCACACATGCCCCAAGGAGTTGAAGCTACAAGAATAACAGCTAATATTACAGGTCTCACATTAAGCCACAAGAGCTGGCAATGGTGAGCAAAGCAAGGAGGTTCCCTTTTGCATATCGGCTTCATTTCACAGTGTGACAAAGCTGCAGATGTGTCCTCATGTTAGCCAAAAACATTCCACTCCTTTCCCATGCCTGCCACTTCCTGGAGGTGGAGTATTGAAGATAGTTCTTCTTGTTAGAAGAAAACACTGCTGTTCCCTTTCTTTCCACATCTTCCTCAGCTCTTAAGCTCTCATACCTGTTTGGGTAGGAACACCACCACTGCAGCATACCTATCTCTGTAGAAGAAATTATTTTGAGAAACACAGAGGCCAGGCAATGTGCCTCCAGTTGTTTTCCTCCTCAGCCTAAACAGACTGACATTATCCTTGCTGATTCGGCCATAAATTTCTTTTTGTAGCAACTAAAAATGCAAAGGCTAAATGAAGAGAAACAAAACTGACATAAGCAACAGCTGTGATATAAATACAAATGCAGTGAAAGCCACATATTAAGGATGGGTTGAAACTTATTCATTTGAAACTAATTTATAGAGTGGCTGAAGTGAAATATTCAGCAATATTCAAAAAAAGTTCCTGTAGTAAGAGAGATGAGAAAATAATTTAACTGGATACTGTTGAATTTCTGTTTCTTTATGGTGAGAATAATAAATAGCATCACTAATTTTTGTTAGTTGCTTACCAAGAGAAGTCAGAATGTGTCCAATGATTTTACCACTTCTAGGAAAACAAACGGTGTAGAGGGGAAAAAAAAATCAAGATTTTCTTTCTCAATATGGAATTTAAAGATGGCCTTCCTCAAACAGGAATTTATTGATGCTGTGAGTGCTGTAGAGTGACACCACTACCAAGAGAAAGTTCTCTGCTCAGGTGATCAGCGCAGTTGTAAACGACAGTCTTGCTGTGCAGGGCTCCCGGGTGTCACCAGGGCTGGGCTCCTGTGGAGAAGGATGAGAATACTGGAGCAAGAGAGGCTGCATTTTATTTACAGAAGTCAGGACATATATAGGGATGTTAGTGCTCCAAGACGAGTTCTGGGATATTTTCCTTTTTGCATAGGACTACCAATTCCTAACCCCCACCCCAGCTAGTTTTGACATCATGTTCCTCAGATCTTCCCAGCTCATCTGTTGCTGGGCAGAGAGTGTGTGTGAGAGAGCCACGGTTCAAAATGGCACTCTGGGATGGAGGTGGGCTCCCATGAGCTTTTCCTCAGGCACAGGGGCTGCCTGATGGCCAGCCCTGGACAGCATGAGGGCTGGGCGGTCCCCTGGAACATACTGTGCTCTGGTGTTAAGAGCATTTCCCAAGAGGGAGGGTATATGCAGTTCACCTCCCCAAGCAGAGCCCAGGGCCCATCACCTGGCTCCACTTCCCAGTGCTGCAGCATCTGACTAGGCACATTCTTCAAGATCTTTAGAAGTAGGTTATGAAGACTGGCTTTTGGAAGCCAGGGACATCTGGAAATTGCTCCTGGTTCCTCCTATCATCAGGTGGAGATAAAAGCTTGGAAGGACTGGATTTCCCTTGAAGAGTTCATAGAATCACAGAATCAGTTAGACTGGAGAAGACCTCTGAGACCATTGAGTCCAACCTGTAATCAACCACCAGCATGTCAACTAGACCATGGCACTGAGTGCCATGTCCAGTCTTTCCTTAAACACCTCCAGGGATGGTGACTGCATCAGCTCCCTGGGCAGTCCATTCCAATGTCTAATCACTCTTTCTGTGAAGAACTTCTTCCTAATGTTCAACCTAAACCTTCCCTGGTGCAGCTTGATGCTAATGAGCTCATTGAGCTCCTCTGAAGACAGGAGAAATGGAAGAAGCTGAGCATGGTGGGATATGTTTTCTTAAGCGCTCTCCTTGCAAAAAGCAAATTTAGATGCAGTGAATCAGTCTTTTCCTTACCTCTAATAGCCCTGACACAACATGCCTAAAGTATCAGTGAGGTAGACTGGATTCCACCCTCTGCTTCTCTCTGTAAACACCTTCTGGCCGAGACCTGTTACTCATTGCCACTGATCACATGAGAAAGAAACCAAAGTCTGTAAGGGTTCACACGATGGAGTCATTAGAGTGGGAGTGAACAGGAGTTACACAAACCTATGTTCTTCCTGAGAAAATGACATGCATAGGTTAAGCATTGTAATTTACTGTAGATCTGCTAGCGTGTACCTACAGCATCTGTCAAGATGTTACAATTTTATTGAACCACATCATTTTTTCTCCATTAGCTTGAGGATTAAACAGAAAAGGTTTGGATTATGTGATGATTAATCACAGGTTAGATGTTTACAGTTTGAATGCATAGATAGGATTAAAGAAATTCTGTCTTACTTCCCAGTGCAGTGTTTCAGTTTGCATAGGGCTTTTTTTCCCATGTCACTATTTCCACCTGATCGCGGTTAAAAGTGGAGGCCTTAATTTTTTTTTCCAAAGCTGATAATGCTGTTGTGCATTTGGTGATAACATACCTTAGCCTCCTTGCTTAGCTAGAAGATAGAAGGTACCTAGAGTGTTTTCTGTGCTTGGGAAGAACATATCCTAAATCATGTAACTAACTGAAAGAAACTAGAGAGACAGTGAGATTGTTTAACATACCCCTTTATTGAAATGCTCCCAGTACTGCAATGTTTTTAATTTCAAGGGGGAACCTAAATGTTGCATGACTTTTGATGATCCCTGCTTTGATTTGGGTGGGTTTGTCCTTGGGAAGTGTAATTACATATCTGATATGGATCTGTTCAAACAAGGTAATTCATAGTCTACTTAAGATCCTGCAAAGCTGCCAAATAAAGAGATGTCTTAAATTACCTTTTCCTTTTTCTGATCAAGACATAATAATGTGCAGGTTATTTTGTATACAGACCATTGTCTTCTTCCTTCTGAAGAACCGGATGATGTATTATAAACAAATCTTACTTGATAGTCATGGTGGTTTATGCATCAGGTTTTAGAAAGCTATAAAGCTTTCTCCCTTAACAGTGAAAACACTGGAGAAATTAAGGCTCATGATAGTTTTGTTTTGGATACAAATAAATGTTAAAAGTACTTTAAAATTGCTTTAAAAAAATCTTTAATCTCTTTTGCTGATAAGAACTGTTCATTCTCATTTGAATATTGGCCAAATTGGGTTTTTCTTACTCACACAGTAACAAATTCTTTTTCTCATCACTTGGCCTACTAATATCTAGAATATTACTCATGGTGTAAAGCTTTATTCAGTGTATGGGCATCTCAGTCCTGCCTGTGGTGTTTATCTGGTTTCACACCTTTTTCCTTTATCTACTAATCTTTTCCTTCTCTCTCTTTTCTCTCTCTCCCTTTGCTATGGGAACATATCCATAGAGCTGGGGACATTTCAGCAGGTGGACAGCCTGAAACTTGGGTGATTAGTGCAGCATTTGTCAAATTTTGTCTTTGATCCTTTTGTTATTTAAAACTAGCAAATGCTCTCATATTCCTTAGTGGGGGGCGAGTGGGAATTATTTGAATTTGCTCTTAAATGGATAAACTCCAGCTCCAGTTAAAGTATTTGTAAAAAAAAAAAGGTCTATTTTTATCTCTTTGTTATGACAGGTGGGTCTCTAACTGTAAAACAAATGAGTGCTCCATGTGTTGGGTTTACACAGCTGAGTGACAGCGTGCAGTGTCTGCTCTGAAGTCAGAGACTGAATTGAGACTTCCATTCGCAGGGACTCCTTGGCATCTGTCAGATAGGAACCCCTGCTGTTAGGTTGCTCTCATCAGCCTCTGCTTACCCTTGATCTACAGCGTGGCTTAACATCAGGTCAGTCAGAGAAGCACCCTGACAGATGACATCTTTTGGCACAAAATCCCACAAGAATAGTTTCAGGCAGCTATTTTAGATCTCGTGGGCCAAATGATCGGAGTACTTCCCTCCTCCACTTCATTTTTGCAGTGTGAACTTCCTCTTAGCTTCCTGATTCATCGTCCAGCTCTTCCCGTAACAACATCTCTGGGTCATGGCAACAGTGCAGGACTCATGTATATCTTCCCAGTTTGCTTCCGCTGTTTAGCAGGCTGCCACAAGGCTACTTTGACATGGGAGTCACGTTTTGGTGTCCCAAGTGTTCTCCATCTCCTGGCTCCAGCAGCTATATAAACACCAGGCAGCTGCTCCTGAGGAAGGGCTGGCAGATTGAAAACTCAGAAGATAATGAGGCAAGGACTCCTTGCTCTCCAGGAGGCTCAACCAGCCACCTGAAGGCTGCATATTCACAGCTCTGCCTTGACTTTGGGGCAGACATGATGTCAGTCAGCTGAGGCAGTTGTCTATATTCCTGTTGCACACACACCTGCCATGACCAGCAAATAATGGAATTCATTCTAGTTTCAAACATTCCTATAGTTCTGAAAAGGAGCTGGTTGATGTACACAAACATCCCAGAGAAAACTGTCAGTGTCAGACCTTAGGGGTAGTGAGAGACTGGAAGGACTGCTGGCTTGAAACATTGTGGGGGTCTGTGTGGGGGAGGGAGCAGATCAGGCCTTGCCCTGTTGAGATGATGCACTGCTCTGCACACCCCATTCCCCCAGGCCTCTATCCCAGCCCTGCAGTGTCCGCCAATCCCTGGCACAGCAGAGGCAACGCTCCACAACCGCCTCTGGAGTGGAGGAGTCCCAACCTGCTCCTGAGTGGCCAAATGACCAAAAGATCCACCTGGGGGAAAGGGCCAGGAAGGCCAAAGGGTACTTAAAGTGAGACACAACGCACATGTCTTGACCCTACCTCCTCTTGGAATTTCTATCAGCTGAACCACTGGAACCAGGAGTGATAGTTATGTTTGTTCTTTTCTGCCTTTCTCTCTTTCTCCTTCTAATTCCTTGTTCTTGGAAATTTTGAGTAAATTAAAATTGAAAGGGCTTGGAGTTTGCTAAGTTGAATGGGCTAAATTAATACTTTTACAAGTGTTTTATGTTGATTGAATACTGCTCTAAACCTTTTGCCAAAGTTCTTTGAATTTCTAAAGTTGCTAGTAAAGATTTTTGTTGTTTTGACCTCTTGAGAATATCTTGTCGGTGTTTCTTCTGTGCACCTAACTCAGAGTCACATGAACAACTGTAAGCTTTTTTAAAAGTCTCATCAAGAGAGCTTTTTGGGACCTTGTAGGGGCACAGTCTGATTTTTTGTTAAACAGAATGCTGCACAGTGAAAGCTGACCTTCAGGCATGACAGGGGGCTTTTTCACAATGCATGGTGAGGTGTGGTTGTCTTCCTTGGATGTGAGAGTTAACCTTGGCCTCTTGGAGCATCGCTGCCCTGGATATTTTCCCCTCTCCTTTCCACCTCTGCCTTTTCATTCTCAGTTGACCGACACGGAGGTGGAGGAACCCTGGTATCGATATAGGATGGGGGATGAAGGGATGGAGAGCAGTCTAGAACAGGACTTGGTGGCTAGTGGTTGAAAAGCTGGACATGACCTATTGCAAGGTTATGCAGCCCAGAGAGGCAACCATGTCCTGGGCTGCATCAAAAGGAGCATGGTTAGCAGGTAGAGGGAGGGGATTCTGCCCCTGTAGTCCACTCTCATGAGATCCTACTGTTGAAGTGAGTCCAGAGGAGGGACAGAAAAATGATCAGAGGGAGGGAGCACCTCTCCTGTGAAGACAGGCTGAGAGAGTTGGGGCTGTTCAGCTTGGAGAAGAGAAGGCTCTGGGGAGACCTAACTGATGCCTTTCAGTGCTGAAAGGGGGTTTATAAGAAAGATGGGGAGAGACTATTTAGGAGGGTCTGTAGTGATAGGACAGGGGGTAATTGCTTTAAAATGAAAGAGTGTAGATTCAGAGTAAATATTACAAGGAATTTTTTTTATGGTAAGTGTGGTGAAACACTGGTTCAGGTTGCCAGAGAGATGGTGGATACTCCATTCCTGGAAACATTGAAGGTCAGATTGGTCAGGGCTCTGAGCAATCTGATCAAGTAGAAGATGTCCTTGCTTATGGCTGGGGAGTTGGACTAGATGATCTCTAAAGGCCCCTTCCAACCCAAACTACTGCATGATTCTATTTTTAAAGAGGCCAGTGCTTGTACTGGTGTCTGGTATACAACTGCATTTGATGTTGGCCACATACGATTTAGAGTTTCATGCAAGACATTAAGAGGAAGAGCCCTGTCTTATTCATGTGTATGTTTTTAATTTATCTGTTTTTAAACTCAGCAGCGGAAGAAGGAAGGATGCTGAGAGAGGATAGATGAGACTGACAAAATCCAGTCTTGATGTGAAATAATCCCCACAAAAGAAGACTAGGGACAATTAGTTTAATATGGCTAAGATAGACAATTACCTTGAGAAGCAGGAATACCATCCTGTTTTCCCTATGTACTATATACATGAACCTTTCCAGTCTGTTTAGGAACAAGATGGTACACTCAGGGTGTATAGGGTACCATATGCACTGGGAGCAGTGCCACCTTGAGGGACCTTTGATTCTTCCAAGGTGGTATATAGTGAACCTTCCTGGGTGCCATATGGGGAACATACCTGCCAGAGAGGCGTAAGGACACTATGCCTGCAATGAAGACCTGAAAACTAGGCATTTCTGGCTTCCTCATAGCTCCTCCATCACCATGGCAGCTGCATCATCTAAATGTAGATAAATATTGACGTGGTCTCAGAAGAATGATAGTTTCACATGATTTTCCAACACTGCATTAATAAGCAACTTGCAATCCAGTTAGACAAACTGTCAGTACTGCCAGCCAAATAATTTACATGGCAACAGCACGTAACAGATTCTAACATAACAAAATTCTTTACCATATATCAACAATGTAATTTACACAGAGATCTTTCTAGAAGCATATGAGGTGTATCTGACCATCCAGGTTGCCTTATGATTTTCTGATGCTATTGGATTACTTTTTAAAAAGTTAAGCAAATACAATGTTTTCTATTCAGATATTTTTCCTGTTCTCTCATTTAAAAAGCACTTCCAAGTCTAAAATGAAGATGCAACAAAAAATCAGTTCCTGGATGAAATACATAATTATGCAATTATATGAAACAAGAATGCATAGTGCTTGTAACTATTTTTTATTTTTGCTTGTAAATATTGTATTAATTTATTATATTCTCTGCAATACTTGGAGAAATTATCTGTTTTAAATATATCTCCTAGGATATCAATTGCCTAGCTGTTTGGGGACAGTGTCTTGAAGCCTCCCTCAAGCTAAATTCCAACTGAGTTCAAAAGTATCTGGTTGAAATTTGTCCTGTGAAATTTGGTTGCATGTTTGTCAGAGGATATATACAAACCATCTAACAGATAAGAGAGGCTCCTTATTTTCCTAAGTCTTAGCTAGTGGGGAAAGACTTAGCTTCTATAGTGTGTGAAAGCCTAGCTTAGCAATTCTGAGTAGTCCTCAACCTGATCTTCCCTCCCAGCTGGTAAAAGGAGAAGCCTAGGAGACAACTAAATTAAGATCTTAAAATTCAGTAAAACTAATGGTCTGGCAATGTGCTCACGCCTTGTAAAACACCTTGCACAGCTAAAGGCCAAATTCTGCAGCTTCAAACAATATGGAAGCTGTAGAATTTCAGGTTGTGCTTCAGTGGCTGTGACCAGCAACTCAGTGTGGACTTCAGAGCCCGTAACAACTCCTGGCTGTGCAGAGAATGAAAAGCCTGCCAAGGAGTATCCATATTGCATGACCCAGGATGTGTATGCTGCATGTAACGTGGTAATAAGTCTACCAACCTCCTCAAATAAACTGTATTTGTTTGAATTAGCACTTCTTTCAAATATATCCCTTTGCCCCCTGAAGTCAACGTCGAGGGAGTTCACAGTTCATGATCATAATGTACTGTTCTCTGATCTCCAAGTTTGCGTCTCTGTGCTGGTCTGTTGTGAGATACACTGAGAGGTGAATATGAAGTATTATATCCCTTTAAGATTAACTGAAGAAGTGTGATCAAGGTCACAGAAATCACTCCAGGAGGTCTCAGTGGAGCATCTGACAAAATATTACAAAAAATATGGGAGTTTTTTTCCAGGAAATGCAACAGAAGAATCTAGGTCAGATTACTGAATTGGATAACAAGTCCCAGTGATTCCTCAGACTTGGAGAGTCTTGTCGAGACGTGATATAAACAAGAGCAAATGTATCAACCTTCCAACTAGGATGCTCTGTGAAGGAATGCAACATTGGTTTAAGAGGGGTTGCTGCATGGACATGTGAATGTGCACCCTGGTGCTTAGTATTAATGGAAGATAGCTGAAAAAGCTCCTCAGACCCACAGTAAATCAGCACTTGACACTCTCACATCTTCAGATAGAAGGAAAAATGACTCATACCATGTCCAATGCTATGTGGAGGGATATGGTTTTGGCTTGGACTCACCTGAACTCTGTGGGTTCCAAGCACACAAATGTAAGCAAAGTTCATGAAGGTCTCCATTATTGGTATGTGGCTTTGATGTTTTCTGGAGCCTAGAGACTCCAACTTGGAATGGTTAGTTTGCATCTTAGTTGCCAAAAAATCTCAAAACAGCATGCTGACTGGATCAGAAATCACCCACTAAAAGGCCATTGGTGTCAAAAGAGGAACAGCTAACTTTCACAGAAAGCAGCAAATTAATAGATGATGCCCTGGTGGCAGAAAAGAAGCAAATTTCTCAAAAGGTGTTAGAAGAAGTCTTGTTCATAGGAAAAGAGAGGACAGTGAGTAAGGCATTAGACAACCCAGAAGAAAAGGGATCCTTCAGGAAAAAAAGTTGTCTTTTTCCCTTTTTGCTCAGAATTGAGAGCAGCATCTGACAACATCAAATATGCGTGGGAACTCTAGCCAAGAAAATGAGAGACAGCCAAGAAAGTCTAAAATACTGTCTTTTCATAAAATGGAAGAAGTTTAAGTCAGGAGAACTTTGATTTTACTCATGGAAAATTTATAAACAGCAGAGGTTCAACCACCATATTCCCTGTACGTTGTGGCTCAGCTTCACCCTGGAATCATGCAGTGAGCTGACGCCATGCAGAAAGAAGTAAAATGCCTGATTTCCAAGTGTGTTCAGCTTAATGCAGTTTGTGCTACTTAAAGCTCACTGTGCACACCATGCAGTCCAGCTCATTGGTGTCAATAGGAATTTCTCAGGGAACTATAGGCAGAAGGGGTCTGAGGACTGGTTGGGAACTTAAGCCCAAACAGGTCTGCTAAGCAATAATCAACTGAACAAATTTCTACTGATAGACATGGGTCCATCCACTGTCATTGTTTCACCCCCCTGTGGCTGCTGATGCACATTATGCAGAGGTATATCTGGTGTCTTCAGGGAGATAAAAATAAGACAAAGCTACATGGCACCAGAAGGAGCTTTTGCTAACATGGCAGTGCTTGTCAAGAAGGGTTTGTGAGGTTGCATTTGGTAAAAACGAGTGTGTTGCTTCTCTAAGCTAGTAAAAGCTAAAGGCAGACATTATCATATTGGCAAATACACATCAAAGACTGGCAAGGCAGTGTGGTTTGTTTGTTAGACTGATAGAGCACAGACATAAAGAATTTCCCCTAATAAACTGCACCTGTACTAAGAGGGATTCTAAACAAGTATTTTCTAATCTGCACCTTGACTGTAAGGTGTCTTCCAGGATGATGGGCTTGTTAAATGCTACAAGTGACTACAGCACTAAGGACTTTTGCCTTTTAGAAGCATGGATGGTGTCCTATCACAGATTTGTTTCCTGCCTGGAAATCTTGTAACTGCAGTTGTTTTTAAAAGCTTTCCTGATATTTATTATATTTAAAATTTCTAGATATTTTCCTGTGAGGGCACACCCTCCCCAGGGGTTTCTGTGCTGACCCGTATCTGCACATCTCCAGCTTCAGCAGCAGAAGCAATGCTGGGAGGAGTGGGGGGTTCACTGGCAACCTATTTCAGCTTCCCCTTTCTTCTGAGACTTCATGTGAGGGTCTCTTCTCTTTGCCAACATTTTTCCTTCAACATCTGGCTTGTCTATTTGAGACGGTGTATCTCTGTGGGAGTTTCTTGGTGTTACTGAAAATCGGTAATGAAAATGTGTTACAGACACCACTGGCAACAAGCAAGGTTCACTTTCACGCAGCCTTGCTTTTAGCTGTTCCATTTCCCATGAAAATAATCTACTCAGGGAACTGGATTATCCACACAATTGAATTAAAAGGACCAGGGTCTAACTTTCAGTTCATCCCTTTGTCTTGAAGATATTTTACTTTATGCTGGAAAAATATCCTCTTTCAAACAGTACTTACCTTCAGACTCTCTTACTGAAAGAGCATCCATAGTTAATCTTCTTATGTCTCATGGCATAAGATGCTTTTTCCATATCTTTTGTGCTATACTACTACTTCTAAAAGGCTCACTTTTGTACAAAGTCAGGTTCTGTTACCTTAAGTGAAGTGGAGTTTTAGAACTTTCCTGCAATTTTTTAAGGGTATTTTATAATACCTAAAATTATCTAAATTATCTAAATGAAACCCCTCAAATGTGTCAAAAAATCTGAAAAGCTAGCTAAGCAGTGGTGAGGAAATAAAAGACTTAAATTTACTTTAGATTATAGATAGGAGCATATTTATAAGCTTGCATAAAAATGGCTTTGGTAAGGGAAGAAAGTCAGGGAAGTTGATTATTTTGGGTTTTGATCCTGTAGCATGCAATTCGCTGTGATCAGGATCAGTCACTTAATGAGACAGAGCATTCCAGGACAAAGCAAGAGTATATGAAAGAATGCCTTGGGCAGAGCACATCCATGTTTGGTTTTAATAGTAAGAAGGTTTTGTGGCCAGAATGAATTAACAGTTCTGGGAGACTTACTTGCACTTTGCTCTAGAATTCATAATTTCATCTTTAAGAGTTTATAATTTTGATTAAACAGTTTTTTACTACAATTAATCCCTTGATGCTGCAAATTTTTCTGCAGCTTTCTCACCCAGTATAACATAAAATTGTTCTTGGACTTTGAGACACAGTTAAACACTGACAATCTGAAGACATTCAGAGCTAGAATTCCAACTTATTTTCATACAGACCTAAAATCCAGTTCTGGGATCATCACAAAACCCAGCATATAGATCAGAACGCATGTTTATGCGTGTGTACATGAGTATGTCAATACCTCCTGGTAAAAAGGGGAACTATTAAAACAGAATACAGATGGTGAAAAATAGTCTCATATAAGAGGCACAGTAAATTATGCTAGGAAATTACAGATAGTACACCACACAGCTGGCCAAACTAATTTTAAAAAGCCCTAAACATCCCATATTTCACCAGCCTAAATCTAAAAATGTAATCTACAAATTCATGCAAAAATTAGTCTAGAAAATATATTGAAAAAAAATCAGAAAGCAAAGCTCAGCCCACCTTCAGTTCTTGAAATTGCTTATAGAGCAAAGGATAAGTTATAGAAAACCATTGGTATTTGGTAGCCAAATTCTTAAAAACATTAAAGCCATAATAAATAAAAATAAATAAAAATAAAAAATAAAATAAAGCAACAAACTTAAAAACAATATAATTTCCAAGCTGAATTTATTTCATGAGATTCAAAACAAGCCTTTATTATTAGGTGGATTACAAAAATTCTTGTCTGAAATGACTGAATCCTCTTTATTACTAGTTTTCTGAATGTTTTATGGGGGTTTTGGGTGGAAACATAATATGAAATGCTTAGAAAAGAAAAATTATTGTACTTTTTAAAAAGTGAACACTGAAGAGTTTCTTTTTTATTCGAAAAATATCTTGCAGCACTATGATATATGTTGTGGGGAAGAAAATCAGAATTAATACTTGTCAGGAGTGAATAGTAAGAGACTTGAAAGGAAAACTTCTGTCTAGTTAAACAGCAGTCCATGATTTCATCACTTCCTTCATTATGTGATCACTATCACCTGGTGCTTTGGAACAGCCTTTACTCATTAGCCGACAAATAATTATTAGCTACACAAAATTTTAAATGTATCCCATAAACTTTCACCAGATTCAAAGGAGGGTCAGTTTCAAACAATCAAAGCTTGCAAAATACCACCATCAGCTTTAAAAGACGATATGTTCTGCCAATATACTCACTGGGGTCCAGATAATTCTTGTGTGTCTGCAGATGAACACTCAAATGCCACAGATTTATTAAAATATTTTTTAGCATATCCTACCATCATCAAAGGAGGTTTTTTAATGTAGCTACTCATAGTTTCTAAACTTTCAGGTTCAAAGTTGCTGCATGAATGAAGTGAAGTTGAAAATATGGCATATAAGTAGTGGAATAAAATTTTGGGCAGAATCTTGCTTGACTTGGCAGCTCACTAATGTTGCGTAGATCCAGCACTAGATTTCTGGAAATATTTATCTTCTTGAACGTCACATTTTAGGCATGCACTGGTGCAGTCTGCAATGCATGCTTTTACATTATCTATAACACATTAACTACTGCAAACAACAACCCTTTGAACAGAAACCATTAGCAGTTCCCTCTGCAAACTTTACAGCAGATTTTGTGCAGAGGTTTGGGAGTGCAAACTGAATCATAGAATCACAGAATGGTTTGGGTTGGAAGGGGCCTTAAAGAGCATCTAGTTCCAAACCCTTGCCATGGGAAGGGACACCTTCCACTAGAACATGTTGCTCAGAGCCCCATCCAACGTGGCCTTGACCACTTCCAGGGATAGGGCTGTTCTAGGGCTTTTTTCCAACTTGGTCTCTGTAATCTTTGTACCTAATCTCAGCTCTACAACATGTCCCTAAAAGATAAGGAGGGAAGTGAATAAAACCCCCATGCCTCAATATATCCTAATTTAAGGAAAACAGAGAGTAGCAACTGGAAAGTGTAAACTGGACCAACAATATATAACAGTGGCCACTGCCTTTGGTTTATACACCCAGGATGCACTGTTCAGAGGCACTGTCTTATCCAACAGATTGCCATGCCCAGTTTGTTTCTGGACTTTTTTGTGTTTCAATAGCAAGTTTCTGTATGACTGTATTCTTCTCTGTCAAAGGACAGCACCATGTTACAAAGGCAAATATTGTGTCTCCTGCTTCTTGCCATTACTCGCTGGGTTTTAAAAACTCTGTTTATTTCAAATAACGTTCTTCACATTCTTGCATGAGCAATAAGGGCCTTGGGATGAGAAGGATACTTTTAGTTCTTGTTTGTGGGTATGTTAAAATTATAGGATCTCATCTCAGAAGATTCTATTATTTCCTATATCTGAGGTTGTTCAGTCAAACAGAAATTTAAAACTGAACTTCTCTAAATCTTCCCAGGATCTACATAAACTTAATCCTTAATCTCATAATGTTTAGAAGGATTCACTGTGTAAGTAAGTGGAAGATCAAAAAAGCAATTGTTTCTTTCAGACCCATGCCCTGGACCATGCAACTGCGTTTTGTTATTCAAGTAAACTTCATTCAAAAAGAATCCCATTATTCAGGAGTCCATTTTGGGAACAACTTTACAACCTTAATGACTAACTACTTTTTTGTTGTCAGTAGTAAATATTTACATGCACTTTCTCAAAATATCGACCCAAGACTGTTTTGAGAGGTTAGTCATCCCAATATGGAGCCTATTTTGACTGACTCAAGATACTAAAACTCCAGGTGTTGAAGATAAAGTATAAGTTTAAGATCTGCTTAACTTAAGAATGACCCGGCTGAAGCTGGGCACATGCTTAACTATGTTGTTGAACTGGAGCCTAGCAAATACAGTCATGAATGGTGACATTATAAAACTATTTCAGACCATTAGCTCTACGGACTAAGAGTATAAAGAAGCACCCTAAAAAAAGATCTATGTTTTTTGCTTATGTGCTGGTTATTTAATTTCCTTAGCCAGTCATCGTGCTCTGTAAGGGTAAATATACATGCTCTGTAAGGGTAAATATATTCAACATATAGTTAAATTTTTAAATCCATCAGGACCGCAATGCCTTCAGGGAACAATGCCATCCTTTTTGTAGGAAGCAATTTTCATGTTGTAAGCAGCTAAGATGAAAGCAACACATAACTCATTTAGGTAACGCTGCAGACAGACCTAGGTTAACTAGAAAAGGCAGCTTGACATGTCACCCACAGTCTCCCAAATTCCTTCAGCTGCCTGTCTGCAGCTTGAGAGACTTTGTAAACTATGGATGAAAAAGGAGATAGACAGTATAACAGAACACTCTGTAATGCTTGAAAAGCACTTTAATAATGCTGAAAGAAAGAAAAAAACCAAGGAGAAATAAAAATGATTTTGACCAAAGTTGTCTCTGGACAATTATCTCACACAGTTTGCTGGTTGTATATCACTTACGTTATCTCCACTTCCCCCCCTTCAAATAATCTCTTCTGGCACAATAGAAAAGTGCCATTCATTTCATGGACCCCATACAAAACACAAATCCAAGTCACCACAATTTGAATCTCATGTGAGATAATGTTACATGCTAAATTTGCTTAACATAAGAAATACGATGCCAGCTTTACCATAGTTTAGCTATATTCCCATTCAATACAGCATATGCTAACCATACATCAAACTTTCTACGGGGCTTTGTGGTAGATACTTACAAATGTGCAATTCTTTATCTATGCATATTTACTGCTACTATTTTAGTAAGAAATTATATAGAATTTCCTGAAGAAAAGCTTTCCAGTTGCTTCTGCAAAATATGTCTCTCCTGGTGTTGTTACTGATAGTTGAGACTGAAGTTGTGTGGGCTGAGCTCCAACCGCATATTCATTTGGGCTTATTATGCCACAGAGCAGTGAGTCATGACTGAGGCTGATAAAGGCAGGTGCTGTACCTTTCCTTCTGCACTCAGATTAGTTTACATTTTAATTATGTTTTGACAGTATAGTCAGCCTTTCATTACAGGGCTGTAACATCTCCCGAAGGAGGAACCAGTGCACAGTTTCCATCACATGTGGGTTTCCTTTGATACTGCCCTGTCTGTGGCGTGAAGGAACTGCATTCTGCATTCAGGTCATAAAGGAGCAACGCAGTCCAACTCCACAGGGCTCCTCTTCTGACAGCCAACTGGTACTTCCTCCATCCCATTAAGGCTTAAAGGGATGAAAAATGCAATCTAAGCATCCTTGCAGATTATTCATATGCAGACCATGCTGTGGATAGGTGCTGGAATAGTCACTTGCCTCAGCTGCTGAGCTCTCATCAGGTGCAAGAACAGGTAGAAACTTGCTGATATTTCAGGAAAAGAGGAAGCATAGCAGGGCTGGTGTGATGGAGACAACTATTTGCTGTTACAGAGAAGTAACAGTACTGCTTCCTGTAGATCTACAGAGAAAGGAGAGTTTTCCCTCTCTTGACTTCTCCTACTGCAATATTTTTCGTGGGTGTTGCTTTAGCACTGAATGATGACAAAGTCCAGCTCCATTCGGTCAGCCTTGCAAAGAGCTCTAAAAGCAGCCTAGAATTGTTTTTGGAGGGAGGAATAGTTGGTCATATATACAGATCCCAGATTTACAAATCCCAACCAGCTTAATTAATAAAACCCTCTCAAAAATCTTGCTTTGATTTCCACATGTTCAATGTAAATATCTATACTCTTATACTTGTATGGTGTTTTCCTGCTGAATAATGCTATTTTGCATCTTCCAATAAACTTGTTAAATACATGATTGACAATTTTGGTAAGTCTCAGGGATTCAGATGGTGATACAACATGAGGCACAAAATTATTTTCCTTTGCTTTATACTGCAATTTAAATTACATTCAATTAGTTTGGATTTAGAGCCAAACACTGTGAGTTAAAAATTCATTTTGGAAAAATCACATTCAATGCATCACCCATTGCATTTTGCTCTTCTGAACTAATCTGCCATCTGTTGAATACGTTATTAATAACTTTGGATTTAGGGTGTGATTTTTAACAATCGACTGCAGTGAGTAAAATTGCAGCAGAAATTCCCTGATGCAATCTAAACTACGAGCGAGACAATGGAAATCTGCATGTAACATTTGTCAAGTTGGACACAGGCCTTCTATTGTTTGGCTGTCTGCACAAAGTTTGTGCTAGGCATTATGCAAAGCCTGGTTGTTACCAACTGGACTATCTGCAAAGCAGATTCTTTTTAATGTACGCCTTAAAATTTAAATAAAAAATATGACTGAAATGGAAACAACACTGTGTTTGAATGAAAGGTCTGTAACAATGCAAATTACAGCCCTTTTCAAAGTGCAGTATTTGCCAATTAAAACATAAACTCTGTATTTTCAAAAAATACCAAATGGTTTTTGTTCTGAGAATGAACTGATATGTTAAATGAGAGAGAAATTACACAAGCAACCTCTTCTCTCCTGAAGCCCTGTAAAATAGCTAATGCAGAAGAGCTACAACAATAGAACATGAAAATTGCAGCAGGTCAGTGCACAGGAGACTATACCATAGACCCTTAGCTTCTCCCATCTTGCTCAGTGTTTCTTGTAGGGCATTAACAGGCTGATAGGGAGCAGCATGTTGAAGAAAACAAAATTTTTACATTAATGATGATATATATGTAAGAAAAAAATATTTTGAATACCTCTAAGGAAAATAGGAGCTGCATGTTTTTATTCAGTTGTCAAAAAAAAAAAAAGTTGAACAGTAGCCACCTAAATATGGAGAAAGATGAATTACTGCTGAGTAAGTACACAATGCTGAAGAGGGAAAGTATCTGCAGGAAAAATCAGTATAATGACAGAAACAAAACCCCACAGAATTTACATGTGCCTTTACTTGGGCTTGACACCTGTCACAACATCAAATTCAAAATTAACATGAGAAATCAAAGGCAATTGTTGTCTAACGAGAAAAGATGTGCAAATGAATGACCAGTTAGGTACCAGGAAAACCAGGGATGATTTTTATCTGTTATTTGTGTAAGAGTTATGAACACATGAGAGACGAAAGCTTCAGCCATTTTTAATTGTCTTCTATACCCACGGTCCTCACACAGAAAACATGGCTAACCCTACTGACAAAATGGGAAGACAGCCTGATTCAAAATAACCTGTTGACATATGGAAAACAATGCAAACAAATACTGCTGAGAAGCAGAAGGAACATCTGAAATGAATCATTTGAAAGCTGAGCATATGTAGGTGGATCTGGCCAAATTAGACTTTGCTAAAGGGGAAAAAAAACCCTTTGGGGGGGAAAAAAAAGGAAGAAGCAGAATGAGATAATTGTTAGGAAAGATAGTACTGTAATACTTACAGAGAAAGGGAACACTTTAGCTTACAAAGCAAAATGCAGGATTTATGTAGCCAGAATAAAATCTTCATCAGGGAAAAAAAAAAATCTAGCAATTCTTTCTCTTGATTTAATTGCAATTTTATTAGATACTTTTAAAAGCACATCTCAGTTAAGGTGAGACAAGCTGTTTACAGTATATTTGCCCAAAATGTAAATTCAAAGCATATTGTGTTGTATGCAGAAATCATTTAGTCAACTGCTCTGTTAACTTGACCGTGTGATTGCTCAAGCAACACTGGAGTAGTTCCTGGTTCCATGTCACAAGTGACCACCAGGACGGCTGAAACCCCAGTGCCTTCAGCACTAGAACAGCAGGACTGTATTTGGCTACAGATAGAAAGATTTCCGTCTGCAGTAACCTCTGCAAGAAACTGTAAGACAACTGACCTAATTTTAGCTTCTAAAAATTCTTATTGGGTTATTCTGAGAAAAAAATATTGGCAGAGCCTATATAGACATGGATATATTGATACACAGATATTTTTGGCTGTATAAAATTTACTCACAAGGTGTCAGCTAATATGAAATTCACTAGAAGGCAAGACACAGGATTTTTTAAAGTTTTTGTTCAGTGAAACTGAACTGTGTGATTTTTTTGGTTAAGTTTTATGTAGAGATTAGGCCAGCTTCAAATGAACTATTCACAATAATTTACCAAGTCAAAGTAGCAGTGATTGTAAGTTACACAAAACCAGAACCTCCTAAGAATCCAATTTGAATCACTGCATTTGGTTTCCAAAACAGTGTACTCTGAAAAGCAATACAGTTCTCCTTTATGCTGTTATTTGTTGTAAGTTCTCTGTAATTTGTTTAGTAAATTCCTTTCCTACTGGCCCTAAACATTTATGACACCAAACAACACCCCTAAAATTGACAGAATTAAGTCTAATTTTCTACACATGAAGTACCTGCTGCAGCCCTGATCTCTTCTGGCACCTTGAAATGTAAAAATTTTATCTAGTGCACTCTTGAACCCAGCTATCTGCCAACAAGAAACTTGGTCCTTTGAGGGTTTTTTTCTTCATTCTAGAATACGGTCTCTAGATATTATCTAATTAGAATCATATCCCTATCCACGTTTTGCAAATCTGGATAACAGATTTCAGGAAGGTATCTGGTGCCAATTTTGTTATTACAATGTAAACTATAACCGTCTGAACCATCTGCACCAGTTATAAATCCTAAATATCTTTTGCTTTGAGATTTTTCTTCCACCTGCATCATCTCACAAGCTTAAAGTACATCAGTTTTGCTGAGCTTCTTTTGTGAAATGAAGAAGTTTTTCCACATACGCCTTAACTCTCACTTTGAAACATCCAGGACTTGTCACAATGACTAATTTTTTTGTACAGTGTGAATTGCATCTCTGCAGCATGTGATAGTTGTAAGACTTCCCATTTGAACTAGGTTTTCCAGGTCTGATGTAGTCTGATCCAATAAAAACCACTGTTAGTCTTGGAGGCTTGCAGTGAGATTTTCGGAGACTTCCACCTCTTAGCAGCAGTGGACTTCTACAAAGCTGCAATTAGACCTTGCTCAGCATTGTTTGAAAATACTGATTCAGTGTATTTCAAAATCAGTTTGGCTCCAGAAAGAATAGATATTTACTCGTCACCAAAATCAGTACAATTGCATCCTTTTTTTCCACAGAGGATCACTCAGATGATCATAGCTCGTGGTCTTGAATAGCTGTTATGGTCATTAACTTGCTTCTAAACATCTGCATCAGAGCTTTGGTAGATCACAGGCAACAGTGACTACCTAAGTTTGCTGGAATGAAGATTCTTTCAGATGCATATGATACCTAGGCTTACGTATTTATTTCCACCTGAAAAATCAGTCATGTCTGTAAAACTCCACGAAAAGTCACTATCACTGCACACCCATGTAGGAGCATTTCGAAATGCAAAGAGTATTTTAGGGAAAGAATGAGCAGTAGACAACAGTCAGATCAAAGTCAGGTGTATGGTGCAATACTTTGTTCAGAAAGAGGCATGACAAATAATCAAAATTTATAAATACTTAAGTTGATGATGCAGCCTATACTAGCAAGTCATAGTTTACAAAACTCCAGACTTACTCTTAAAATAAAAAAGTGTTCTTTCTTAATTCTTGAACAGGCAACACTGCTCTTTGCTGTCCCAGACGGAGCACTAAGACATGCAACATGGTGTTGGACTGCCTTGAGAAGTACTTTTAAACTTGAACAGTGTGTCTAAAAACTCTAAGCTCTCCTGAAAATAAGGGAAGAACATGTCATATCTGTCCCAGGAAAGCCTAGCTTGCAAAGCAACTTTGTGTGCAAAATTTTTGTGGTATGATACCGGAAGTGCACACATTGGAATAGTTTTGACCTGAGTTGCTCCAAAATACATTAGTGTGGTGAATTCTAAATGACAGTCTTGTAGTTGCATCTGTTGCATTATTTATGAAGATTGTTTTCCAGCACTATTTACTGTTCTTTTACTGATGTGCTAGGTGTGCATCTCAATTCTAGTCTTCAGAGTAAATCTTAGTAGCTAAGAAATAATTTTGCCTTTCTCTAGACACCATAGACATTGAGTTTTCCTCATTCAGTATTGTTATTTATTTTACAGATTCCTTTTTTTTCTTTTGCTATTTTATTATGGCAGTACATCTAGGTACAGTACATGGCAGCACCACCCTGGTATCATCACTACTGTAAAAATATAGGGTCACAATTCCAAAGTCAAAGTAGTTTTGACATAAAAAGGATAAAGACAAAAAGTAGGAAAAGTTACTTAAGCAATAAAGGTAAGCTTCACAAATTGTACACATTTGCATCTGCGGATTGCGAGAGATTACTCCTCGTGGTTGCAAGGAAAGAGATGAAGGACATTACAGAAGTAAAAAATATGAAAGGACAGAGAAGGGAATTAGGTGCTGGAAAATGGGAAGCAGAGTGGACAGAGTGAATGAGGCTGAGCAACTGAAAGCTGGGAAGAAGAAACATCCAACAGCAAGGTCAGTGGCAAAAATATTGAAAAACTGCAGTTTTTTTCATGCCCAGATGTACTCAGCCATGGAGCAGTAATGCAATGCTACATTTGCAATTCAAATGGAAAGATCTTTCAGGTAACATGAACTGACAAAACATGGGAGGAATGACTGGTAAGGAGAAACATGTCTGTTTATTTTCCACATTGTAGTATCCATATTGATGATATCCTTTAGCTCTCTCAATGGAAGCACAACCATGCAACTGATGCTTTGTGTCCTGGATTCTCATGGTTTGTCTGTATCTTGGAAAGATGTTCACCTCAACTTCTTGCATTTCTTGCAGTTCTGCTTTTAAAACATTGTGCTGTTAATGTTCCATCCAGGAAATATTTTTATAAATCTTTCACATACTTTCAGCAAATGCTTGTGTACATTGGCTAGCTTCCTGGAATAGTTTTAAATATATTTCTTCTGAAGGGCATCTCCTTATAACTTAAAATGTGCCTTATAACAATAAAACTTCCATCTCCAGTCTTACCTTCCTAAAGTATCGAATGTTGATCTCACTTTATCGATGGGTAAACCCCAAAAGGGCAATTCCAGAAGGCTCAGCTCGCTGTAGAATTATTTCAGAGACAGTTAATTAGCATTGCTTGCTAAGATCTGCCACCTTACTTTCTGATTAAAATATGTGTTTCAAATTTGTTCTTCCTGGTTAGACGTAGCTGAACTACAGTTATTGCATGACAAGAATCTGGAAACCTTCCAGCTTTCATTCATCATTGGAAGACTAGTTATATTGTATTAAAAGACATTTAAGTAAAGCAAAATAGGCCCCTATAAATTCTGTCATCATTATCAGAGTTAGTGTTTCATAGTAAGTGTTTAACCTCATTCCATTGTTCACCAAAATCAAACACAAGAAGAAAATGATCCACTGTCCTATGATTCATTCCCTCTTAAATGAACCCATGGAAGTGCCAGCATGCAGGTTATCAGCAAACATCCCTCCTGGTGACAGCCAGTCTCCCCCGATATCTCCGCTTTTGCTCATCAAATGCTTTGTTCATTCACAGGTCTTTGGACGCCTTTATTTAAATCACACCAAGTTGGTTGCCAGTAGGTGGGCAGCTTGTTCACCTTCTCTAAGATGCCTGCCAGGCTCACTCCAGGAGAGCCTGGAGAGCAGGCCTTGCCACAGGTTCTGCGGTATTAGCCACTGGAGGCTTCTGGGGCTGAAACACGAAGAAAGAGAAATCTCCTGCAGGCAAATGATAGGTTGTCCATGAGGAATTGTGTAGGTAGAAGGCAGCTGAATCATGGTCCATACTGTGATTATGACTGCTTTCACAGCTTCCTGTAAATAGGACTTGAAATATAACCTAAAGGGACCTGAATGATTCTTGTACAGATGCATACAAGTAGACAATCAGAATAATATTACAACTTACTGCAGCCAGGACTTTGGAGTACTCTCAACGTGATCAGACTTACTGCTCAGTATTGCTTAGTTCATGCTCCCATTTCCTGCTTTACTGAGGAGCACCTGGGAAAGTGGCCAGGAACAAGCTGGTTTCTCCAAAAGAGACATTCAAGGAGCTCTCACCTTCTACCAGCTTCCCCCAGGACTCCTGAGACTCAGGCAGGAAGAGGGCTGAAAGTTGCATACCTTGCTGCAGTCCTCTCCCACGTAACACCTTTCCTGAAAGCTCCTCAGCTCCTCTCAGAGTCTGTCCAAATGTGCATTATCACACTCCTGGGTCAGGTGCAGTGACCCCAGGCAAGATCTGTAGGAGTCCTAAAACTAAACCATTCAGCAGAGGCCTTTAAAAATCCAATTTACAGGAAAATAAAGGGTTGAAACTCAGAAATCTCAAGCCCAGGAAGAAAGCATTGAGCTGTTGAGGTTTCAGACTCCCCTCCAAATCTTTTCCACTGGTACCCAAGTTCATGAGAAAGCTGTGTTTCAGCAGACCTCCACACTGCTCTTGCTCAATTTCCCCAGTGTGAGCATGGGTGCACATGCACAGCCCAGCCATAATCAGGAGGAGCCTCCCAGACATCAGCTCTCCTGGCCACACCACCTGCGGGACATCACCTTTCCAAGAAACTCAGGTGAAAGTCAATTGGCAATGAAATCTGCAGCCACTGATCAATCCCCCATCTTAGATGCTACATTTGTATTATGTAGACACAAATTTCAGGTCTATTGCATCTACCAGGATGAAACTTTAAGCTGCTTCTGAATATGGTCAGGCCTTAAGCAATATCATAATTGTAGGTGCTTGTTACAGAGCTAAAGCACCTCAATCAAGAATAATTTTTTCCTATGTTGAGACTGTGCTTTCAGAGTTTGTCATCTGCCTAGTCTTGGAAAAACATGGCTTAATCAGAAGTCCCTGGTGCACTTGAGCCCACTGGTGGCTTTGGAAACAATGGTCCAGGTATTTTACTGGAAGTAGAACGGGGTGGACATCACAGCTGTGGCTGCACCACTGCTCATTTATTCACAGCAGCTTCTTCAAACAGAGACAAGTTAATAAAGTTCATAGAATCATAGAAATGGTGGGAAGGGACCTTAAACATCCTCTAGTTCCAACTCCTTTGCCATGGGCAGGGACAACTTCCACCAGACCAGGTTGCTCAAAGTCCTGGCCTTAAACACTTCCAGGGATGGGGCAGACACAACTTCTCTTGGCAAACCCTTCCAGCATCTAACCACTCTCATAGGGAAGAATTTCTTCCTAATATCTAATCTAAATCTACCCTCTTTCAGTTTAAAGCCTTTATCCCCTGTATTATCACTACATGTCTTCGGAAAAAGTCCCTCTCCAGCTCTCTTGTAGTCCCTTTTAGGTACTAGAAGGCTACAATAAGGTTTCCCCAGAGCGTCCTCTTCTCCAGGCTGAACAGTGCCAACTCTCTCAGTATGTTTTCACAGGAGAGGTGCTCCAGCCCTCTGATCATCCATGCCCTCCTCCGGACACACTGCAACAGGTCCCTCTCCTTCCTGTGCTGGGGGCCCTGGAGCTGGATGCAGCATTCCAGGTGGGTCTCACTAGAGCGGAGCAGAGGCGGAGGATCCCCTCCCTCGACCTGCTGACCACGCTGCTTTCGTGCAGCCCAGGAGACATTTGGCTTCCTGTGATGCAAGTGTACATTGCCCGGTCATGCTGAGCTTCTTGTTCATCAACACCCCAAAGTCCTTCTCCTCAGGTCTGCTCTCAATCAATTCTTTGTCCAGCCTGTACTTGTGCTTGGGATCACCCTGACCCAGTACAGGACCTTGCACTCAGCCTTGTTGAGTGCTTAACTTCATCAAGTTCACATGGGCCCACTCCTCAATCCAGTGAAGGCCCCTCTGGTTGTCATCCCTTCCCTCCAGCATGTTGACCACACCACAGAGCTTCATGTTGTCAGCAGCCTTGCTGAGGTGCACGCGATGCCAGTGTCTGTGTCACCGACAACGATGTGACACAGCGCCGGTCCCAACACCGACTCCTGAAGAGCACCAGTTCTCAATGGTCTCCACTTGGATATCAAGTCTTTGATCATAACATTTTGAGTGTGACCATCCAGCCAATTTCTTATCCACTGGGTAGTCCATCTGTCAAATCCATGTCTCTCCAGTTTAGAGACAAGGATGTTGTGTGGGATGGTGTCAAATTCTTTGCACAAGTCCAGGGAGATGATGTCAGTTGCTCTTCAAGAAGTTGTGTTGGCTGTCACAAATTGCCTCCTTTTTTTTCATGTGCCTTAGTGCAATTTCCAGGAGGATTTGCTTCATGATCTTGCCAGGCACAGAGGTAAGATTGGCCTGTAGTTCCCCAGGTCTTCATTTTTTCCTCTTTTAAAAATGGAGGTTATGTTCCCACTTTTCCAGTCAGTGGAAACTTCATGGGGCTGTCATGACTTCTCAAAGATGATGGATAGCTTAGAAAGTTCATCTGTCAGTTCCCTAAGAACCTGTGAATGCATCTCATCAGGTCTCATGGACTTGTGCACCTTCAGATTCCTTAGGTGGTCTCAAACCTGATCTTCTCCTACAGTGGGTAGTTCTTCATTCTCCCAGTCCCTGCCTTTGCCCTCTGAGATGTGAGTGGTGTGGCTGGGGCAGCTGCTGGTGAAGACTGAGACAAAAGAGTCATTGAGTATCGCTATGGTGCAGCCCGGGGTCTGTGAAAGTGCTGAGTGGGTCGACTTCCCATCATAGGATTCTGTCCCTGAAGGCAGATCAAAGGAGAAATCTGCGGCATAGCAACATATGCCTCTTACCTGTCACTCCCATCACGTCTTCTCCTCCATCACAGAACCTCAGACTCTGTGACAGGCTAGCGTGGTTTGAAATTCCCTCCAGCTATATTGTTATTAGTTAGTTTAACTTTGTTCCTCTCCTGAGATGTCTTTATTGGTTTTCTGTTATGTATCATCACTTTCTGATTGGATAAGCTCTGTTACACCTACCTCACTCTGTAACCCCTTAAAAACTGCAGAGAGAGAGCAAGAACTCGTCTCTCTGCTCCGCTCCCCTTCAAGATGTACCCTGCCCTCACAGGGCAGAGAATAAAAACTTGGAACTGTAGCCACGGAGAGTCCACTCTTTCCTCTTTGCCCTCGCTGCTGCCTTGTAAACAGCTGAGAAGTGCTTGCTGCTAATGGCTTTCAGGCCAGAGAAGCTGAGGCACGCAAACCTCAGTTACCACAATCGAGTGGTCGCTGTTTCGTGCGGGTTTTGAATCCGCAGCTGCGGCCAAGTCAAGCCAGGCACGGGCAGCGCGGCAATCGAGCACCTCAGCCTTCTCCATATCCCAGGTAACCAGGTCTCCTATTTCCTACTGGAGATGGCCCACATTTTCCCTAATCTTCCTTTCATCATCAACATACCTATCGAAACTTTTCATGTCACTCTGGATATCTCTGGCCAGATTTAATTCTATCAGGGCTTGAGATTTCCCAACCTGATACCTGGACACTTGGACAATTTCTCTGCATTCCTCCTGTATTATCTGTCCCTGTTTCCACCTCTGTAGAGTTCCTTTTTGTGTTTGAGTTTGTCCAGGAGCTCCTTGTTCATGCATGGAGGCCTCCTGGCATTTTTGACTTACTTCCTCTTTGTTGGGATTTATTGCTTCTGAGCTTGGAGGTGATCCTTGATTATTAACTGTTTCTCTTGAGTCCCTCTTCACTCCAGGGCTTTATGCCATGGTAGTCTACCAAGCAGATTACTGAAGAGGCCGAAGTCTGCTCTCCTGAAGTCCAGGGCAGTGAGCTTGCTGTGTGCACCCCTTTCTGCCCTAAGGATCTTCCATTCCAGCGTTTCATGGTCACTGCAGCCCAGGCTGCCCTTGAGCATAACATTCCTCACCAGCCCCTCCTCACGGGTGAGAACAAGGTCCAGAATAGCACCACTTCTCATTGGTTTTTCCATCACTTGGAGAAGGAAGTTATCACCAACACATTCCAGGAAAGCTTGTGCTAGAAATCTAGGGTTACTTACAGCAGTGTCTAGCACTGCAGCCTGGGAAGGACACACATGTGGATCTCACTAGTGGGAGGAGGTGAGTTTCCTGCAAGCCTAATCAAAGAAAGAGAAATCACACAATGTGATACTTATTACACTTGTGTGCCGTGAAACAAGGAAACACATATGCTTTGTACTCAGCTCAGACAATGATGTGTGTGAGCAGAAACAACTGTGCTGCAGCTCCTCAGTGTCTGCTCACCAGGACTCTGTTCAACACAAGATGATAAGTTAATAGGTATTTCCTGCTTAACAGTTACATGAATAAAAAGCAGAGCAGCACATGCCAGACATCAGCAAAATGTGGCCAGCTCCCAGCCAGGGAAATACCCCCTAGCAACAGATCATAAACTAAACAAAAGAACAGCAGCACTGGTGACCAGAGAAAGAAAAAAGCTTTTGTAAGTAATGGAAACACTGCATGTAGTCAGGTGGCAGCCAGCCTTCAGGATGGCAAGTAACTCCTCTGCAGCTATTAAACCAGCTGACTGAAAACCAAGAGCAAGAAAACACTTTTTCTCCTTTTCCAGTAAAAAGGACAATCACGAGATACCCCAAATCCAAATGACTACAGATGGGAGCCACACCAAGAAAAACAAATAACTTCCTTTCAGCCCCAAACCAACTGGCCCAGCCCATGCCATAATAGCACTCAAGTTCTATCATCGTGATTTGCTTTTTGTATTTTCACTATATCAAAGAAGTGATTTGAAAGGTAACACTTGCCAGAGTGATTGCTGCCAGAAAATGCATTGAGTGCTCTCCCTTGGACTAACTGAAGCTGCAGCGGAGCCTGAAGCAGTGTTTAGAGAGGTATAAGTTGTCTCCACCATAGCTGTTCAGTGAAAATGTTTGGGATGTTCAACGTCATCAACTTGTCACAGCTTAGATTCTTCAAAATGGCAGAGGCAAGATAACCAGTAGGGATGGTGCACTGGCCTGACACTGTCATGCACGAAGATGCGAAAGCTCCTTTCTCGGTCTGTGAAAAGCTTCAGCTGAAAAAGTTTGAACATTTTATTTAAAGAGATTAAAAGTAAATATTTTGATATTTCATTCTGAAATGACATATTTCCTTTTGTAGAAACATATATCTTGCAGAAAAGAAAAACATGCAGAGCATATCAGTAGGAAACTAAAGCAGTATTAAAAAATGTTTCACTTTAGTTCTGAAAAAAAATTACTATGCATCTTTTCATTGACATGTCTGAAGTAATACTGGCTTTTATTTTGGTTTGTGAAGAAAAAAAATGTTCTGAACATTTTTAAAGTTATGCTCAATTGGAAAAGTTCTTTCAACTATTTTCTTCTAATTTAGCTACAAGTCCATTCCTTGCTGGGTTTTACTGGAGACCTGAATGACTGAGGTCTCCAGTAAAACCTCTATTTAACCCAAGGCATGCACATTTGGAGGAGAAATGCCATTTTTTCCTCTTTTTTTTTTTTCCCTCCAGCTGACCTTTGCTCAGAAATAAACCCTCAAGCAGACCTTACAGCCTCCCAAGTGCGTGACCCAATTTGTGCAGCAAATCTCATCACTCCCATCCCTCCTGCCCCCATTGCCACCCCAGGTGGTGCTGGTACTGAGCTGGGTGGCCCCATGCAGACAACCTGTAAACAAACAGGGGCAACCCTAGGTGGGTTCAGCCCCCAGCTTTATTTCCAGAAGCAGACAGAGCAGCAGGTCACAGTGAGGGGAGCAGCAGCAGCAAGCCACAATGGACAGCAAGACCATGGTGTCACCTTAAGATGCCAGGGCTGCACCATCCAACCTGTGTTGGGGCTCCAGGGCAGGAGTGTGTTTGGTAAATGAGCTTGACAGACCACCACTGTCCTTCCTCCCCCCTCAACAGCAAAAATTGCAATATTAAAAAGGAAAATATAGAAGAAAGTAAGAAAAATAGCAAACCAATCAACTAAGAGCAATAAAACCCTAGGTGCTATTCTTCGCTCAGGCAGAAGAACCCCCGACCACCAGCTTTTCCTGCTCTGCACTCATATGTCCAGCTCCCTTTTTTGTGCTCTGTGGTCAGAAACAAAGCCAACAGGGAAGACCCCAGTGGGATGGTACAAGGACACCAGTGAAGTCACCAAAATGAGACTTTGGAGCCAGAACCTGCTATTGGTTCACTCCTAAGCTTATGAGCAGCTGCAGGCAATTTCCCAGGTCTCGTTTCATTAAAGTCATTCCTCAGGAGCAGAACTTAATTATTTCAGTGGGATTCACGTATGTTCTTAAGCATTTTCCCAAATCAGGACCTTAATTGCTCTGTGCCTTTGCTGCCCATCTGCAAGATAGTTTTAACGTTTGCTTTCTCCCGCGCTCCGACTACTGAGATTCGCATTCTCCCAGTCGAAGCCTGTCTCGCAGTCCCTGACTGCTCAGCACTTTGTCTGATAAGGCTGAGGTTTCACTTGGGCTATTTTTGGGCCTTGTCACATTTCACACTTGTAGAAGCCACAGTCCAAAACCTGGTGACCTTTGTGTGACTTTTGTGTCTCTAACAGTGACAAAATAAGTTGCTTGTTGATTTGGGAGAAAGCAGCAAATGTTGTTTTTTTTTTTTTACTAACACCATCACAAATAGAATAATTACATGGCACTTTGAGACAATTTGCTAAAGATGCTCACACATTTCAAGAGGGTAAAATTACTTTATCCAAAGCAATTACAAAATAGCTAATTAGTGAAACTCACTGTGAGCTCTTACAAATGTGCTTTGCGGAGATGTTGCTTTTAATGTCAGACAACAAGCCTCCAGTTTATGAGTTATTTTCAGGTAATGAAGAAACTCTTGCAATGCAATAAACATGTTCTTTTCATCTGAGATTTTCTTAGCCAAGATGTGCACAGATTCCCAAATTAATAAGCCAGTGCCAGTGCCACATGCCTTCCCTACAGCCTCATTGCACCATTGCAACTTTGTCAGGTGAGAAGCAAGATAATAACTGGAGCAGCTGGGCAGCAGCTTCATGAGAGGAAAGACAGCCAGGACATCATCACACTTGGCACAAAACAGACTAGGGGCACCTCCCAGGTGAACATACTCACTGCTGCACTCTCCCCAGAGGAACTTGGTTGTGTACTCAGGACCAGTGGCCACAGAAAACAGCTTTGAAAGACCTTTCTAATTCTGGTATAAGGATTAATCACCAATTAATTCTTTCTGTCATCTCCCTGCAGGCTGACAAAAGACCTCTGGGTAAAAAGGGGTTATCCTGGCCCTGCTGGTTTGCCATGTGAGACATTGGGACCCATGAAAACAGAAGAGATTTCATTTCAATGACTCACGTTTAGATTCTACTAGCTGATAAAAAATGAATATGGACAAAATGTCTTTGCAAAAATATTACTTTAAAATTCTATAGGGAGAACAATCATGTGTGAAGAAAAATGCACTTTCTGGGTTGTTAGAGTTTTCCTTTTATTTTCAGACAAAAGGTATCCACTATATACGAAGTAATTGTTGCAGGCTGTGAAATTAGTCTTAAACTTAAGTGATGGACAGGAGTGACATAGCTTTACTGAATTCATAAAATGCAAACTGAAGAGAAAGTGAGTCCTTGGGCTTTTCTTTTTTTTGGGGGGGAGCTGTTAAAGTAATTGCTGGCAGAACATTACACCTCAGTGTAAATCTAGGGACATTTTGTAATAAATAACTTTTATAAAAAATTCCAGACTATGAATTTAGCATAGAATTTTAAACCATCTGTGCACTGTCACTCTAACACTTATTTGTGTATTTTACCCATATGATCTGGTGTAAGTGGGAATAGGAAGAAAACACTAAAGACTCCATTAAAATCAGAGATAACACAGATAAGCATTTCATTTTTTGTGGGTATAAAATTTCTTTCATTTCATTTTAAAACCACATTCACACTTAAGCTTCTCTTCATCTGTGTCATAAAAGCTACATTTTATGTTTATAAATCTACAATAGCATAGATATTTTGTACATTAAACTTCACAAAGTGGAAAAATGGACAGTTCTATTCCTTCTGCCCACATAATAGGGAAGAAACTATGGAATATACAGGTGTGTTCTTTAGTTATAACTTCTGTTTTACAAATTCACTTGCTTGTTGGATTGATCTTTCTCTTATAAATGAATTAAACTGTAGTATATCTGTTTCAAAACCAAATGCCCTCCTCTGGCTGTCTCTTACCCTGTGCAGGTCTTTGATAGAACTGTGTTAATGCTGTAACTGAAATACAAGAGCATTATGCAAATCTGATCTACAGATACATAGATACATAGCAAACTTATATTCTTAATAATTGGCAATTCCAAATGTGACCTCCATATTTCTGAATGTCCAAATTATATGTAGGCAATATACCTGAGGTGAATTTAGCATAGGAAAACAGAATGAGATGAACAAAAAAATCATGGATTGCTAAGCATTACATGTTAGCTCTTACCAATGACATCTTCCTTTGCTGGTTTGTCCATTGCTCCAAGCTGTAATATAGTAATGTTGCCTCCATTAAAGCATTTGGCTACCTTGGATAGACTCTGGACTTGCTTACAGTTCATGTGTCTTTGGCCAGAAGGGAATAATTTTTGCCACCTGTCTGCTGTTTTCATAAAGAAGACCTCATTCCTTATTTTTAAATGCATCAAGCAGCTTTTTTTTTCATGTTTGGCTAATCAATTTATTTAAGACTTCTCAGTCATAATACATTAATAGCTACCTATTCCCACATACTTACTACAAACTTCTCATTTAAAATCTTTTGCAAGGAGCTGACCTTCATACCTGTCACAGTTAGAGCCGCATTATATAGCATAGCTCATCCCTATTGACAACCATAGCATCATTTCCAAGCAAGAAAAGTTGACTGGTAGACATTAACAGCAAACTATGGTCTGGAGGATTTTCCTCCCCATTTTCTTAACATCTTGCCAGTTTTTTTAACAAGCTGTTGATAAGAAGCAATAAATCTACTCAAGTGCTGACAGGGACAATCCCGACAATTGTTTCTCTCTGACTGAGGTAGAACAGGTTTTCTTGCTTTGTTTATTTGTTGAGCATTATCTAACACTTATTCCCTTCTGTATGTGAGAAATTTACTATGTGTTGCCCTCTGGCAGAGACAGTGTCATCCTACACTAAAGCTGTATATTTAGAGATACAGCAGGGTCTAGACTTGGTAATCATCGTTAATCTATGTGTCAGCCTGTGGTTTATGTGCCTGCTCCAGCATAACAGATACTCTCTCACCCAGATGGGAGATCCACTTAACCCTAGAACATCACTAAATTACACAGATGCTATACCTGCTAGGTCTTCCTTGTCAGTCCTGGAAAAGATATAACGTGTGCAGGTTTCGCTAGGCCAGCATTCCTGCCACCCTCTCCATAGCTAAGGCTCTTTCCAACCCCTTTTCAGATGGCCTCATCTTGAGAAAGATGGCCGGTAGTTGGAGGAAGCATGTCCCCGTGCCTTAGCCCTGGCCAGCAGATGCATACCTTGCATGTTCCCTCCTCAACACCTCTATAAAAGCTGGGACAGATAAAACCATGCAGACTGAGTGGTGTACGTTCAATACATATGTCATTGCAATGGTCTAACCTCATGCAAGTACAACAAACTGTATATAACGAGTACACTCAAAAATTACTCTAAGATTCTGGACATTTTATGTACATCAAAGGTAAGTAGAGCTGTCCTTTACCATTTCTAGAGGTGTACATCCATTCTTGTGCTCTTATGTTCATTATAGTCTCTGATTTGTCGAAATTAAACCTGTTGTATCATGGCCTTATCTGAGTTCATTGCCAAACCCGACCATCTTTGTATCCTGCTGCTCCATCCTATTTCTGTTTCCCACCACTCACCAGAATGTACTACCATGGGATGCAAACTGGCATGAAAATGGTATGAAAATATTTAAGAAATAGTCTCCAAATTGCAGATGCTTCTTATAAGATAACTAAACTACAATGAAAGCTGAATGCTGAGGATAGGTATAAAAATAAAGATGGCACTCTTTGACTTCTGCAGGAAATAAGAAACATTTGCTGCTTTCATTTCAGAACACTAGAAAACATTCTCAAATATTTTGGAAAGAAAGGCTGTTATTTCTTGGAGGGAAATATTGTTTCCTTATTCTAGGAGACTGACTGCTGGAAAATCTCATGGAAGGAGAGGCTGCCTGATGGTGAGATGCCATCCAGACGGTGACACCTCACAGCCAGTTATTTAGACACTTTGAAATCTAAAAATGGGTTTTTCTCAAGTGCCCTGTTGGCTGCTAACCTCTTCTCTGGTGCCATCAAAGTGTGGAAGTGTTTGAGATTTACCAGCAAAGCCCACAGAGACTGAATTTCCTCCTGCTGCACACAAAGAAATTACCTTAAAGTGTGACAGTATCGAGATGGGTGGCCACCTCAGCCTCGTGCCTATTTGAGGTACAACATGCTCATCGTGCCTGCACTGGGAAACTGCGCACACTGGACTGGTCTTCCAGGATGGAAGACTGCTCCTCTTCCCTGCTACATAATAGAATCATAAAATCATAGAGTAGTTTAGGTTGGAAAGGACCTTTAAAGATCATGTAGTCCAAGCCCCCGCAATGAACAGGGACATCTTGAAGTAGACCTGGTTGCTCAGGGCCCTGTCCAGCCTGATCTTGAGTGTTTCCAGGGATGGGGCATCCACCACTTCTCTGGGAAACTTAATATCCTACATTTGAAGGCTTAGAGCATTCAAAGGAGACATAGGAGACACAAAGATTTATTGCTTTGTAATAAAGGGATTAGTGCTAAGTGGAACATTCATTAATATGCAGGTCTCTCACATCTCAGATAAGAGCTGTCCTTCCAGCTACAGATTCTTAGGGGCTTTGACCCAAGATAGCTATAATGAATATATAATTAATCCATGCAAAATGAAAGAGGGACTACAGCCTGCATAGCTACAGACCAGCAGTTAGGAGGTTGCAAAGGGCAGTGGGAAAGATTGAAGGAAAAGGGAGATTCGAACTTGAGTTCTGCTTAGAAAAGAACGGAAATCTAAATTTTTGTAACAGAAGATGGCGATGATAGAGAAGATCTTTTCTGTCTGTGCTTTATAAGAAGGGCTTGGCAAGAGGTCTAAACCCTAGGACAGGCTGCATATCTGAAAACTGTTCTGGTGGAAGACTGCACTCAGAGAGGTGACTCTCCAGAGCACTCTCTCCTCCACAGCACTTCTCTAAGAAAGATGTCTACTCCCTGGTCATCTTGCTAAAGTTTGTGCATTCTGTCTTTGACGCTAAATCCTCCCGTACTCTGTAAGAGACTGTGAGTCTAACTTAGTCTGTAGATTACGCTACAAGCAGCATATTTAACAGGAATGTGCTGCCATAATTGAAATAATAAGGTTGAAGTCTTTTTGAGGAGCAATCCCAAACCATAATTTTACTCAATTTTTTTCAATAAGAATGTCTAGTTTTCCAATATCAAAGATTCATATCTGCAATACCTACTTTTTTTTTTGAACTGGTGATGTTGAAACAGTTTAATTTTCTAAATTAACTTAAGGTGATGTCTGTATCATGAATTCTTCCTTTCCTCTACCAATCCAAAGTACCATTGATCCAGTCCTACAAAACTGAACAGTCAGCAGCAAGGTTTAACCCCCATGCAGAGGACTAGCAAAGCATGCACAGTACTGCAGAATTTGTTATCAGACAGGTAATCTCTCCCTAAGCCAACCTTTTTTCTCTGTTTCCTTCTACTGCGTTATTGTCTCTCTCCCTTCAGAATGTGAGAAAGAAATTAAGAGACTTAGAGCAGCTATCCTCTATAAGCTTATTTCCTTTCTAGTTTAAAACAACCGTATTTTACTTTCTAGATCAGAATAGCAGCCTCAGGCTCCACTACTTTGTCAGGCTGCTCTACAGTGGTCTAAATACTAAAAAACACAATTATTTTTTAAATTATTTTAGAGCCTGATCTTTATTTTAATAAAGAGTATGGTTTGGCTCCTATTTTTCGTATAAATCAACTGTTATGAATTCCAAGTTTTGTTTTATTTGGTATCTTTATTTTGGCAAATACCACAGTGAAAGCAGCTCAGATATCAGAAACTCCATTCTGTTTCATCACCTTACAAATGCCAACAGCACATATGGATGTTCCATAAGCTGTTATCACCAAAGCAATCATCTGTAATGGCTTGCCTTGTAAACACAAGTTGTGTGTATTTTCCTTTCTGAAGTCAGGTGAAGTTCTTTCATCTCAATTCAGATGTGATTTACTGTAAATAACTCCGATGTTGCTAAGAGATAAATTTCAAAACAAGTCTCAACTACAACAGTGTCAATATTAAAAATCTTAAATAGATGTTCGTAGTGTGTAGAACACACTTTAACATCCTTTGATAAGGCAAATAAAAAGTTACTAACTTTTTATTTAGAGAAGCTGACTTGCCAACACTGGCAGATCAGAGGGCAATAGCTCTGACATGTTCCACACTGTACCTGTCACACATTTAAGGGATCCCTGCACTCCAGGAGCTGTTTCTCTGTATGCCTAGGAGAGCAGGCTGCTCAAATCCAGAAAACTGGTGCACTTGAGAGGTCTAGGGGAGGATCTTTTCTTACACATAAAAATTCCTTTGTCTTCAAAAGACAACATTAATCTCACTACCAATACAGCGGATGATTTACTGAAATAAGGTTGTTTAATGTGAAATATGGGAAATAGACACTGAAAATACAGTGTAAGAGTCTGTCTGTTGGAAGGAGAATAATGACACCATAACTTAAAGCTGAGGGCATTATATGTTGCTTTTCGTAAACAATCTAGAAACAATACTGCCCCGTTTTAACCCTTCTTCCTTTTCCAGTTTGTACACAACTTTGGCTGACCTAGGCAGGGAAGAAGGAACCACCTTTGCCTGCCTTAGGGTAACAATGTAGATGCTATTCAGGAAGAAACAAATGACCTTTAACTCTTGACTAGGATGCGTGGTGAGTGACACACTGATGGGAAGGAGAAGAAAAAGATGAGTAAGCTTTCTAGGTGTCTGTGTGAGAGTCTTCAAGTGATAGGTGCTTTATCTAACATCATTATAATACGTAGCCATTCTTTTTTCATGTATCCATTTAAGTATAATGGAGTAACATACTTTAGCACTTATTGAATTAACATGGGTGTGGTTTCACAAGACACTCTTTTTAATTAATCCAAAAGTGGTAGTTGGTTCTCAAGAGAATGAAAAATTAACTTATCATCAACGATTTGAGAGGGCACTGAGGAAGCAGAATGCTGAGAAACAAAGGAGGTTTCCCGAAATCAGGCTGTGTGGGGCACTTTGAAACTTAACAATCCTGATGCACCTCAGTTCTTTTTGGAAGTTGTTGATCATGCTTGACCTAAATTGCAGGCACAACCCACTTCACCCTGTTACTTTCTTTACAGAGTATGGAATTTGAACTTCTAAAAGAAAACAGACATTTCAGAATTAACATTCGTATTACTGTTGTGGCCAGGCAGATAATATGGATGCTGGCCAAGGGAGGGTGTAGCTGCAGCCAGGAGATCTGGGGAGACTCTGTTGTCCTGTCGTGAGAACAAGCATATGGAAAAGGATATATGGAAGATGAAGGGTTCAAAGTGATGAGAAGGAAAAAAATTACGAGAAAGATACAAAGAGGAGAAATGGGAGGGTCAGACCATATTGTCATCATTTTAATTACAGTGTCTACGGTAACAGTAAAATTAATTGGCAGTATATGCAATTCATGGAGTTTGGATTGTCTTACACCTAGAAACAATGAAACAGAGGAAGAAAAAAGTATATGTAATTTTAGAGTGCTCAAATACCACTACAAAAAGTACCTGAAAATACATGAGAGGCCAGAAACTTTCTCCACTTTTTGCTGTAGAAACAAACCTCATTTACAGTGCTCAAGTCAGCTGTGAAAAGGTGGGAATTAAATGAACTCAAGTTGAATAACTGTGGACAGACCTGCTCTGAGAGACCTTCTTGAGCTTTGGCAAGCTTTGGTGAGCAGGTACTTGCAGCCACAGTGATAGAGTGCTAAATACACTAAAGTCTGGTGTATCCTTTGGCAAGTGCTCCTCTACCATGTGAAATGTTCAGGCTGTTTTTGAATGAACAAGATTTCATGACAGTAACAATCAGAATAAAACTAATTACATCTGTTTGATGGTAGGACCTACTTTAAGATAATTTGCAACAAGCTCCCTAGGGAAGTTTTCCCCTTTGAAGTGTTTCTTACTTCAGGGTTCCCTTTTGAAGTATCTCCCCCTTTGCTTTTGAAGCGCTACTTTTTCTTTTCTTAGGTCTTTGAGTTCTGCTTTATTGCATCTTTCACATTGGAGGTTAACAGCTGAAGATCACTGAGCAGAGACTTTGATTTAGACCAGTTTCTCTCTCACATCATGCAGGAAGACCTGCCTGCATCTCTCCAGAAGCAGCCATTTAGGGAGGATTAAGAAAGCTATTCATTCATCTCCTCACTGGCACCAACTTCATATGTAAACTGGCCACCACCCAAACCAAGGTGCAGAAATGTCTCCAGCTGTCTAAAATGCTTGTTTTGCATGATTGCAGAACAAACCTTCTTTTCTTTCTTTTCTCCCATCAGCTTAGATATCTGATTTTCTCCTCTTCGTCCTTACATGGTATAGGTTTCCACCTGCCACCTGGAAAGCCCTGAATTCTGAGCGAGTTTGTAAAGCCATGAGCTGCAATGAACAGTTTGGGAGCAACATTTTACTCTGGCAGTGAGACATTCCCATCACTAGAAAGATATCAACTCCCACACCTTCATCCTGACCTTAGTGTTTGGAAATGCTGTGAACAGAGAGAAGGAAGCAAAGGTTTGAGGCTGCAGAAGGTTTTTAGGTCAGATAAGGTTGAGATAAGGATGGGGTAGGGAGGGCTTAGCAGAAACACATGAGATCTACCAATGAACTGAGAGGAGCCTCTCTATCCCTTTGAAGCACCCTATCACACCTCGCTACATGTTATATACCATACTATGGGTACAGATTGAAAGAGGGGAAATTTAGGTTAGATACTAGGACAAAATTNCCTGGTCTAGTGGCAGGTGTCCCCACCCATGGCAGCAGGGTTTGAGACTAGATGGTCTTTAAGGACCATTCCAACCCTTTAACATTTTATGATTCAATGATTCTATGCTGTGGCAGGACCTTATATTTATGTTTTTCTGCATATATACCACAAATTCTTATCCCAGCCTTTAGGCCCCAGTGGTTTTGATTTCCATAATTTGGAAATCCCTTTCTGTCTCCAGATGAGATGTCCCAGTGTGCAGTTTAGAAGTCTGCACCTAATTTCATCTCCCAGAGTAGCAACCAGCTGCGCAAACCGCTGCTTCCCTCTGTGACCAGACACCACTCCTGGCTACCCCTGAAACTGGCCTGGGTCTGGAAGCACTTGACACTGCTGCTATCCCAAGGCCAGAGGAAACAGGGTATTTTTGGCATGGCCAGAGGTATTTCTGAGGCAGGAATTGAAGGCAGTTCCTCATGGTTTTGGTCCCTCCCTGGTTAATGTCTGTAAAGCAAGGGCAGGTAAGAAGGCATAGAAGCTATGGTGGGATAGATATTGGATAGCTGTCCCATAAGGCATCACTTCCCTTCCTCTTCCCCCAACCCTGTACTGCAACCTCCTGAGCCATGCCTCCCTCTTCTCTGCGTGAGCACCAGTGTGTGGCACTGACCACCCAACCCTCCACCCACAGCCACGCACTGTTGCAAGGGACGGGTCTCTTATGATGCCAGTACAGAAGGGCAAGGTTAACCACGGAATCGGACCAACACTGCTGGCATCAGGCACTTTGCAAGCCGACCAGAAAACCAGTCTGAAATAGCAATGCATTTGTTAAAGACAAACTGCTCTTTGAACAAGACGTGAACTCAGCACCTGTCAAAACAGCAAATGTTTTGGGGATTCACTAATAACACTTTCCCCAAGTAATGTAGAGGATATGAAATTGGGCTCAGCAGTCTAGATGGTAGGTGTAAGAACATGAAAAGCTGGCTAACATTAATTTAAGAACACAGTGCTGTCCAAACCAGATTTTTACAACTTAGAAAATGTTTTCATTTTAACAGGGTCATAATTGAAACAGAAACAAATGTGCCCCATGAGCAGGGCAGTCCAAAAGAAGTGAGAGTCAGAATATTTTTGGCTCTGCAGAAAATCAGGTTAAATTAAAATCAGCATAGATGAAAATACTGAAACTAATGGTGAAGAGACAGATTAAGTATTATTTAAAATGACACAAGATCAGTGGAAATACCTCTGAAATACTGTCATTCTCATTATCAAACTAGTATAATACTATTCATGGGAATGCTGAGGCCTTTGAAACACAGAAGGATGCTGACACCACCACACTGTGCCTCAGTGAAGGCAGCCTTCCCTTTTTTGCTATGCTGCTGTCTTCCATAACTCAGAATTGAGAATCTTCTAATTCATCTTGCCAGCGATCATAATTAGCATCAGTATAAAATTGTAGATAAGTTGTTATCTTTCTACCGCCGTAATGACTGTTTATTAGGTATTTCTGTGGTTGCGTCATAGAAAGTTTAGTCATCAAGACTCAAGTATTTAAACTGAAGCTTTAATTTCATGTTATGTTTTTCCCAATACTAGTGCCAGTGTGAGAAGAATATTTCCTACCTGTCACTGCCCCGTCCCTGTCTTTATGCACTCTCACTAGGTTGAATGAAATGTTTGCAGGTCCACAAGAAAGTCAGTAAAGTGATCTGATGTTTTTGAGTTGGGAGGAGTCTGAAAAACTTATCACTCTGGCACTGTCATCAGAGAAAACGTCCTGTAAATCCATAGCCTCAGAGATTATTCAACACTCTCCATAGGCATTTGTCAAGCAGGGATACACATGTGTATTACGAATGAATTATCTATTGTCAGGGAAATTATAACACTTTCTGGGCCACCCAGGTTGAGGTAGAGTTTCAAAAGCATTTTTGCATATCAAAAGCTAACATTGTATCAAGCAGCTTTTCTCTGGCAAGAAGATCATAAATTGATAGCCTAATTAAACCAATTATCAAGTCTTTGGGCTATAGGAAATTCCCAGTGTGGCATTTACACTCTGTTGAATACCCAGGGAAAGCTTTGCCCTGAATACAGGGGGATGATATTAGAGGGATGAGACTGCTTGGGAGCACAGTTGCATGTGCCTCTGGGCTGGTGCCCAGCTTGCTGTGGAGAGTAAGGCAGGTTTTGCCACCCTGCATCCTGTGTCCACCATCATTCCTCTCCGCTCCCTTCCACAGCTCTGGTATCCACCAGACATCCTGCCGAGCCAAATGACATCACTGAAATTTCAGACAACTGTTTACTCCCTTTCCTCCTTCTGGGATTAGTTTTCTGCTGTTCTAGTGAGTTAAATCAGCTCATGAAAGGCTTCAGCAAGGTCCAGAGCTGGTGCAAGAGATGCACAGATGAGTGGCCAGGGGCAGGCATGGGGATGGGATGTGTGAGATCAGAGAAGGACATGTTCCTTGATTCTTTGCACATGCTTTCCAAACCTAGAAAGCTTTTAAAACCAATTTCTAGCACAGCAGAACAAAACTTGTTTTACTTTTTCACCTCAGCAGAATAACCTGCGAAGTGCTGAGATGCCACCTGCACCAGGAGTGATGTGCAAAGAGGAATCCCCTTGGGAGTGTAAGCCTTACGTACTCAGGAATTTTCCTGCCAGTGAACTGACAGGACCTCCTCAGAGGTCTCTATCACTGACAGCCCTAAGTTGTGGGGAGCAGAACATCACTGAGAATGCTTACACAAACTCAGTGGCACAAAAGCAAATGATAGGGATGAGTAGCAACCCTGAGCATAAGGATCTACCTACCCACTTTTGACACCACCTGATCAGCTGACAGATTTCTCAAAATGCTGCTGTTGGACCTCTTGCATGCTGTCCTTGGTGTTACTAAATCAAGTGGTGCTGGAGCAGTAACAGTAGTAGGAAGAATGACCACAAATCTCTCTGACTCACTGGGTGGGACTCACTCTTCACCTTAATTTGAGCCCTTCTGGGGTTAAGCACCTGGTTTGCACCAATTTCTTTGGCTTCCCCAGTCACTGGGCCATGGGCTCTTGCAGTAACTGCTGAAGGGGCCTTGGGAGGCAGATCAGACTAGAGATCTGCCAGGGGTGCCAAGAGGAAGAGATTTCCAGCTGGTTCTCACATACATTCCCATTCTGCATCTTCAGAAAATCTACACTGCAACACAAGGCAGAACAAACTATGCTTTCTTCCTTTTACAATCATTGACAGAGAAACTGAACCAAGTTGCAGTCATCCCTTGGACTAAGCACTGGTTAAAGGTAGAGAGTTTCAAAGCAAAACCAAAAAAATCTCGGATCTTTTCCTGATGATGAAATTATTTGAATTTATGAATTTGAGTTATTTCACAAAATGGTTCAAAATGTACTTGTTATTTGTCTCAAGGTATTGTGAATCAGCAAGGAGCTGACACAGACCCTGGGACACATCACTCATCCTGGCCATAAAATGCTGCAGAACAAACAGCAGTGCTCATAAAGCATATCCATTGGGCTCTGGCCAAGCAGTGACTGTGATAAGGGAGGTGACTGAGTGGGAAAATTAGTTTGATTAACTTTATCAGCAGGAAGGTGAAGAGTGGAAAATCCCTAAGCAGGAGAACAAAGGGGCAGAGGTGATAGAGCACTGGCTTGAAGAGCAAGGCAGCTTTGAGCAAAAAGGAGGAACAAAGGCAGATGCCTTCATGGAGAGAGCTTTTCTCCCCTCCACCATCAGCCAAAGAAACAGGGAACTAGATGGAGGGCAGAGGACTCCAGGGAGAGGGCAGGAGGAGATTTTCTATGTGCTTCAGGAAAAACTTCATGTGAAGGTTGGGGAGAAGGGGTGGGTAAAGGGAGATGAGGGTTACTGGCCTTGATCTTCAACCACAAGATCTCTGGATTTTCCCAGACATGCCCACTTTCTACCCAGAAACTTTGTCAGGAGAAAGAGTGAACTTTTTGGACTATTAAACATGTCTGGCTAAAAAGAAAGACATAAATAATGCTAATGGAGTTGCCAGGTGTCTGTATGTCCCAGACATATGGCCATCACACAAGGCAGATTAATTACATAGCACATAAAACATGACATTGGAGCCTCCCAGACAGACTGAACTTCGCAAATAGGCTCTGTATAGTTACTCTGCACAGGGACTCACCACCAGCACTACTCACACTCCAGAGTGTGGTGGTATCATGTGTATTGTCCTGGCAGATGCTTGAAGGCTATTCCAAAGGATGCTCCAGGAGGGTGCAGAATTACAGGTGTTGAGATCTGTTTCTCCTGTTCAGTCTACAGTCAAGCAGAATTGTGCCAGAGTCCTTCAGAGAGCCTGGGTCCCATCACTTATTTCAAATTGCTACAAATATCATATTGCTGTACATATCCATTCAGAAGCTAAACTATAAATTAAAACTCTAATGCTATTTTTTTTAGCAATGAATGTTTGCCTGTCAAGAGTGCTATGATGGGACTTAGGATGAACAGGATACTATGGTCCATTTTTATGAAGAGTAAGAGCACAAAGACTATTCCCAAGAAGTATGAGAGAGGCTAAGAAAAATAAAAATAAATACTTCCTCGGTGTACCTGCAAGCATAGGAGCACATAGCTCAAACATTCTCTCAGCAGACAGCAGCTTGACAGATAATTAGGAGGGGAAATTGTGTTATAGCTTAGCTAATTGCTTCTAATCAAGAAATATTAGATATCTTCCTACATATGAGGAGACAAGCATAGAACAGGGAACAAACTCCTCCAAGGTGACCCACTAAGCAAAGTGACAGAGATAAGAATAGGCTCTGCCTTCCAAATTCTCACACAGACTGACCTGCAAAAAATCCATCACTTGTGCAGTCACCTTAGCAAAGCTAAGGACATATCAAGGTCACTGTGAGGAACTAAAGGTGAAAGAGAGTACTGTGACTATTGAGGCACAAGGCTCATAGATTTTTTCAGACATTGCCATGGAAAAGGAGATCTCAGGATAATAATGATTAAAACAAGAGTGGACTGTAGTGCACTACCATAAGTAATAAAAAGAAGGATATGGAACAAATACACTGGAGAGCATGAACCTCTGTTACAATGACTTAATCTGCCACAGGGAAAAGAGTGGCACTGTCCGAGGCAAACTGCTGCTCTGACAGTCTCAAAAACACCTTTCCCAGGCAGATTTCCCTTTTGATGAGGATACTGGTATGTGGTCAGTGATCCTGCTAGGTTTTTTCAGCCAGTTGCCAGGAAAATATTCATGTCTTTCATCCTGGACAAATGACCACAACATTTCAACTACTTCATTTCAGTACTTTTGAAAACACAATTCACCCCTGGGTAGTTTTCAACTGGCCATGCATATACCTCACATCCATTCCAGTTTGCATGTTGTTCTCCAAACAGAGGGGTTTTTTGGCATAGTTCTGGTTATACAAGGTAATAAATTTTGTGCTGTGCCACCGCTGAGAAGGAATCCTGGCTTTGACGACACCAAGTGCCAGATAATTGGCACAAAGTGTGACAGAACAAGCAGTAAATGCAAGAATACATTCAGGACTAGGATGAAAACTAACAACAACAACAACAAGCAGCAAGCCAGAGAAATATGAATGGACATGGTACAGTTTACATCTCTGTGGCTCCTGAATTGTGTGAAGATGTCTAAAGTACACATAGTTGCTCTCTGGTTTTGGCAAAATGAATGTTAGTGTTAGAGGAATGTAAAAGCATCGGAGGATTGCAAAGGAAAGTCCCAAGCTAAGGCTGGACCTTAAATAGAACAAGAACAGCAGAATGATGGACCCAAATCAGAAGGGTAAATGACTGGGTGAAGCTGGGGCCTCCGTCAGCTCACAGGAAAAGGAGATGGGATTTGGAGTCTCATACCACTCATCAGATGCAGTGTGCACTAATCTGCAGTCCCAGTCTCTTCTTGTAAACAGATTGCTCAGAGAGATTGTGAGCACTTACTGCAGTGACACAGCAAGATCATTTATTCTTGCAATGTCATTGCATGACACCACAAGGATAGCGTTCCTGCAGCACAGCCTCTTTGCAATACCATTCTGCTATCAAACATCATAAATCTTTTTGTTGAAGGACAAGGTATTAAATGTGTGTAGCTTAGCTAGAAATGCACTAAAAGTGTATGGGCAGAGTTCAGTGCTTCCTGAGTTCTTTCCTGGATGCTTGTGTAACCTTTCCTGGTATCAGCTATCCTTCAACCTTACAGTGTCTTAGCAGTAAAATAAAATATTGCAGAGTGACTTCATTCATTGTCTTTTATGTCTGGGAGTCTACAGGGAATTTCTCTCCAGTCTTTAAAGATGATGTTCTTGGTGGATGGATGGAGAACAGGTGTGCTAAACTCACCCTGTTCTCCTCTATGTGCTTTATCCTAGAGCTGAAACAGTTCAGCTTGGAGCTGTATGTCAACATCTCAAACCACGAAAATCTGACAGTCTGGGAATCACACACGCTCCTGGAATAATCGGTTAGACATGGTGATTATGCATGTGCTGTGGCTGGGAAATGGACTTACAGGGACAGACTTTGGGAAGTGCAGATGGTCTTCTAGGAATCACTCAAATGCACAGCATTTTGTTTTGGGTAGAAGAGCCAGGGCTGAAAAAGGAAGTAATTTTAATGAAGGTGTTGGCTTCTGAGACTGTTCAAATCGTGAGTCCAGAGCCTTGGCCGATGCATCACTTGAATTACTCTGGTTTTGTCCAAGTGAGTACACAGTTGGGAATGAAGTCTTACCAAGAAGGAAGGCAAAAAATTACTTTAAAGTGGTTCTTTCAACCTCTTTCAGTTATCTTCATTCTTGTGAAAAACCAAATGTATTAGCATAAAACACTGGTACTTTCCATATTGACCCCTTCAGCTTTGCTCTGGGTTGAAATAGTTACAACTGAAAAGAGTTTTCAGAGGAAATTTCTGCCTCATGCCTACTATTGGCTGATCTTTAGCATACCTTGCTGCTCACACTGCACACGGGAAATTCTCCTGGACAGGCTGGCATTTTGCTAATGCTTGGCTCCTGCTTGTTTAGCAGGCACCACGAAAGCAGGTGGCACAGTTGGAGTTCAGAAGTTGAGGAGTTTGTTTGGCTTCAAATCAGCAGCTAAGTTGGGGTTTAACCAAGAGTGTGACCATCCCTTTAGCTTCCAGTGCCCTACGGATGTGTGTCATTAACAGGGATTTGTGTGAGCGTGAGTTGGGCTCTTACAAACGGAAATGGAAATAAATAAGTAAATTTTGGCCAAATGTAAAATAACACAAGAAAGCTCAGAAACTCCTGCTTAGAGATCATCCGTTTGATTGTTTTCTTCCCTAAAAATTAAAGATGCAGTGGGTCCTTTAGAGAATTCTTTCCTAAATGTAGCTTTAAAATTACTTTACCTGCATTAAAAGAGGTCCATACCTTCACAGTGGGCCAGCTCTTGCCTAACTGACAATGAACAGGCTGTGCGGCTCTGAAGGGGTGGGAAAACAAGGATGATTCTAAGCCTCCAAGATCAGCTCAGTCTTCATTATAGATTGGAGAAGTCTGTTGTGATCCTGCTCAGTTGATCACCAGAGCATAGAAGTCACATACATTTTTCATCTTGAAATTGAACTGACTGTGGGGATGCACTCTACTTGAGGAGAGGCAGAAAGCCATCACCCCTGTGGTATTTAGAGCCCTCTAGATAAATTTACATGTCTAGATAAACAATTTAGCCTTCTAGATAAAGTAATCTAGAGATTTATCTAGAGTAAAACCATCTGCTCATGTCTGATAAGGTCACACACATTTGCCTCATCAGTTTGGATAGTGTATTTGTTTTGAAGAGGAACACAAAAAATTTCATTTAGAACCAGCCACACAATGTAAGAATTAATTACTTACTTAAAATTTTTAAATGGGAGCACGTGTATTGAGTAATATTTTGAATGTTAATTTTCAAGTAAGCTGAACTGATATGACAGCATTGCAGTTGTGCAAAAAGGAAGATGATTAAAAATAGCTGTAGCGCTATATCTGCAAATAACAACCATTTGCTCACCACCCCAATGTCCAGCATGACTGCGCCTGCTCAGCATTTCAATGCCAGATGCCCTGTGCAAGCACACACTGGTGCTGAATGAGGACTAGAGTCCCAGAGGTAGGGAATCCCACAGGTGAGCGTGGGAATTGTACTGCAGGAAGTTGAGAGGAGTGATTTGTGCAGGGAAGGTGCCACTGGGAAAGCAGAGATAGGCGACTGGCAGAGAGTGAAGACAGCCACACAGAGGTGGGGGAGGCAGTGCTCACCTACCACAGACAAGGTCTGACTGGGAAAAGGATGACTGGACCTCAGGTCCTGGGGTTTTACTCTCTGTTCCCATGATAGATCCTCCATGTGCCCCAGGCCTTAGACAACTTTGGGATGTAAAACTCTCTGTTGAGATGGCTCAGTGTCTCACAAAACAAGACCAGGCTTCATCCAGTGTCAATAACGACCACACCATCCCCTCTCTCTACAACAAGAGCTAACAGTCATTTCTTGCTTCACAGCACTCTTAAGTAATTGAATTTTTTAGCAGATGTTCACATGCTAGCATCAAGAATGTTCATATACATGTAGAAACGTATACATATCACAGAATTGCGTTCATTACATTGTTTGAATAATATGCTTTTTCTATGGGCAAACTATTTGGCTTGGGTTTTGTTTTCATGTTTCCTTCTCTTATTGCTCACTGTTCAAGACATCCTGAAGCCACCACACTGTTTAAAATACTAAAACTTTGAGAGCTGCATGTCTTATATCTAATGATTTAGTCAATGATCCAAAAAATAGATCATTAAAAAAACTGTACACATTTGCGTTAAGGAGATAGAAATTGCAAGCACCATCGTTTGCATTTTTTGCTTTGTCTGAACTGAAAATATTACCCCTCCTCCCTCCTCCTCTTTAACACCTAAGGAAAAAACCACATATCAATGTATTCCTCAAAAGTCCCAATATCAGAGACTAAGGGAAGTTACCTTCTGGTCAAAACCTGCTTAAAAGATTTATGTCATCAAATATATAAAGAGGGATCTTGGGGCAAGAAAATGATGAGTTGTAGGAAAGGGTTGGTTGTGAGAAAGTGTTAACACATTTATTATAGCTCTAGGGAAAGGTGTATTTTACATTCTTATCAGACCAGCTGTTAAACTACAAAGGAACTAAATTTTGCAACTGGTTTTGAAAACCCAGACAGAGTCACATGATTGACGCAATACTGAGTTGATCAGATATATTTTTTAGCTATCAAATGCCTTGTTATATTAGACATAAAACTGAGGAGTGTGGCCATTATGGCCTACACACAACAGTGGTATTTCGGCTTGTATTAATTTTGTTGTCAAAGATACAGCTGTTGTAGGAAATATTTTGAATTTTTGGTACCATCTGGTGTGCTGAAAGAAGAAGAAGTGCTTTAAACTTGGCATAAATCCATTTTCTAAGTGGGTAATGTTGCTTTGAGAAAGCGGCTGTCAGAGCAGGAGATGAGAGGAGTTGTTTATTGGGGCTGTTTTCATTGTTCTATCACACTACAAACCCTATCCCACCTCAATTAAAACAAACATGTTTATGACTCTTAGAGGGTCCTCAGAACGACTCGTAAATGCTAACTACGTTTGCATTATTGAACCATTTTTTTTCAGGGTACAGCATTTAGCTGTCCTGGGAAATGACAGACATGTGGTCTGCAGAAGGCAGGGAATGGAGAAGACTGAGACTTTACACTGAGTCTGTTTGAGCAGCCTCCCCATGAGGTGAGTTTGATGGCCCCTCTGTAGTGCTTTTACCTGTTTGCCTCTCCACACTGTCAATGCAAGCAAAAATCTTACTGCTTTAATCTCCTTTTGTTGTGCAGATAACTGATAGTGAGATTTACCTTTGCCATATAACTAGATCAGAAAGAAAATGAGCTTCTGTAGGAGGGTTAGATGTGTGTCTCCATGTCATGTCTCCTACCCAGAGGAATCTCCTATCGTGATGACTTGGCTTAGAGGAGACGCAGCAGCTCTGATGCAATAGCGCACTTCCACATGGGTGTCCTGAAATCTTCATTCACAGAATCTCCACTATGAGCATTATGACAGTCTTATAACTACAGAAACCGAAGACAACAAAAATTAAGCAATTTGTTCCAGGGCAAAAAAATGAAATGAAAAGTCCCATGTGCAAACATTTTCATGCAGTCTTCAAAAGTCCTTTTGAGGTAAAACATAGACCTCAGTTTCCAGGTGATTAAATCTCTAGAGTGGACTTTATAAGTGTCATTTCAGTAAGGGAGATTTGGCAGCTGCAGGCTGTCAGCATTGCATAAATCCTACACAGTTTTGGGGAAAGTTGCTATAAACTCATGGAGACCAGGAACCATGTCCGTATACTGCAGCTCCACTGTGTGCTGCATGTCTGTCTGTCCTGGAGGACACTCAGAAGTGGTGTCACACAGAGCAAGGGGAGTTACTGAGAACTGACTGCTTCTCTGTAAAACAAAACAGAACAAAACAAAAATATCAATTAACATTTTTTGGAGAATCATGCAGAAATTAAATTTTATTTCTTTCTTTCTCTCCATAAACTACTGGTTTTGTATAATATCACCTTGTTGCACCATTAATCTTGCCAAACTATTATTTTTTTTCTGAAATACTACTAGAACCTGTTAGCATCATCTCTTGGTATTCCACAAGGGATTCTTTGTGCAGACAACTGGTTTCCTGAGACCAGACTTAACATCCTGCCTCTCTGTGGGATACTTTCTCCTTCATCAATACTGGGCTGTAATTTAACTTTATTGAGTCTACAGTCCAGAAGGGCTTCAACTCTTAATGGCAAGCATATATTTTATTTTTCATTTCTATTCCCCTCCTTTACAAAGCCATACTTTGGAAACACATCCTTCTCACGCAAATCACTATAGTGGTGGCAGAGATGTTTTGAATACCACTTTTAATAAGCATTAGAACTGGATGCTCTTACTCTCAGTATTCAGTACAATTTAAAGACTACCCAAATGAGAGCTCTATCACCACACCATAGAGTGGAAATCAAGCCCCTGAAAACAGGGCTGAGACTCATCATAATTATCTCTCCTTGGAAAAATACTTGGTCTTGCTCTGGCATTTTGTAGCAGCAGGAGACCATCCTGTGATGATATGCCCTTTCACCAGCATTATCACTTAATTCCCTTCTTTTTGAAGGTTTTTATAGGGATTGGATGCAGCTGTTTTTCATCAGTCCCTTCTTATTAGAATTTCTAAGAATCCTGATTAATTTAGAGCCTGTTTCAACTGCTGCTTAAGGAGATTGAACATTTTGGCCTGCTTTTACAATAGCATTTAAAATATTGTGTGCAGTATTATGAATTTCCTTTTGTTGTTTGTGTGCAAATATATGCATAAATTTATTGCTATTGGAGGCATTTGTCTTATTCTCAGGGGTTTAATTGTTTCTTTCTTCTTCTCCATCTTTTAATTTCTTAAAATGTGTCCAATTTGTAGGATAGGACAAAAACACATGGGAATAAATTTAAGCTCTGGAGGGACTGTTACATACCTAATGCTGGAAGAGGTTGAGTAAAACTAAAAAGCAGGTCAGTCACAGCACCTTGCAGGACCTTCCAAGGTTCTTCCCTAGCTGGCTGACTGTGAGTTTTCAGGGATTTAACATGAAGCAATTCATAAGGAAAAGGGTGTCTCTTTCACCAAATAGTCATTTAGCTACCCTGTAAGGGATTTAAACAGTTTTTTCTGTTACTTCCCTGCTGAACAGTTTTGATCTCTCTCTTCTTGAAAATTGCTGTGGTTCTGTTTATTTTTGCAGTTGAAACCAAGCCTGAAGAACTGTGGCCGCAGGGCTACCACCTCCCAGGGCTTGAGCTTGGGCAGGTCCATAATGTTCTGGAAACCTCCTTTTCTTATTCTTGAAGCAAAAGGAGATGGACATGGCACAGTGAGAGAGGTTGGCAGAGGCAGAGAGCCACGAGGCATGAGAACTTGGCTGCACTGGGTCACTGGCTCTCGGGGAAGGCTGGGGAATGCTGTGCTGCATCTGCACTTCCGGTAGCTTTTCAAGCAGACGCTGCTAGACTCTGGGCAAAGGGTTTGTGACACCAAGAGCATCGCTCCAGTGTTATGGGGTTGAAAGATCAGAAGATGGTGCCTTGAAGACCAACAAGGCTGTGGCTGAGTGAAAATGTACAAGAAAAGTCTGCAAGTGCTGAAGAGAAGATCTTGGAAAGCTAGTTGCCTGGAATTAAGGACAAATCCTAAAAGATGCCTGCCTGTAGGTTGCAAGCTTTCTTAAAACATCTTTGTTTTAAATGGCAACTAACTGTCCTTGAAAAAAAAAAAGCCAAATAAATAAAATATGTTGTTATTTTGTTGACTTCCTGCAGGTAATTATAGGAAATAATTTTAGGAATTATAGGAAATAAGGAAAGTCTTTTTAGTATGAAATCTTAAGACTTCTGATTTTGTCCTGTTTTGGTTTCTTAACCTCATCCCTTAGATATGTTTCAGCAGATGTAAATTCTCTTCTCCAGAAATCCTTGTGGTTGCTTAGCATGGCATGACCTTGTTCTCCCATAGAGTCTTTTGAAGCATTCTGCCCAGACCTTCAGAAGATGGTTTGAAAGCTAGTTGGCTCCTGGATTGAGTGAATTTTCCCCGAATGCAGGAGCAAGTTCACTGTTAGAATGCCTGAAAAATATAATTCAGAAATGCATTTCAAATGCTATTTCTTTGTAATAAACAGTATTTCTGCTATTATTTATTGTGGTTTCAAGGCAATGGGAGTTTACAGCAATAAAAATGAAATTAGTACCCAACCGTTAGATAAAATGGCTGGAGAAATCACCTAATTATTAATTATGTGACGTGATAGAGCCCGTATGTCTCAACCCAGTTGTCTTCTACTGTAAAAATGCTGTATATTGCATAACACTTCTACCGGTTTATTGGGGGAAAAGGGTGAATTGAGGATAGAACAGTTTTCTTCTTAGATTACTGCAAAGGATATACACAACCATCACAAGGGTCTTGTTTTAAATACTGTTTATGGTTTCCTTAAGTGATCCATGTACTAGTAATACCTTAGTTTTATGCAGGGTATCTAATCAGTCTCACACAGCAAATGTGTTATATGGAGACTACACATTGTCTCTAAACAACAAATAGGATCATGGGGCTTGAGGCTCTGTATTCTTTTAGGCCACATTTGGGGTTTCTAACTTTCAGTAATATAATTTCAGCCCGAGTTTTATTCCCAAACAGGAGTTTACCTCTTTTTTAGAGTGAATGCCCAAAATGTCTCAGTATTACTACAGTGTTTTCATTTTTTCATTGGAGTGCTCCTCCCACTTTCACACTCCTGTGGAGTTTCCCCTCAGAGTCGCACAAACTGTGTAATACTCAATTTAACAATATATTTCCAAACCCATCCCGTTAAAATGGGTCAGAAATTTGCTAAATTGAGCCTGATATTTTTCCCCTTTCAAAAGGGAAAATGTGGCCCTTGAGGATGTTAACACATTTGTAGATAGGATGTTCTAGGGAAAAATCTGCAGTAGGAGTTTATTTTCAACATTAAAAGAGTTCAATGAAAATTCCATTCACATATGGCCAGTAGTTTAAAAAAATCAGAGCTATAAAGCTATCACATCTATGCTGTACAATATTTCTTTATCTAATCCAGTTTCACCCTCAGGTAGTGATTTGATGCAAGGTGTCTAAAGTGAGCAGTGAAACTCACTTTCTTATAAAATCCCAGTCTTGGTTTTAATGGGCAGTCTACAAAGTTGTAGTGGGGAACTGATAATTTGCAGAAGTCACTTACAGTTCAGGTTTCTTTGTGAAGCAGGTACACAGGTACACTTCAGAAACTGGTGTCCACAAGCACATACCTACCCCAGCCAATTGCCTTATTTTGATTTCACTTTTTTAGTTGTAGCATCAGAAGTTCTTCATTTGTACAGCAGAGTAAAAGTCTTGAAGAGCCTGGTGCAATGATGAGATCAGTGAGAGAAGCCCATAAGAGGTAAAAGAGACAAAAGTATGGCTCACTTTACCGGTTCAAAATGAAGAGGTTGGAGAGAGCCTCATGGTTAGTGGAGGGCAGAGAGGAGAAGCTTACTGAGCAAGGCAGAGTTTTTGATTGATTGATATTTTGCTTAACTGAGCAAATGAATGTAGTTTTTAATAAAAGAATTAGTCATGTTTCTGATAATACCACTCTCTCATAATTTGGTTAAACTGTATTAGGTAGAAGTTAATTCATAGTTAATTGATTCCACTGTTTGCAGCAGGGATATGGTTCAGCTCCAGTCGGGGTGCCGATGGAGTAATACGGGCAGAAAAAGGGACTGGCAGGGGCACAGCAAACACTAAGGTTTGTACTTAGCTGTAATAACGCACTTTTTGCTCCTTACAGCCTTTAGCAGCCAAGGTTGTTAGACAATATTTATAATGCATGGTAAACTTTATTTATCTATCTAGGTAGCTTTGGATTTTCTGCTGCTAAAAACAAAGACGGACCATAGATGCAGGACTAAGTTACTAACTGGACGTTTATTCTCCCTCCATCTTGTTTTACTTTGCCATCAAAACAGATTTTGTTTCTGCTAATCTAGAAAATTAAGCCGTAGTAATCTAAGGCCATTTACCCTGAATGAAACCATTCACATGCTGCTTGAATATGCTATAACTTAAATAAATTTACTTCACACCTTTAGCTGATTGATTTATTTAACTTTCCTGAGCGACCCTGTGTAGGTAACGCAAAATATTTAATTAGTAAAATGAGGACCGCCCTGCGAGCTGTATCTCTTACGGCTTCTCTCAGCCCCTATCCTGCACTTTCTCATTACTGTGAAAATGTAAAAGCTTGCAAGGGGCCTGAGGCCAGCTTTAGCTCACTGCTTGGATGACACTTTGGACCCAGCCTTTTTCTCACTGCCATAGGATCTTCACTTCCAGCCCTGTTCCTGCAGCACCCTGTCCTCCCACCCAAGCACTTTTACGGGGTCAGGGCTCCTGGTGCAGTGCACCAGGGTGTCCTCCTACGTTACCCACCCACCTCCATTTTTTTTCTTTCCCTTTCTGACGAATTTTTCTGCTTCTTTATGGTGTTATGTTAATTTGGTATTTTTCCTGGAACCTTTTCCAACAAGGACTCTGATACATTTCCTACCAACGCAGCATAAAGCAAAGCCCTGATGTAGGAAATCCGTGAGTGCCCCCTCTCGTCTGCTTTCCAGTAAAACAGCTCTGGCATTTTTTCCAGGAGGGAGAGGAGAATACAACAATTTTGCTTAATCAGTCCATTTGCATTTCTTTACAGACTGAAATGAAATAAAATAGAGAAGTTCACAGCATGATAAATTGAGATGCTTGCACATGCTTGCAGACTGAAAGGTTGTGCTGTCCTTTTTCACTGGGAAGGAGACTCAAAAGTACAGGCACGCGTAGTATCAGTTTTTCTGCCTACACCACATTCCTCAGTTTTTTCTCTGCAGACAGAGAAATGCTTTTGGTATTGCTTTGATCAGAGAGATCATAGATGATAAAATATTCCCTTTTTTCTCAGCCCTGCTTGAACCTTGGGATTCACTTTTCCTTGAAACAGGATCTTCAAAATGGTTACACCATGATATGAAGAAGTTTGATTTCCCAGCTAGTCAGACCCATAAATATTAACATTCTCACAGCCCCTCTAGAATAGTATAGGAAAAGAAAATATGTCTCTCCTTTTGAAATGTCCTAGGTGATGAGAATGGAAGTGGCAAATGGAGGCCACAAAAAGAACTACCAGAAGCATGGATCCCCTGTGGTTACTGTAGCTGGGCTGTCATCTGCAGAGCTAAGTCTGCAGAGCAGGGCTCTGTCAGGGCATTGTGCTGCGGGATGGGTCTGGACAGAGAAGGCTGTGGGGTAGGATCCATTGGGGAGTGGATTCATGCAATCTGTATGTCCAGGGACAGCCTCTGGCTGGGAAATCATCAGCTCCTTATGGTTAGATGAACCTGGAGGGCTTAAACACAAAAATCCTAATCTCTGGGTTTAAATATTTCCCCATAAAAAGCCCTGAAATGCTTTTATATGGTATAATGAAGGTCTGCAACACAGCCTGATTTTTGTTCTCTCTTTGCCTTGTTTTCATTCTCCTGCACAGCTTTTGGTTTGCTGGCTGGAAAGTGACCCCTGGAGACTAAGTTAATCTTATTTCAGGAACTGTGCCCACAAAACAGGGAGATGGCTGTTGAGTTCTGGATAATATTAAATTTAAAAAAAACCACAATGCAGCACTCAAGTCTTTGTGAAGGCAGTTTGGGAGCTGGCCACACTGACAGTGACAGGGAATAGAGCCTCTGATTGATCCAGGTTACATGCAAGTACAAAGCTATGTTTTCCCGCTAGCACATCTAGATGTCAGGACTGTGTCTTTACCATCTGATCAATATGGTGCTGTGCCTGGCCTAATTAGCTCCAGTTCTTTAATTAGGCTAGCCACGATGCTATGCTGATGTGGGCAGGCTGCTTTGGGACTTCAGCGAGTGTCTCTGCACTGCACAAGCCTGTCAGCTTGATGGGATTTGAGAGGTTACCCCATGTTGTAAGGGATGTGGACAGGGGCACTCGTGGTGTTTGTTTGGTTCTCAGCCCTTGCTGAGCCCCCAGACTTGGTCTGACTGAGCAGCTTGTGTGCTTCATTCGTGCTGGAATTCTCTCCTGGGGAAGTGAATGATCCTGTAACAATTGGCAGGACCAAAACACATTTCAGGGCTTTGCCTTAGTAATCTCCAAATAATTGACTCCTCAGTCACAGTTTCTGTCTCCTGGGGGGATTCCACTGAGGAGAGAGTTCATGTCTCACCCTTATTATAACTGAGTTAAAAATCACTCATCTATGAAAGGCGAGTCCACCCACAGTAGGGTTTGATGAGTTCCAGAGGCTTGAGAAAGGACACCTCTCCCAGGCCCACAGGATGGGCTGACACCAGCCTCCTCCTCTTCCTTCTGCTTGCCCAAGTCACCCTGTGAGGTGATTTCACTTATCTCTGAACTAGTCCAGTTGTTTTCAAGCCCTTCAGTACTAAGTTATTATTTTTATTTTCTTTACAGCTTCGAGATATTTATACTTTCCTGGGATACTCTTCCCAGATGAGACTGCACTATATTGCCTCGGATCTCTGCCAGAAAGAATTCCAGATGTTTCAAAGGAAATGTGCAGAAACCATGTGGCTGAAACAGAATAAATTATGCTTAAAATCAAGTAAATGTCCTAATAAGTGAGAAATGCACCAATTTCTCTGAGAGCTTTTCTCCCTGCCTCTACCACCTGTGTTTATTTTTGTTTTTTACTTTACTGTGTGGTATAGCAGATGGTTCTTTCACATGAAAAAGTCTGCAGTAAGGCCAAAGTTGGAGAGGATTTTTAGAATTTCTGAAATTTTCTAACTTCAGAGTACTGTACTAAAATTTGCAGATGTGTTTCTTTGTCTGTACAACCAGAAAACATGGTTCTGCAACAGCTGTTAGAATTACAAGCCCTCCCTGGCAAGCTACAGATGGAACACTTGACCCAGTCATAAAGCAGAGCCCCAGGTGTTGGCAGAAGTGTTCCCATCTTGAATCAGTGGAGTGAAATTAGTTCCTGAACTCACCTGGGTGGCACATCTCATTTTCTGTCTGCAACAGGCTGTGAGAGACTGAAATATTAAGGGTTAATTACTCAAATGATCAGCCTTTGCAAAAGCAGGGGTGCTTTGCTGACGCTGTGCAAGGTAACAGCCCAAGTGCAGAGGGTGTGAGCACCCCCATCAGAGGCTGCATGCAGGGGTTGGAGCCAGATAAGGGAAGAAGCAGATCCCACCTAGTGGGATAATGCTTCTATCATGCCAATGTCCTTCCTTACACAACTGGCTGAGATGTGAAAACTCCCCTCTGGGGAAGTATCAGTACATTCCCACACAGGCCTCTTCCCTTCTGATGGGGCATAACTGGCTCAGCCACGCTGATGTGAGAGGCAGCTGCCATGTCATGTCTCAAAGACCCCCAAGGCACCCCAGACTCATTTCTGAGGCTTTCCACCAGAGGACTGCATGTGATCCACAGTATTGCACCAGACAGTGTAAAACTCTCTCCTCTGCCCCGGGGAGGTACCTGGGCATTCCATGAACCTGAACTTATATTAACCCATGGAACTCCTGTTGGCTTCCCCCAGTCCTGATGGATCAAGACTGCAATGATCAGTTCAACCAACAGATATCAAAATTGCAGCAGTCTCATTGCTGGGTCCTCGAGTGGTGATATCTTTGTACTCTTATATTTTTTTCCTTTTCCTTTCTTTTCCTTATACATTTTCTTAAGTGTTATTTTTTATGCTTTTATATTGCTATATTTCTACACATAATAACCAAAATGGTTAAATGCCTCCTTTGCATTGCAACCAAACCATTCTGAAATAAACATGCTGATCATTTAGTGCCGTTTCTCTCTAATCCACCCCAAGGCATCTATTATTAACAAGAACCTCAGTTACCCCCACTTCAGGGGGGGTTGTAGCACACACTGTGTTCATAGAGGATCATTACTCATTTTTGGTCTCCCTGTACCTGTATCCTGGGAGAAATTGCAAACTTGAGTGATGTGTCTTGTCTCCTTGCTTTTCAAAGGCCTTTTCCCTTACTTAGCATGCCCATTGCCTGCATGCATATGTACCCTAACAATGTAAAATACTTCTGGTCAGCTAACTTTAGACCATTCCTTTTTCAACTCTACTTGAAAAGCCTGGCCCAAAGTCTCAGAAAACCTGGTCCAACAGATGTCAGATTGTTACACCTCTCCTGCCACACCACAGCTACTAATTAAATATCTGATGGGATCATCATGTAGTCACCTGTTTTAATACTTGTTTATTCCCTTCAAGCCATTCTAGAGAAAAGGCATTTCCATTTCCATCCATTTCAGTCAGGAAAATACTTCTTAGATTAAAGTTTATCTGAAGAGGAGGAAAGTATTTTTCTTTCCTCCAACAGTTGTACTGTTTGCGGAATTTTCCTCTTCCGTGTTTGATTTTTTTAATTTTTCATGTTCTCATACTATCTAACCATGCATGAAGCTCAGGTTCCCTGAAGAACCGTGGCAGACACACTAATAACATTCATGAGATGAGGTCATCTGCCCTGTTATGGAAGAAAGATGTAATTCCACTGGAATTTCATTGTAATTTAGCATGCATTTGTGTCTGCTTATTTGAAAGTTTTTCTGGATAACGAATTGTATCCCTTAGGCATTCCATAATAGTTTTTATTTTAGTAATGCTATATCTTCAGTGCATTTCCAATACCAAAAAAGTCCTTGTCAAGCAAAATTATCAAAACTGAATGTAGTTTCCTCAGTGTAATTTAGCCCAAATTTGAATTCCTTTCTAGCTATGTATTTTAATTATGCAAACTAGGAACTCAAAGTAATTTTGCCATGTTAACAGAAAGGACAATTGATTTTCCCAATGCCAAAAAATGCAAATCTCCTCAGCCTTTGCTTGGCTCCCAGACTTACTATATTAGAACTCTCTCATGCCATGTGCATAGTATCACCTCTCACAAAACCAGGATCTTGCTGTCCTGTGTTTGGGTTGTAAATAAGTCATTTGTTTTTTGTAGTTCACAAGTAAGCTATGGCTCCCACACTGGTTTTTCGGTAACATGTGACCCCTGATTGTCTGGTCTGCATTTGGGAAGAGGTTGAGTTTTTCTCACAGAACTGTTTGACACCCCTGAGTCAAAATGAATCCTGAGCCTGTTCTCAATGCTCCCCACCCACACTGAGCAGCGTGCCCAGTTAGGGCTCTTACACCACTGAGATTTGCACATGCTATCCCGTGTCACTTCACACACTGCAACTATTGTCTACCCGTGTTCCCCTCAGCAGCCACAATCATGCCTTCCCTGGCTCTGCTGTCACAGCCACATGGTTTGTTTTCCTTCAGACTCCAATAATAAGTCAATTACAGCAGGATTAGCCTCTGGGAAGTGAAACCAGTTACTCTCTCTCTACCAGAACGAAGACCTTAAATGATCTTCTTGAACATTTTGATTCCCTTCCTTTTGGGTTTTTTCTGTAATCCAGCAAATCCTTTGTCTTTTAATTAGCTCACCAGTAGCCATCTATCAAACGTTTCTCTCGTTAACTTACAGAGAGAAGAGTCCTCTGTAGCATGTTGTCAGGTTACAGCCAAGTTCAGTGTCTGGTAGAGCTGGAAAACAACCAACCAACCCATTCCACCTCCAGAAATGTTCTGCCTGACACTGTGCTAAGTTTTCACGCAGGAACAAGCTCATTTTCCTCCCTGGCTGAGGACACTCCCACTTCACTCCTCTAGCAGTTGGGAAGAATCATGGTGGAGTTCTTTTTTATAAACACCAGCATGCCAGTGTTTAGACAAGGGGACTAACTTCTGGTCATGATTTTCATTTCCTGGATTAGGACAGGCAGAAAAAATGTGGTTAGCCAATATAAATGATTTTTGGCTTTTTTCTGTGTTTAAAGGTAAGCAAATTCAAAGTATCAGCGAGTGTGCTGTGTCTAGTGTTTAAAGGATCAGCACTGGCTCCTTGACATCACATCCAAGCCTTGCTGCAGTGTCAGAAAAATCCAGTCCTCCTGTTTGCTGGGCTGGTTATGAGGGCAGTTGTTCCAATGGAGCATCATTTGCTCTGGAAGACTCTTAGAGTTATGAATTTCTCCACTGCAGTTTCCCACAAGCCTCTACTCCTGAAGGAACAGCAGCTGAGACCGGGAGTGGCAACTACAGGAAAGGCATGGAAAGATCCAGGGAGGCACTCCGCCTGTGAGAACAGCAGTGCAAGGTCTCCCTGCATCCCCTGCTACTGCCCAAAGCCATGCAGTGACTTCTCCATGGTGTTTGGAATTTTTGCACTCATGTTTCGTACGAGATGCAAGATGCAGGTTTTGCTGCAGGGCCTCAACCATCAGTAAGCAAGAAGGGGAGGCAGAGCATGACAACAAAATCTGCTGGCAAATGAGTTTGTGAGGAGCTACTATGAAAAAGAACCTGCAAAGACTCTGGAGCCTGGCTGTGGACCCCTTTCAGGTGATTCCTCTGAGCCTGAGAAAAGACACACTTGTTTCCAAACAAATCACTGTAACTGTATAGCTTGGGGGGCCTTGATTGATATACGGGCCTTGATTTATCAAAAAGCATATCAGAAAAGTTTAAGATTAAGTGAATGACAGTGTGGATTTTTTCAAGCAAACTGGTTGAGAAAAGCTAGTTGTTTTCAAATCTGGAAAGGCATGTTCTGCTTTCAGCTTTTCTACCTGCTGGGTGCAAGGAGCCTGCAGATGTAGGTGAATGCTCTGGGTGCTTTGCTTGGGACTGTGTTGTGAATTGCATGCTCATGAATCTTCATCTTCTGAACTTCAAAACGCATCCTATATTTTAAAGTTAATAAAGCAAATATCTGTTGACAGGGAATAAGAGGCTAATGCCAGGTGGAGCCAGTAAGAGAGATAAATGTAGAGATGTGTACACAGAAAACATCCCAGCAGTCACCAAGCACCACTTGATCGATTCTGCTGACAGCTTTGCACAGAGCGTTCAGCAGCGCTAGTGCCTGCCACGGCTCTCCCTGCCAGAGACCTCCCAGCCACCCAGGCTGGACTCGCCGTGCATCAGGCTCTTCTCGGCATCCTCCTCCTGGCACTGAAGCTGTGATTAACAGCCTAGCCAGGCTAGGCCAGGGGCCTCTTGATATATTCAGTGTTTTAGAACAAAGCCGTCATTATCCAAGGCAGCTGAATGTGCCATAATGAACTGAAATAAGGCAGAATGTAAAGGCTGGGAGATACAGGCACTCTGCTGGAAAGCAAAGTCATTAAAAATAATGAGCAGTCTTTCACTTCCTTCTTTTTATTAACTTTCTGCAGAGGACAACCTGGCACTTTATTTTTAACACAGTCTCCACTTTACTAATATCTGTTAGACAGATGGCTAAAATTTTTTCCACAACATGCTCCATATATATTTAGAAAAACAGTTTAAAAAAAAAAGCAAAACTGAGCTCCCCCCTCCCAAATTCTTCTTCTCTGTATTCCTCAGACGACTGCTTTTTCTGAATTCAGCAACTCCGAATTCAGCAACTCCTGCCACACTCTGTGGCAATCACATGAAAAGAGAGGCAAAAAGGTGCCACACCCAGCAGAGTTTGAAGCATGTGTATATTAGCCATCAGTAACAATTAGTGAAAATGCGAATGAATAAAGTTTTGCAATCTCTTCCTTGGGACAGACACAGGTCAATAGCCACAGACAGAGCCCTGACTTTCTGACTGGGGCTTGGTAAATCAGTCCTGCCCTGTAGAGCAGAGATGACACAGGTGACAGGATCCGTCAAGCATTGCATGTCTTGGGCTGCTTTCAAAATGGCTGCTCAGGCACAACTCCCCAGTCCTTAGAAAGGTCTGATCATCAGAAACCAGGCCTTTAATTACTCTAGCAGCTCTCTCTTCTCCTACAACTACAGAAACCTTCAGCTCCAGCTCACAACCATAAGGTCAGATCCTGACCCCGTTTCCTGGACCAACAACACCCTTGGGCTCCTCTGCCCATGCCCACTGCCTGGGCTTGTAATGTAGAGATTTGTAGCCCTTTGTAGACACCAAGGTACCAAGTATGGTGAAGGTTAAGCTTAGCTACAAGCAGTGTTAAAATATTCCATTACTGTAATCAGACATGTGGCTCAAATCATTGCCCCAGATCTAAAGAGCTGTTGAGTGGGATTTAGACTTTTAATTCACACTGGTAACTTGTCTATGTTGCAGCTTTAGACTGGTTTTTTTTATTTATTATTGCAATTCTACCACCCTGGCCAAGGCCTCCTGCACTCCTAAAACCCAAAGGTTCTTCCCAGGCTCCCTGGGGTGAGATTTGTCCCTGCTGTCCCCTGAGATGGGTTCTCAGTTTCTGCCACTTCCCTCTTTGCACCCACACACACCACCTCTGTGCTTGGATCACAAAAATCTGCAGCGAAGACAGAAATGAATATTTGAGAAGGGTGTAAGATAAACTGAATGTAACATCAAAATGAATAAGCAACATATTTGCATCAGGCTTGAGAAGAGGGTGGGTGGGAAGAGAGAGGGAGCTTGCTGGAGACAGAGAGCAATACCACACAGCCCTGAACTACCTGCTGGCTACAGCCTGAAGTGCCAGGAAAGCCTCCTTGGAGGGAGAACAAAAGGAGGCATGAGCAGCACATTAGTGCTCTCCCAGTCTGCTCAAGCATGTACAGCCCCACGTACAGCCTCCAACTGAATTTAGCATCAGAAGGCAACATCCTGCAGCCACAGGGGCCCAAAGACACCTGAAGAGCATCCTTTACAAACACTTTTAGAAGCAGCTGCATGGTGATTTGGGGTCTATGGTATAAAGGTCTAGCAAGTTTGTATAGGCATTTTCCCATATGACCGCAGCAAAGCTCCCTATCGTTCATGTCAGCCATGTTAGTCAGGATTTACAGAGCTGTCATGATGACCTAGTGCTGATCCCCTGATAAGAGAACAAATATTTAAGTCTGGGTTGGTTGCAAATATTTGCACTGGAGTTGTGCGTCCCACTTGTAACTGATAAAATGAGTGTTGCCATTTCTGTCGAGGAAAGTCTAGTGACATTTTCATGATACCTTCCAGAGGGATATCTCCCTGAGTTTGCTATCCATACTCTGGCTAGTTTTACAGCCACTTCCAGCAGCAGAAGAATGGACCAGCCCATACACCACCAGCAGGTCTGCATTTCATACTGGATGTTGAATTTTCCAAGTTAAATATTTTTAGAATTTTCTATTTGTATCTGCATTTACACATAGAGCTATGTGTAAACATATGTCTGTCCTGGTTGGGACTGAGTCAAATTTCCAAAAATCTTAAACTCTTCATAAGCAGCATGAAACAGCAGAGTCTTTGTTTCAGTCAGTTCACTACAGAAGGCCAGAGGAAATTCAGTTAAGAGAAAAATATTCCTTGTGCTTATGTATCATCATGTATTAATCGTCTTCCTCCTGTTCCACAAATTGCTGTGGGCTATACTGGTATACAAGGTATACACCAGCTGAGGATTTGTTTTTGAAATCCCTTTTGGGTTTGCACTCCAGCAGGGCCTGTGCCAGAGACTATCTCTGACAGCTCAGAAGAGATATGAACTGTAATTGATTGTGCCCCTGAGAGCTTTTCTTCCTGTTTGTCTGTGTATGTGTGCATGAGAGAGAGAGGGAAAGGGAGAGGGAGAGAGAGACTGTCTTTTATCTTTTGCCAAAAGTGGCTTTAATCCAGCACTGAGCTTTTCTTCTTCACTCATGTTCTGAAATGCTGAACATTGTGTGTTTTCAGGGTGGGATCAGCAAAAGGCAGCTTTCAGAGAATATCTTGCTCCAGAAATTTCCGAAAGAAGCGTTTTTCCTTTACTTGAGAGGTGAGGGAGGCAGCAGCAGTGATGACAGAGCTCAATTTTGAAGACATGGAGGAAATGGCATTGCTGCACCCTGCCAGCCCCTCTGCTGTGCTGAAGGACTCAGTCAGCAGAGCACTGCCAGATCCTGCCAAGGCAGTTAGAGGGGCCACAGCTTGCTCCCTTGACGCCCACTGACATCCTTTTCCCCTGCCCAAGTCCCCGTCCTGGTACACAGGACGATGTGGCATGGCTCTGTTTCACACCCAGCCTCCAGCCAGTGAGGAGAAGGCTGGTCTTTTCACCAGGCTGTGAAGCAGAGTGGAAGGACGTGAACTGCTTTCCCTGCTGCTGCATCTGCCCATCTTAATGCCTGTAAATTAGAATCATAGATTCATAAGACATCCCAGGTTGGAAGAGACCTCAGAAGATCACTTGGTTTAACATTTTGTGGGAAAGGGAGACTAGGTGATATTATCTAGCACCCTGAGCAATCACATAGTGAGGTTCTCCAGTGATGGGGGATTCTACCCCATCGTGGGGAGGTTATTCCAGTAAATGATTGCTCTCACTAAAATAATTTTTTCCTTATACCAAGATGAAACCTTTGCTAGTGCAACTTGTACCTGGTGTCCCTATGTGGCTGTTCGTGAAGAGAGAGCCTCCATTCTTTTTGTAGCTGCCTTTTAAATACTGGAAGGTTATAGAGCTGTTCCTTCTGGAAGCCATTTCAAAGGACATAAAATATGGGAAATGTTTGGAAACAGCCAGAGTGGACTGAGTGATGAACAACCTGGTAGTCCTCTTTGCTGAGGTGACTGGGAATCAGATGGGGGAGAGCAGGACATACAGTTTTCTTTGACTATAGCAAGGCTTTCTACAGTATCCTTGTAGTCAAACTGGTGAGACATGGGCAAGGCACTTCAGCTACAGGATAGGTGGAAACTGATTAAATGGATGGTGACCAGCAAGACTAAAGATGGTGAGCAGCAGGGCTTGTTCAGTCCAGAGAAGAGTGTCCTTGGAGGGACCTTATTCCTGTCCACCAAAATTTAATGGGGGCATAGAGAAGAAGAAACCACACTCTTTTTTGAAAGTGCGTAAAGCAGCAGACACAAATTGCAACACAGAAAATTCCAATTAGGTAGCAAGATAGAACTTTTTCCTCACTATGAGCGAGTCAAACACTGGAAGAGGGTTCCCAAAGACTGTGGGATCTTCATTGTTGGATATGTTCAAAACTCAAATATTGAACGAGATCCTGAGCAACCTGATCTACCTAGCCTTCTAGTTGGAAAGTCAACTAGGAATGGAGGGGCAGGGTTCTGCATTTTATGTGGCATTTTTTATTCACAGCTTAATGATTTTCCCCCCTCATTGTTGTATAGGGCCAAAAACTAGGCCCTGTGGGACCTGTCTCAAAAAACAGTCATCTGCCAATGTTTTCTCTTCTGCAGTTACATTTTCATTGCTTCTGCTAATGAGAAATCCCACGATGATTGTGTTAAATCCCCTGCAGAAGCCTAAATAAATTTATAATCTTAAAAAACTTTATCAGCCAACATTATTTTGCTAAAACCTCTGCGTTGAAATAGCTTGAAAAATAATACCATGTGAGTCTGATGAAGTGTTTTCCATAAAAATGTGTCAAGTGGTATGGCTGATAGCATTGTGCTGCAAAGAGAACTCTTCATCAGTAACTCTGATGTTTTGCCCAGGATTGATGGTAAGCCCAGAAGCCTGCTTTCAGATCACTGTATTTATGCCTTTAAAATAATGGCACACAAATGAGCTTTCTTACAGGCCTCTGGAAACCTAAGCCAAAACTTTCCCAGTTGGATGCCAAAGACTGCACATTTAAATAATGTCTGCAAAGGCCGTGAGAATGGCAGATGCTTAAAAATAGGGCATGTTTATTTATATGTTGAACATGGGTTTAGGCATCTAGCTTCTTGTATGAAAATTATACAAGTGTGAATAGCCCACTTCCAGACAAGCCTGGTTATGCTTGTGATCATCCGCTTTGCTTGTATGTAAATACATGCTAAAAGTAGGTGTGGACAGCAGGAACTCGTACAGCATGGTCGTGCCAGCAGGGCAGGGTAGGATTTCCTCCACTGTCAGGTTTCAAATGAAGCATCAAACAACAGCAGAGGTGTGGAACATACAACATGAAGATGCACCTGCGTGGGAATTTGCCATGGAGCAGGTATGGGACGGAGACTATGTGGCATTTGAAGAAAAAGATACAGAGATGCAGGGAGAGGGAGAGAGAGAGAAAGAGAGAGAGGGGGGAAGAATAACCCTTAAAATTAGATATAAAGTGGGAAAATGATAAGTCCTGCCAAGTCCTACTAAGCTACTGCTGCCGAGGACAGGGCTGTCCCCAAGTTCAAACCATTGCACTTGCTGCCACTTACACTGCCATCAAAGTGTGCTTTTCCAACTGGCTGCATTCCATCTCCCAGTCTAGGAGTTACATATTGCTACAAAAAAATCCAACTGAAACTCATATGTAGTGCTAAAAATCATAAGTGTATCATGATCAGCCTGTGTCGGTTGTGGCCAAAATCCATAGGAAAGAAATTCACAGCAAAAGTCTTTGCAGCGCAGAGGGTGGGAGGTGAGATTTTGGAGGCGATCTAAGTACATGCCTCAGCAGGGCTGATTTTCCTGCACAGGCTCACGTGGGTGCATCGCATCTGATAGTCAAACAGGCTTGTTTGGAACAAGCTGGGCGTCTCTGCACATCCCTGTTTTATCACAAAAGCTTTGGCTCCCGCATGCATAAATAATTTTTAAGTGGTACTTCTGGCCAGAAATGTAATATATTTAGACACCAAATTCGTATTTAAATCACTGGGAATTAGATGACTGAACACCTTTGAAAATCTGATCCTATGGCATTCAAGTACTGAAATGCATCTGTAAATCTCAGCCAAAGGACTAATTTGATCTTGTCACCTATTGATAGAAACTCATGGGTATAGCTGGGAATGCATTTTCTTCACAATCTTCTCCAGGCACCTGAGAGGCTGGAGCCATTCAGTCTATGAAAATCAGCTCCCTCCTTGACCAAAACGAAGATCTTGTATTTACAGGATATTCATTGTCCCTGGAGAATGTAATTTTCATTGTTTCTAAAACAATAGGACCCAGGGAAACAACTGTTTCTAATATTGGACAATACATTTACTCTCCAGCAGTTTATAATGTGGAATGCTTTCTCCATCTCCAGTGCCCAGTTTGAGAGCACAACTTTCAAGAGGCAAATTCTGCAGTTCAGGCCCCGTTCAGGTTTATTCACTTGGTTGCCAAAAGAAGCAGCTATCCCAAACTGATCACAGTTAAAAATAAAAAGGAAGTCTAATAAACTATTTGTGGACTAAGCATAAGGGAGAGGGTTCCTACCCCTTCCATGCTTCTAGAGCCTCACTTCTTCCCCACCATGTTTGATCCTGGCCTTGCCTCTGGAGAGCACTGCTATGCTGTGGCCATCTTTCTTATGCCTAATGTACCATGCCACTTTTTCATGCTTAACTCAGAAAGGAAGGAATTTATGGACCATAAGACCTCACACAGAAAAAAAATCACAGAGGAAAGGAGGGAGGGAGGGAAGCAGGGAGGTAGGGAGGGAGAGAGGCAGGGAGGGAGGGAGGGGGGGAGGGAGAGGAAGCAATCTGGCAAAGGGATGGATCAGAAGCAATAAAAGTGCTTTTCCTTCTCCAGCATCTAGGGAACTTGTGACTCGTAATGCAGAGGACTGAAACTTGCTATGTAGTCTTGAAGTTAATTTAAAAGACAATCAACAAAGTACTTAAAAAGAACGAATGTCTGCCAAATGAGTAAGCCATTAAAATATGCTTGAAGTATGTTATATAAGCAGACTTTAATGCAACTGCATGGTAAAAAAAAAGGTTGGAGTCGCTAAGTCTGTGCATAGCACAAATCAAAGTGTTGTGTTATTAGAATTATTTTGTCACCATCTTGTGGGACATTAGGGTAACATCTGGCTTGCTCCTGATTTCAGCTTGTGGATTCAATATGTCCTGAAGAAAATGGTGAGAAAGTGATTGCTCTAATATTACACTGGTGTCAGTGCACACCATACTGCAAAATTTCAGATCATTTTAAGTGCATTTTAGGGCTCCTGCAGTTTTACTGTGCTGTGAGCAAACTTTCCAATTTGCAGGCCAAATATTTCTTCCAAAGGGTGTATGCAGATTCTTATAAAAGTTGGCACAATAAAGAGGGAAGAGAAATCAGATTGCTAACATAAACAGCTATGTCTTCTCAGACAATGTCTCTGTTTCAGCCATCTGATTTCAAATGGTTTCCTTAAGCCCTAATTTATTACTTTAATTTCAAAAACTGTGCCTAGTCTGAAGATGCTTAAGAAATATGCTCCCTCTCTCTGTCGGTCCAAGCAGTTGGTGTCTGATGCAAACTTTTCTGAGTAAATGTGAACCAGATGTTCCCCAACCCTAATTTGTGAACTTCTGCCCCAGGTTTCTATGCTGATTCAGTGCAAGAGAGCTGTGCAGCAGCGAAGGGCTGTCTGGGTAGGTGCGCTGCTCCAGACACCCTTCAGTGTTGCAGCACTTCTCCTCTTGCGCTTGGCCACCAAAATACAAAGCTCCTTTTTTCTAGGGCCACTGCACAGCACCTGGCACAGCAAAATGGATTTGCAGTGAACAAGCATGCCATGCTGTGGGTTTCTAAGAGAGGTGCCAAGCCTGCACGGGATCTTTATGGCAATCCCTCTGTGCCAACTCTGTCCATGGACACCACCTCATAGGCAGCTCTCCCGCTGCTGCTGTGATAGCCAAGGACCTCATATCTGAGGTCCGTGACAGAGAAAACTGGAGTCAGATTGTATTTCCCAACTATTAATAAAACTTCCCTTGGAATAAAAGTAGAGGAGCTGGCGCCACTTTGTGTTATTCAAAACCACAAATTCCCCCTCCCCCACAATCTGCCAGAATTACAGACTCTTTTGCAACTTCTTAAAAATTCAAGATGTTTTCATCAAGTGAGCATCCTCCCCCTTCAAAATGCACCCAGGGAAGTTTAGTGGTCCAATTTAGCACTGCTGTTTATGAGCAGAGGGAAGGGTGATATTGACCCAGCATGACCCCATGCATTGGGAATATATAAGCAGGAGTTTCATCTCTGCATCTCCCCTGCCTTTTGCAGCAAATGTCTCTAGGAATGATGCACTGTGGCCAAGGTGAAGAGTGTAAGCTGTCTGTGAGAGGAACAAGGAGAATCTCTTTGCTCTCAGCCTCAGGGCTGCTCCCAGGCCAGTAAACGAAACACAGCTGGGACATGGGGTGACCTCTGCCTTGCTGGCTCTGGCATTAAATTTTTGCCACATTTCTTGGTGCCATTTTGGCCTGTACTGCTCTCTAGACAGTGTGTGGACACATTATAGAGCAGCATGAGCCAGAGGCTCCCTGCAGCAAGCAGGGACCCTGCCTCAGAGTGGGGATTTATAACTATAGACATACGGAGATGAACTATGTTGTGCTGTGTTGTGCTACTACTTAGTAGGGCATCCATGGAGACAAGAGTTTAACTGATGCCTGCCAAGACCCGCTTAATATTTCTTGTCTGTATTGAGTCACATTTTCTTGTTAAGAAGTACCTTTGACTCTTATGCAGTTATGCAGAGAGCTGGATGGGAAATCATCAGATCATTTCCCAGTTTTTAACAGCATATGTTACCTTATGTCTTTCATTGGTCAGTGTTTTACAGTCCCCTTGTCCTAAGGCCTTGTTAAGGTCCAGTTATTAAAATGATTTAGAAATTTCTCTGCCCGAATTAAGGTGCAAATGAGATCATATGACACTGTCAATAGTATGGATTTTATTTGATGGTAGGTATGAGAGAGAGAGAGAGAAAAAGGAAGAGAAAGAAATAGAAAAAGAGGTTGGGGGACAGAAAGAGATAGATTACAGATAATATCACCACTCCATGGATCCCAATCAGTGTTCTGTTGATCCTCTCCATCTCGTCTTTGTTGTGGTGAAGGTCCCCCATGAAACATAGAATTCCATGGGTTAATATACGTTCANGTTCCACAGCCAGTTTGCATAAGGGAGGATGGGCTCCGTGCCGCTGAGCAGAGCTTACGGCACACCGAAACCTTCTCCCCCCACCTCGGCTGGAGAGGAAATCTGTGCAAACCTGCTCCTAGCAAACGGGTCTGTGGGCTATGGCCTCCCCCACTCCCAGCCAGGGAAGATTCTCAGCACAGCTGCTGGGTTGTTTCTCATTCTTTTCTTCCAGCCTTGTTTTACTTCTCCACAGGTCTGAGATGATTTAACAATCGGTCTTCCCTTTGTCTAATCTCAGCACCTTAACTCTCAGTCCAAAGTTCCAGTCGGGCATCTTCAGGGAGAGGTGGGTTTTTTCATACAGTTCTGCTACAATGAGTAAAACTTTTATATCAATGTTTGAGGCAAGAATTGTTCCAGTTTCTGACAGGCCTGTGGTTATATAAAATAGATCACTGATGTCAGATGGAGGATCTTGTTATTACAGTAATGAACTTGTGAAATTTGTTACACATAAATGTTAGGAACAGTCAAAAATCCTAAAACACCCAACTGGAGATTTGAAGAAGACATCTTTCATGTTTGATTTGCCTTACTGTTTCTAATAAGCTGAAAGACGGCTGGCTCCTGAACTTCAGCAGGGCAGAGGGAGATCTGTCCTGAGCAGAATGCAGCAAAAACACCAGTGCTGAGCCTTGGAGCTGCACACAGGACATCTGAGCCTGCAGGAAGAACTATGAGATTGACAGGTGCCCAGTGATTCTGGGGAAGCAGCTACCACAGTGCCCCTTGGTGATGTGGAGGCATGAGCTCTATGCTGACCGCTGAAGCCCAGGCTGGAAGGAATCAGCTCCCTCCCTCCCACCTCATGGCTGAGCCCTCTCATGATGACAAAGGACAAGCACATTTGATCACTGGAGAAAGGAATGAGGTGAGTGAGGATTGCTCCCCATATGAACAAGCAGGGATTTTATACATGCAAGGGAGATTCTTGGACATACTTTGTAATTCAGCAGTTGGGAACATGCTCTTTTTTTAGGAAGAAAATTTAGATTTGAGACTATCATCTGCTAGTTGAAGCTATATAGGGATGACAGGCTGTCTCCTGCATGCCAAGAGGTCATTTTAATATCCTCATATTTATTAGTCTAATATTTTTAGCACATACTTGGAATGGCACTGATCACATCATTTAGCTTTAGCTCATATAGTAAAGGCATTGCGAATTAGTGGCACGGTATAGAGTTAGATAGATATTTAAAGCAAAATATGCCCTCAGATTTGCATGAAATTTCTGCTTTCCAAGCAAGTGATTCTTGTGTAGCTATGGGGAATTTAACTGGCAACTTTTCAAATAAGAAAGAAGTTTCAGATAGTAACTCCTGATGAAAAAAATACCACAGGAGTAACTGTGTTACACCATTTATCCTGTATTTCTATTAGCAATAGCAAATTTTGAATAGTACTCGCATGCTTTGTCCTGAACAAAATACTAGAGGAAGGCATATGGCCAGAAAGAAACATCCAAAAAAACCCCACAGCCTGAGGTCTCAATTGTTGGGAACCGCATCCTCCCGTACAAGATCTGTGCACCAGTGCAAAATTACATGGGTATTGTTGGGATTCAGTGAAGGGCTAGAAATATGGCCTGGTATGGTGACTTGTGGAATCAGAGCCAGAAGTCTTTTATTGTACTGAAGAGTGGTCATGCCAATTCACATAAATTTTTTGTAATGTTCCACATTACAAAGAAACCCAAACAACTTTGCCAAGCTGGTTCTCATGCTTGTACCAGCTTCTGCGTTCTGACATGGAAAATGCCATTGGCTTGACCAAGAACATAAATGTGGGGGTAGGTATAAATATTTAAATACTAAAATACCTGGTTGCTTGAATGTGTGTTTTCTACAGCAATATCATTAAAATAAGAGACCTCACTTTTTTCAGTGAGTAAAGCAGAAATTAAAATTTTTAAGAACTAGTATCTCCAGAAGAACTTTTTGTTTAGAAAAGTCAAGCTCACCCAAAAGGTATGAAACAATGTTTGCAGTGCACAGAACAAAACAGAGAGAAAAAGTCATTGAGCAGTGCAAAATTGCCTGTGGATACATTTTTTAATTAAAATTTTATAGTTCTTACAGCTTATATATAATTTAATGTGGCAGTAACAACACAACACTGAAAACAATGGTGAGGGGTTTGTTTGCTTATGGGCTAGATAAGCTTTTCAGGTAGCCAGAAGCATGCTTCCTTATTAAAGTCCTCTTTCTCCATCCGCTTAAGCAGGGTGTGAGTTACTGCTGGAAACAGAGCTCCACAGTTCACTTCCTTTGCTGCTTGGAAAATATTCTGAACATCGAATTTTCATATGAAGCAATGCTGTCGACAGCTGGTCAGGCAAACACATTGCAGGAGGGTGAGAATATCTCCCTTTTTTATGCCTGCCTATCTGCATTCTCCAGAGATCCGTCTCAGAATAATGCCTCTGAGTAAATACTTGGCAGCACGATACCAAAAATTGACCCATCCACAAAAGAAAAAGCAGCAATGACTCTCTAATCCTGGAATGGAAGAGAAGCTTCTAGAAGCAGAATGATGTCATTCTTCACTGTGCATTTTCTGGTCCTGCTTTTATGTCAGCACAGAGGTTGCGTGGTTTCCCTTTGAGGTAGCAACTATGAATTTACTTCTTTTTCCTTCTCTTCCTCAGAAGCAGGAATTTAGTTAAGGAACTGGAGACAGTTACTTTTTTGGCAAAGGTAGTAACAAACCAAATAGAGAAAACAATAATTGAATTGCAAAAGAATTCTTAGCTGAATACCATGTAAACCCTGATGAAAGGAGCTACTGATGGCAGCCTTCTTAGCCCTCTCTGATTTGCAGAGCTTCCAGGAAGGCAAATGCTAGCAGGGCTGCTGTTTTATTTACTGAGGTGTTAAATAAATGCTTTTACAACAAGCCTTTCTGCAAGACATTTTAAATGCAAAGCACTAAAAAGAAACTTTCTGCTCCCTGATTTTACAAGCACAAATTTCAATTTGTGTTCTGTGCAACCACATTTTTAATTATTCCATCTTCCAAAGGAAAATCAAAAAACTCACGGAGAACGATGAACTGACCATGAATGTCATTACCACAATCAATAAATGACTGTCAGAGACAACTGAAGTGCAAAACAGGATTTCATCCCACAAGGTGTAAATATATGCTGCTGCTATGAATCACTCTCGTCTTCTGCATATAGAAAATTCATGAGCTCTCCTTGAATGTCTCCTGCTTCTGTAAATCAGACTGCCAAATAAGACCATACAGTGATTTTAAAAAAAAGTCTTTCAGTATTCATAAATGAGGGGTTTCACTTTCCAAAACAAAATAGTAATGATGTGCTTATTTTATTTCAGCTCTTCAGAAAAAGTCATTCACTACTATTTACAGCTCAGATTCTCCATGTTGCATGCTTTGTTTAATTATGCAAATAAGATTTGAAAAACATGTGGGCAAGAAAGTTTTGTTGCAGAAACAGAGATAAAACACACACACAGATTAAAGAGGGAAACATTTGTTTATTAAAAAGGAAAAGGTTCTGGATGGCAGCACAGAGTCAGACATGAGACAGATGAATGCATGCACAGCTGTTCATGTTTAAAGGCAGAAATATAGACATAAATACAGTTAGATCTTTGCTCTGCTGTGCTGCTACAGTATTTTTATACAATCTACTCAAAGGACTATCTATCATAACTGAACCCAAGGATAAATTTATCAAAAACAGAGCACAGATTGCTTCTTTAAAGCCAGGACAAACAAAGCCCAGAAAAGCCTCTCAAGTTACGGTATTGCAAAATAAACTTAATTGCGCAAAAGCAAACCACCTTCTCTGGATGGGAACACTAAATGTGAGATCCAACTCCAAGTCAGATAGCTTGTACTTCTGTTTGAACAAAATGCAGGTAATTTTCCCCTACTATCATCACCGTGCTGCTCTGTGTGAAGGAAAGCCAGTATTGTGAGGCAGGAATGCCCTTTAAAAGCAATACCTTTTTTTTCTATGATCTATACAGCCTATTTTCAAAGTACACCAGAGAGAGAGAGAGGGAGGAAGGCTGACAAGGCCCCTCTCCATGTTTTAATGCTTAGATACAGTGAGACCATCCTGAGAAATCATAAATGCTCAGGAAATGATGGCCAAGTATTACAGGAGAGCAAAACAGGCCACACAAGAGAGACCATAAGCTGGTCCCTAGGATACAAATACTTCCCCAGAGTTGCCACTTTCTAGCCTTTAGAGGACCTTATCTCATATTGGTTCTACCATGGTGACTCCCAGTCCTACCTGCATCAAGTAAGATATCACATAACTGTTCAAAGCATTTAAGTGCAGCTTTTAGTATTTCAGGTTTCAATTTCTACAGAAGTAGAAATATGAAAGTCTATCATATCATGAAAATTAATTTTTGAAAAATGCTTTGACAGACTTCTTTGGTGTGCAGTAGAAAATGGTTTCAATTTATAAATATGGCCAACATGGACTAACTGCCAACATGGATTACTTTGAAATCTCAGCTGCAATGTTTATCTCCGAAGCTCATTTTAATGTTCCTCATCTAAGTATTCAGTTATCTTGCTTCAAAGCTATTTTCGTAAATAGTTTTCCTGTTATATTTTTCTAAGTTAAAGTCAAAATATTACAGCATATTTCTGAGCCACTTCTAATTCAAGTTAAGTTTTTGCAGCCACAGAACATCAACTTTCACAAATCTATTTATTTCTTTATGGAAACAATAAAAAACAACCCCTCATACTCCTTCCTAATTTTACTTAAAGTCCTGCAAGATGTAGAAAGCACTTGTAAGACAGTAATATTTTATTTAGATTCTGAATTTCACAGGAATCTCATGTTTTACTGCAATAAAACTGCAGAGACATAAACCCCCTCCCTGTTACATGTAACTTTCATTTCAAATAGTCAACAAAACAGAGAAGTTATGCTGAACATATTCCAGGTTACAGATGTGGAAGAAAACCCCAAATCTTTCCTTCATCTTTTCTAGTATGTCCTGGATATTACAGCCTTTCAGTTAGATAAAAAAAATACATGACCATCCATCAGAAACCTGCATAGACACATACATGTGCTGAAATCACACAGTCACAACTCTGCCCGTGAATGTAGGATTGACTGATTGTACAACACACATGTTCCAGATCGAACACCTGGGCACATCTTGCTTCTCTGTAGAGGGAGAGTGGCACAACAGACCATGCCAGGATGAATTCTGCTAGAACAGAGAGCTGTTAGTGTACCCAGAGCTGGAGTTTCCATCTCCTCTGCTACCTCCCGCACATAACCTTTGGGAAAATACAAGTAGAAGACATCTAGAGGATGACTTCATCAAGAGAAGTCACAGATACTGTCATATGACACATCAAATGATATTTTGTTAGATAAATGTGAGAAACAAGGTTTTTCACATCTAGTCCCTTTTCAGCACTTAATATTCGGATAACCATTAAATGTGTGTGTGCACATACCCAAGCAAGTTAAGTGCAGTTGTGTCACCTAATATGTGATGCCATTGATGGGATTGAAAAGATCCTAGAACCCATCTAACAAAGGATTGTTACAATCACCTTTAGCTATTACAATTTATGATTTTTTCTCTCTATGGAATAGTGAAGGGGCAGTTAAGAATTTCATTTCCTAAGCATGAACCCAAGCTTGAGAGCTGTGTGACTGTGACCAACTATGGGCAGCTCAGCACGTGCAGACCCAGGACGTGGAGCTCACAGCACTCTCATGGAGCACCCCGCCACTCTGGCAGGCATCTCAGCTGCGCAGTGGGATGGAAATCCAGAGCAACTTCAATTAAAGGACATGGAAACATCTTACTGCAAGTACAACCCATGATTCTCTTTTTCTTTGCATGGCTTCCTAACATGTCAGCATCATCAAGTCTCCAAATTCTTTAGAGCTGGTCATCAGGCATATGTTTTTCTTAAATTGCCCACAAGATAAAAAGTTAAAAAGTTGAAATTGGGACGATTGATTAAGCACTTTTTCCTTAACAAAATAAAAATTCTAACACAGGGAAGTCACAAAATGCCAGAACATGCAATTACTTTTTCCCTACAGTAGGGCTGAAACTCTAAACCAAGGGTAAAAGAAAGAAAAGATGCAAAAAACTACAATACAATACAATGCTGTTCTATGCAGACATTGAAGTTGGGGCACATTGTATGTTATAACTATAGAAAATACATTTTTACTCAAAAATAATTTTTATTACCCAAGGAAAATGTGTGTTGAATACTGCATTAAAAGTCATTTTGTTTGCTAGTGGATTTTCAGATTTACTTTGTGTCGGCAGAGTTGAACACTTTCTAGCCTTTAAGTGGGCTGCAAAGGAACAGGTCCTCCTGGGGATAGAGGCAAACAGCAGTTCCCCTTCTGCAAAAGGAGCAGTCAAGGGACCATGCTCTAGAGAAATTGGTTTGAGTTAGTGCAAAGAGAGGAAAGATTATTTCAGATTTCTACATTATTTCAGTTAACAATTTACAGGGCAACCCCCCAAGAAAGGTATAGCTAAATGTGGGAGGATGACTGGAAAGAGCAAACAGACATGGAGTTCTTCCCTCTGAAGTAGGATTTGTTTCCATAGAAACTATTCCTATGACTATAACCTCCTTGTGTGGCAGTTATTCCAGTACAAGTCAACATACACCACCGTGAAGAAGTATTAAGAATGTAATTATTCTGTGCATAAAGAAGTTGAAATGTTTTTGCAGCATTTTGTACTAAGAGTACAACACCAAAAAGAACCCAAACAAAAGTATCCTGGTACCATTCACACAAGCATATTTATTATATAAATATTTTATAAATTATAAGATTTTAATTGCAAATGTAAAGGAAAATAACTTCTAGGAAAATAATGTTTTATAGTCTTATTAATGTTTACAACTATTATAAGGCACATAGTGCAAAAATACATTTCTGATGCAGAGATCACAAAATAATTACCTACACATGTTATCTAGAAAGTAGCTGCATACACTTCTGTGGTACAGTATTGTTTTTAATTAATACATATTGCTAACTCATGGCTAACTCTTTGTGGGTAAAAATATGACATAGCTGCCATTTGATCTACCAATTGTACTGGCATGCAAAATAAATATTTGGTTTACAGGATGCATGTTGTCAGAAAAAGCATGTATAGTTATCTAGTACATAATGTACGTAATTATGCAGGTAGAAAATTTTATTCTGAATACCTGAGAGTTGGCCCTAAAATGCCTTATCTGTATATGCATATATTTCTACAGTTCTGGACTGTAAAGTAATATAAAATAACAAATCAAAGAGCTAGATCATTTTTTATACCTTGTAACTCTTTCATACACTTACTTTTCTTGAAGAAATAATTTTAAATAGCAGATGTTAGAACTGTATTTACAAACACTGAAAAATCAAACTGAGTCAAAGACGGACACCAAAACCACTGTGGGGCTTGACACTGCCTCTGTTCAGGTTTTTCACTAAGGTTATTGAAAATTATGTTGAATCAGACTATGAAGCACGCACACTACAGGCTTTACTAATGTGCAATTGGCCAGGGTAAAGGAGTAAGGTGTATGTGGAAAGTGTTTAAACAAATACGTATTTGTGCAGTCACACACAAGATCTTATGGTAAACAGAATACACTGCTTTCACAGTATACTTGGATGAGAGGCAGGGATTTAAAATCAGTTTTCAAAGCAATTTGTTTCCTTATTTTCTTTTCCTGTAACCACAGCAAACCTAAGACCAGATGTTTAACGTGCTACAGAGACTACAGAGGTTAAACCACACTTCTTAGGATAACTGCTAGGATTTGAGCACCATGAAGAATATAATGAAAGGGATGGGGAAAAATGCTTTCACTAACAGAGAAACACAGAGATCTATAAAACTATCTCAAGCATTTTGGTTATGCACTTTCCTGCTGTAAGTTTTTGAGAGATAATCCCTAAAAGTTTGCACAAAATTGGAAGTATTTTAAATTATTACCTGTCCTCTCTACATAACAATAAAGCTTTCCTTTCTATATTTTAGCACAATTGATCAAGAAGACCAATAGAGTATAAATTTTACTGAATCCTGAATAAAGAGTTATACCAATTAGTTGCAAGTAAAGAATTAGAATTATGGTAAAATTTAGAGTGTTACCCATGGTAATAATCTCAGTGCAATTTACTTGTTAATATATACTGTACATTGAATGAATTCCTCTCCATTAACACCTGAAGGTTTCTGATTGTGATTTATGCACTTGCTAGCCCATGAACAGATAATACAAACTTGAGTAAATCCTGAAGAAAACAAGAATTCTTATTAGTGAGCGTTACAGTAATGAGCATTACAGACATGAAAAAATTAAAATAGATATACAGAGCACCTACAATTTGCACCTAATTGCAAATGTCCCTGGTTTGATGCTTCGGAGTTCTCACTGTATTTGAAGCTGGAGACCAATAATTGAGTTAGGAACACATTTTCCACAAAATCCTCCACATCTTCCATATATTTTAGTACCATCCTGGGAATTAGACAAAGAGAAGAGTCAATCAAGAAAAGTGATTGAAATGACAGTCGCACAAAAAGCTTCTCAAGGTTTGCACACAACAGGCGTTTTGACAAGTCATACCTACAAACACTAAATCACGAGACAGCAAAATTAGCAAAACGGGCACAGAGATCCTTTATCACTATTGCTCTACACCTTGTTCCCTGGCTTACCATCCGATGTTGTCTTAAATTAGGCATGCTTACTGTTCTTGTTTAACTGGTCTTGTGGTTTCCTGTGCTAATTAAGTTGGAGGCAAGCAACACAAAGGATCATCTGTAGTAGGATGATCTTTAATAAAATGTGGAGGGTTGGATGTTGTGTTTGGGTTTTTTTAAAGGCATCTTCGAAACTTCTAATAAACCCGATTAATATAACAATAGGCTCTTAAAATCAGTTAAGAGAAGGGTAGGTAGGCAGCGCTGGTCTGAATTAGATACTGGACAGTGTGAGTAAACATAGTTTCTGCATTATGTCCAGAAGAAGACTTAAATGGGTCAGAGACCTTGAGTGCTATTTCTGTTTCACAAAAGTAGCTTTCAGTACAGTCAACACTTGTACTTCTTGTTGAAGCCATAAGAGCAGGTGAAGGAAAACATCATGGACTTACGTGGGATTTGTGTATGTCAGCAGTAGCATAGTTGCCCTGAGCAATCCACCTCACTCTACTGGATAATCTCAGACCTGTACCAGCCAAGTTAATGCTGAACTGCCCCTAGGAAGGAAGAAAAAAAAAAGGACAAGGGGAAAAAAAGGAAAAATACAGAGCTGATAAACAGAGTTCAAAACACTAAAACACTTTACACTGGCATATTTGCACATATCGCTTAGGATATGTCTAAACATTAAGTACTCGAAGGTGTGTACAAACTCTGGACTGGTTACACTGCATTATGCCCTTTCTATGGACACTCACAACACAAACACAAGTTATTCTGCAATAAGCACCATCTGCACATCAGTTGACCTGTAGCATCTGTCTGCAGAGTATGAAGACAAAACTAACATCAGAAAATTCAAATTATTTTTGCCCTTCTACATATGAAATTTTAATTTACAAAAAGTGCAGGCTTGAAAAAGGCAAGAATGAGGTTGGTTTTCTTGAAAGACTATTTTTTTTTAAGGTTTCTGAATTTTTTTGGAAATAACATGGTCAAAACATACTGCTGCCTGTAAAGACAAATCACTTCTTAGACATCTAATTCTCAAATTTTTGCACACTGCCTAAGCATCATCATCTTATCATCTTTCATTGTTTTTTCAGTATAACAAATAACAAAACTGAACAAGAACGTAAGAACATAAGTGTGTATTAAAATAAATAATGATATTTTTAAATGGAATGTTTTGCTATACAAACCATTCAAAACAGATATAGAAGCTATTAATTCTAAAAAGTTTGCCTACACAAATACAGATTCTGAAAACCAGCTTTAAAATAGTCAGTTCATATGAGAATAGGAAATGTATTAAAAGTAACAAACTGCACTACCTTGTTAAACCATCCAGGATACAGGAAATTATTAAACTGCATTCACACAGAAGTGCAATATGTTAGAAAGAAGTACTACCTCCACAAAGAGCCTAATGATTAGTTCAGGCAGCACTACAATCAGAAAACTGTACACCTATTATTCACTGAAAGCCTGAATTTCTGTATTCAGACCTAGTAAATTTTTATTACAACTGGTAGCTTCTGTGTTTTATTGCTTAATAATGTCATACGTATATAAATATACATATATATAGCTTCTATTACGATGATTCACTAAAATTCCCTTGCAAAAATTCAGTTATATTGCTCAGTATGGCAGATTTATTTTGAGACCACTTCTATGTAAAGTTTCTGTGCTGATAGCACTCATGTAACTCAGGATGAGCTAACAAAAACTCATATGGGTAGGGTAGGTTGTTCTTAAGTATCTTCAAGTATCTTACACGAAGTAGAAGACTTCCATTTAACGAAGGAGGAAATTCATACAAGTGGCATGGAATGTTTTCCACAATTAACAGTCCCAAAGTAACTTCTTTCACAGTGATTTCATTTTGCAAAAATAAATGAGAAGTGCTGTGTACAATTACAATGACAGCTTAAGAGCTGTCTGACATATCATGCAACATATGCAAGGTCAGAAACAGATTTCAAGGACTGAGAGTACAGGAATGGAAGCCTTTCGACTGCATTAAAAGTGCTAGCTTCAGTCAGAACTTATGGATGGAAATGTGTCAGTGCTGAGCCATGTAAGCAGAATGACCTCCCAACAGAAGCTACACTTCGCAAACAGATTTGTATTGTACTGCACCCAAAGGGTTTCCAGGTTGACATCATCCAATACTGTAAAGAATTTCAACTGTTTTCTCAGCAGGAGTTAAGTCTGCCAAACCTAGGCACTTCATTTGTACATAAGTTGCACATAAATTGTCTCTAGCTGTCCTTGGCTGTGTCCACCCACATAGCTGGTCAAAGTTTAGACAACCAGGATAGATGGACAATAGGGATTCAGTTCCAAGCAAGCCTGAGCCAGTCGGTCTGAACTCCTTTATAATCAGTGAAAAGAAATTCACTGTCAGAGGACAGTTGACCTCATCCTAAATAGTCTAATACAATAAAATAAGCTGAAGCGTTTTCTAAGGAATCCTACTTCTGCCAGTGGCTCCAAAGGTTGACTAGTTCAGACTAGGGCTACATCTACATCATCAAGAAGGACACTGCAGTATGAGGAGACTGTTTTAATTTTTAATTTTCACATATAGAGTGAAAATTGAGTCAGAGAGCCCAATGTCTGTAGACAGTGCACAGATCAGGGACTAGTTTATTTTGGACTAACTCTCCTCTAGTCCCATAGACTGAATCCTCATTAGCATTAGAGTGTATTAAGATCCTTCCTCTGATGCTCATTGTTTGATTTAGCTTCATCCAGAAGGCATCCTTTTCATGTCTTTCAAAACTACTCTGTGGTGTGAACCAACAAAGAGTAAACTGGGACAATATAGAGATTAATCTAAAAAGCACCACCCAACACAAACTATAACGCTAATGTAGGCACAACAACGTGTGTAGAAATTTTAAAGTATACTGCTAAACAAGACTGATTTCCTCAAAGACATGAAGTTTCAGGAGAGAAACAGAGAAAATATAAGAAGAATTATGCAGGATATAGAAAAGTGTGGGATATAGAAAAGTGCAGGATATAGTGGAGAACAAACAATGAGAAGGTGTAAGGGGAAACAAAGGATATATCACATCCAGAGGGAGAGAGGGTAATACACAAAACAAATAGAAAGCTGGATATGCATACATGGAGCCTACAGGGAAAAGGTGTAGTAAACAATTTGAGGGAGAAACTATGAGAGGAGGATGGTGGAACAGGAGAGAAGAGAGTAAGAAAAAAATACTTATTAATGTTGTACACGGACTACACAGAATAAGAGATTGGTTTAGAACCTTACAGACCTAAACAAGTCACACAGCTTTTTTTTCCCCTCTTATGTGAGTATGTAAAGGAGATAAGAAATCATAAACACCTGTGGACATCTGGCTGCACTGTAGCAATCTCCAGCTGTAGCAAATGGTACTGCTCTCCCAAGTATAGTCTGAGCAAAAAGAAAATCTGTGGCTAGAAAACAGAAAATTACTCAACACAAACTGCTGCATTTGAAGTTCAGGGGGAAACAGTGTGAAAAGTGTGAACATGGGTGTTTTATTGTTTGCTTTGGGTGAGGATTTTTTGTTTGTTGTTTGTTTGGAAGAGGAGGTTGTGTGTTTTGATTTGAGAAACTATGCTTTAAATTTTGGTTATCGCACAACTAGTCCAACCTACAAGCCCAGATTTTTTCTGAGATATGAGTGGGCTAGGAGGAAGATGGATGTGCATCCGCACACAGCACCAAGTGAGCTGGTTGTGGGCCAGCTTGCCACCTTCAGGCAGGAGTTTGAAAGCACTGCAAGATTCCCTGCCCCTGGGAAGTGTCTGCCAAGGTCTGAGAATGGACTAAGTAGAGCATAGAAAGGAAGACTTCCACAAGTAAAATAAGCCGTGGACTAAAAGAAAATGAAATAAATTTTGGAATGTTTAATTGTTCCATTTGAAATAAATGGAACAAAATTTTAGAAAATTAAGGTAGTTCACATATAAAATATGAATATGTGAGATTCATGCCACTTGTCCACTTGGGACAAATTAATAAGGTAAGTAGTGGGGGTTTTTCTTTTTTTTTTCCCTTGAAATTACCATTGAACTCTTAAATTAAATAAGAATTTTGTTTGCCCCAAAATGGCCCAGCTGGATGTGTAAGTAGGTCAAAATGGTAATTTGGTAATTGTGACCATGTACAGTTTCAATAGAATGCTCACATTGGCTAAAACTGACAAAATGCTTACTTTTAATTTGCATGGAAGCTACATCAAATCTTATTTTACTAAAAACCGTGAAGCCAGCTGCAAGGTAGTCATTTTGACAGGCACAGTCTTGCCTTCTGCTTCCATTGAAAGGACACTCATATGGATTCTGCAACCTAAAGAATAGCAAAGATTTAGTTTTGCTTTTGAGATTTTTCCTTAACATAATATCAGAATGAAAAATAAGTGTATTGCACTAGGCCACATAAAAAATATTAAACAACCATTACTGAACAAGAAGCTCAGTTTTTAATCTTGGCTCAGTTGAAACACTAATGTGGATCAAAGCCATTTCTACTAAAGTCAAGACAGAAAAAAATTATAATCATTTAGTGCAACTAACATAATTTCAGCCTGGAAGTATGTACATTTCTGTATGTGTGCTCACATGCCTGGATATTTAAAACAGAAAATCAAGGAAAAAAACCCCTATTCATCTTTCTCAGAAAAATTAAGTATTATTTTATTCTATTATTTTCGAAGGAATAAGTGCACTTCTTAAAGTTACAAAACCGCTTCTGTACCTGAATCCATATACTTCAGAAAAGTTGTCTGCTTCACCTTTTACCAATGTCAAATATTCTTTGGGATTCTCTAAGTGCATGCCTGAGCAATAAATCTGGAAGAGAAAATACAACCCTTTAGTAAAATCTTTATTAGAAAAGTGTTATTACATAAAAATATGTGCTCATAAAAACTCATAAATATTAACTGTACCTTTATCATCCTTCCCTTGATGTTAAGTAGGTATTCACCATCCTTTCTAATCCCTTTTTTAATCTGCATATCTTTGCAGGTGGTAAGAATTTCACCTTCCAAATGAATGATTAAATCATATTAATATTTCAGGAATAGAGCTTAGTTTTAGGACTTAATTTTACATAATTGCACTCCAAATATATTTATAGCTTTAATATAAGTAACCTGGGAAAACATTAACTGCATAAAATTACAGCTGTCACTTACACTCTGTCTCACGGCAGATCTTTCTGGCATCTGGTTTTAAACGTGGCAGGCACAAGTCACTGGATAAGCCATTTTCAGTCATACACTCTACCGTTCTCTCCTTTATCCCCACTCCACAAGATACTGAGCACTAGACAGGGATAGCCATTGAGTTAGTTTAGAAAGTAGCAAATAATTAACATCATTATGTCAGCAAATTAGTCTTGGCATTCATTTATGTTAGAAGCAGCTATCAAAAATGAACTTGCACATCTGTACTCACTTTGGCCCACTTCCCCACTCTCCACGTAGCTGCTTGTGAACATCCTTTGACATTGCATTTATAAATATACGGGGATGGCTCTACCGGGCACTCTCGGTACGCTACAGTCCGAAGGCCATGGACGTGCTGGCTTTGAACAGAATGGATTCCAACACAGTACGTGATCCTCTGCTGGTAACCAAACCCACAGCTTGCCGAGCACTAAAATAAAATCCCCAAGAACAGACCTTATTCCTGTGAAAATCAACCTTTCTGCAGAATTGCATTACAGGTAAGTCAGCTTTGATCCTTGCTCTGGCAAGACCCTGTCATTGGATGCACGCCACTTTGGGCTGGAACATCAGTGTGCAAAAGTGAAGGTCTGCAATAGTTAAACATGCAAGAAGCCGCAAAGCCCCACGGTGCCCTCTTCTCAGAGCTCACTGAGGTTCCAGAGCCATTTCCTCTCAGCTGTGATACACGCACAGACATGAAGACATAGGTAGTGCAGATGTGCAAGGGAAACAAAACACTGACCAATGACTGAAATCAAGGAAAAGATTCTTGGTTATTTCAGTGAGGTCATCTTGCAAGAGAGTTTCCTGGGAACCAGCAAAGGAATCCTGTGGCAGGGACAGCTCTCCTATAGTTGGTGATCATAGGCTTTGGGGGCTTAACAGAGGACTGATAACAATCTCTACAAAAAATCATGGCTGACTGGGAGGGTCAATGTGGAAAAAGTTTAGACAACCATGTTCAAATAAAAATATACTTGGGGTTTTTTTTTGCTCCACACACATTCTTAAATGTAAAGTTATATAAAAGATGTGTGAGCAGTATAATTAGTGTACCTGTGACAGTTCTCCTGTGAGCACAACATATCTAGAGGGAGATACCCTGCAGGTTTTGGATGATGGAGGCTTTGTGGCAGGATCACAGAAACTTTCATCCACTTGAAGCTGGTTTTCATTCACACATTTAACCTTCCGGTATATTTCCTTTCTTCTAGATGGTGCTGAGCACTAAAAGTGAGAAAATCAATCACAGTTTTAACTAGCCATTTACATAATGAAGTTATCTACTGATTGCCACACACTAGTAAAACCCAGACAGCAATACCTTTTGACATCTGCTATCAATGTCAGACTGAAATACTCACTGAATCTGAATCCTTTACTTTGTTTTCAAAGTTCAGGTACTTCTAATCAGCTGAAAAAAACAACAGCATATAACATGACACTCTAACTGCTGGGTGAGACAGAGGAGAAAATGAAAATGTCAAGCCAAGATGACAGGTTAAGTGTAAAAGCTCTTCTGTATGAGAACAGAAGAGCCAGAAAAGGATTTCAGTGAAATACGAAAGGAAAAAGTTGGTCTTGAAAACAAAACAAGAGGAGAGGAAAAGACGAGAGAAGAGATTAAGGGAGGGAAGAAGAGGAGTGGGGAGGAGAGGAAGAGGAAACTGCTTATAAATCAAGCCTGTTGATGAGGAAAAACAAAAGTTTTATTACATCTGAGGAACAGTCTGTCATCACTATCACTCTTTGTTAGTGGAGTGAGTTGAAGAAAAACAAAAACTCTGATAAAAATTCCCTTGCATTCGGTAGAAAAAAGATACTAAAGACCTGAAGGAGAAATTTAAGCATTGACTCAGGACTAAGGTATTAAGTGCTCATAATCTCCAAGTCTTGCTATGTGATAACCTTCTTTCTTGAGAAGGTGAGGTAACAGCAAGGAGGGGAGGGAATCAGAGATAGCAGTGAAAGTAAATCAGGCTTATCTACCTGATCAAAAGACTCACAAGATAGTGTGGCCCAGAAATGGAAGCCATACGTGCATAAAACCTTTAAGAAATCTAGTCACTCACAGAATGAAAATGTTGTGTGGACCTGTATCGGGGGATGGAATGTGGATACAGTTGGATGGTGCAACTTACAGAAATACTCCTTCTTTTAATGTCATGAAGCAGCTCAGAATATTAGGCACATAAAGAATAACCCAGTCATGAGGTAATGGGGAAAGGCAGAAGAATTCTTTTCATGATGCTTTCCACCTTAGCCTTGTAGACATTCTTCTCCCTGTGATAAAAATGCTTCACCCAGTCTACCAGCTGCAAGCTGGAGAAATGTTATATCTGGAAATACTTCTGCTGTGTTGTGACTGGTGAGGAGAGAAAATGGCACACAAGCACCCAGAGTTAAGACAACTGGGCAAAACATTGTGAGTTTAGTGGAGGACATACCGCACCAGGAGTGGAATACAGATGGATAAGCACTTAAACTACTCTTAATACTACATGTACAGGGCTGTATATGAATGTGCTGAGAGAAGGGAACAGAACATAGGAACTTCAAGAAAACAGCAATATACATGTGGAAGAAGTTATGAAATAGCTGGAGGATGTAGTGAAAGACAGTGCCTTTGTAGTGGAGAGCTCCAAATACCCAGCTGGAATACACAAATGTTTGCTGGTAAAGGAAGACTCACCCTCCTTCTTTGGAAGTGTATATTTGTGCTAAAAGTGCATTCTGAGCCACTTCCAATAATTCCTGATTTTAACAGCTACGTGCAGGAAGAGAACACTTGGAGGAAACGCATATTTGTCAGCTTTCCCTCAATATAGCTTAACAGAGGAATATATATGTCTGATCTGCATTAATATAATCCACATTTTGCAGAGCACCAGCAAATGTTTTACATATTAACAGTTGTCACTTCTATAGCATTGTGTCCCTGAGACTTTTGAGTCTTCATATTCAAGATTTCAGAGGAGTGGGCTTAGGATGTTTAGCAGTGCAGATTATTAATATGACACAATTACACAAATTGGGTTTTTATTTAATATTACAGTAAGAGATAGGCTCTTCTGTGTCGCGACTGGGCTAGATGGTACGTGCTGTGGCCTTCCCAAAAGCGTCCTGCGTTCAGCAGTGCCGTGATGCGGTGTGCGGTGGTCGGTGGAATAGGAATGCCGCGGTCGTCACCAAGTGCCCCTCTCAGGGGTCGCTGGTCGGTGCAGTTGCACAGCCAACACCCGATCCCACCCGCGCAGGTGGACGCGCAGGCACTCACACACACACAGCAGCGTACAGCCGGAGGCAAAGAGTTGGAGGGACTCTTCTTATGGTATTCCACAGAACAGGTCTATTCCATGAAGGGTTCAGGGAAGAAGAAGCACAGAACAATGGAGCGTCCAGGGTTATACACTAGGGGCAGTAGGGGTGGAGAGTACACTAGGGACCAATGGGTTGAGGGCCAGGGGGTGGAGAGAAGGTGGAGTTACAGTACAATAACCAATAAGGAAGGGCAAGGGGAGGAGCAAGGGACAGGGACAAATGGGGCGTTGATTAAGGGAGAAGGTTCTGGAATATAACCATAAAAGGGTACAGAGACTGACAGGCCAACAGGCCAACCGAATAGGGGAACACTAACATAGTGTTGCTAGGCCAGACAGGGGAGACCTTCCTCCTCACCATGACTATGGGGGAGATCTCAGACCTCTGAGCCTTCCCACCAGCAGTCTTCTACTGCACCTGGGTTTTCTGGCTCCTCAGTCACTCCTGTGGCTGGCCCTACCAGGCTCAGCCACCGCAACACTTCTGTACACCAGTTCAGGTATTATACATAATTTTTGTTCTTTCTCTCCCTCATCTTTATATATGTTTGCATGTTTGCATAAATAACAAAAGTAATTAAATTTTTAGCATGTAGAAAATAGTAATCACATCTTTAGAAATGACAGCTCTCTCCTGAAGGTATCCATAGATTTTCTTAAATATGAAAATGCATATTTGGTAAGAGAATGCTGAGTTTTATTTTCTTATCTTGCTTCATGTTTGGTAGGAGAATAGTGAGGTTTATTTTGCTTCTTATTTTTTCTTTAACAAGAAAAGATGCTTCAAGTTTTTAAGATGCTTTAAGTCTTCTATACAGAACTTCTTAAAAACACTGTTGTCCAAAGATTTTACCTCCAAGGTGTTTACTTCCACATGACATTTCTTTTGCATTTTTATTCTTAAAAAGCTGATTTTTAAAAAGATATTTCATAATGAGGATTTATGAAACATCTTATCCACTATGTAGAGAAGTATGTAGAGACAGTCCTATCAATAGGTACCTGCTCAGAGTTCCACCAGAGCTTTTGTCTACAACAATAGACAAGCAAATCCTGTAGAGATTATAAATAGAAAGTATAAATAAAGCTTTTGACATTTTTTGTCACTTTTTAAGTTTTGCAAGCTTGACCTTCAAAATAAATATCCAGCACTTGTTATTCTGCAGCATAACAGCTACTAGAAATGCATCTAAATGTGAGGGGAAAAAAAAAATAAAAAAGCCTCCAACCTATTATGACATATGACATAACTCATTTATGTCACAAGTTGAAAACCTTACTCACACTTTCCCATTCGTGTGCCAGCCACTGGTACGGGAGGCAGGCGGGCAGCCAGCAGTGCCTCGTGCCAGTGGGGCGCAGGTCACGGCTGCACATCACGTCACTCACGCGCCCCAGGCCCGCCAGCTGACAAAAGATGTCCCTTTGCTGAACGCCCACTCCACAGGATACAGAACACTGAAATTGATCAAAATTAGTTGTGTCAGTGTGCAATGAGACAGTCCGCAGAATAAAGTACAGTTGCCATTATTAGAAGTTCTCAGGATATTATTTAAAATATACTTCACAGCCCTTACGAAATGAGTACAATGCCTGAAGAAATTTATGTTGAAAATGTAAAACTACAATTACAATAAAAATGTTTAAAAAATACAGAAAATAAATGCATCTGAGGTACCTAACTGAGCTCTCTGCTTACCTGAATTCACAGTAAGGCCAATCACTATAGCCATATGCAAAGCAAAAGTTTACATTTTTGCAAGATCTACAGTTGAAGCTCTGAGTTTACATCTTGTCTTTAATAAAGACTGACAGTCTTGTCTGTTGTTTTAAAATGTAACTATTACAACGAAAGAAAAAAATCTCAGTGTTTCAGGTTAGAAAATCTTACAAAAGGTGCAATATTTTGAAGACACTTCACTATCAGTATGATTTTGAACCCTGAAAATCTTAAATGCCAAATGCCTCTTTTCCTTCTTCCTGGCCAAAGGAATTTCACTATACCGCTATTGCTTGCTGAGATAAACAGCCTCCTTTTACCCCAGGCAGAAGCACGATTACATCCCAAAACCTACCTAAAGACCCAAGCTTAATCGTAAAGTTCATACTGTTCTCTCAAGTGTGGCCAAAAGGTGGAGAGTGGTACCGTGTCCTTACCAATGTGGGGAATTGTATGTTGAAAGAGTGAGTGAAATGCAAAATATTGCAAAGTGCTCAGTTACTCATAATTTTACAAGGTGAGAGATGTTTTATAAGACCAAATCAGGGAAAAGGCCAAGTATTTGTGCCCACAAGCCATTTTTCTTTTCCTTCCCCCACAAACCCGGCTTCATTTCACTAGTTAGACTGAGATAGGAAATACAGTGATATTACTGAATCCATCACAGAAGGTAAGAAGTAAACTTTAAAAATTTAGTGTTAACTTGAATTTACAAGGTAAGATGAGGAAAGTCCTAAGTACTTATTCAGTACAAAATTCAGACTAGTAAATACTTTCAGTTTTCACAGACATTTATTTTTCATTACTCTTAAAAAAAGATAAAGAAAATACAGTGAAGTACTTGTTAATTTGTAGATTTCATTGCTATGTGTGTAAAAAAAAATTTCCTGACAAACTTTTCCACTGAAGCAGTGTGTCATGAACATGATCTTGTCTTGTACTCTCATGGGGAACATAATTATGGCAGATTTTACATACCTCTTTCCATCTGCTGGCCTTCCAAGAAGGACATCTTCCAGCTCTACATATTTTGTATGTTCGTGGTTTTTTCAAATGTTTGCAGTTGTCTTCTTCTATTTTTGCTTGGAAGCTGTTAATACAATGCACATCACGAAACTTCAAACCTTTTCCACAGGAAACAGAACACTGAAAAGAAAAGTGTTATTTCACTACTTTGCTAAAAATCTCAGAGTAATAGGGAAACCAGAAGAAGCTGTGGTCTCACTCAAAATGGACTTAGTGATTATAGGAATAAGTTTCTGTATTATGACACATCTGCTGTACATGTCTGAAATTTCTGTGTAAGCTCTCTCATACTGAGCATTAATGATCAGGTGCCAAATCTCTCTCCCATCTTGTTCATTCATTGATGTCATCATTGACAAATACCTGAGCTCAGCCACCAATATCCACGCAGGAGCCAGCTTGATGCTATGATCTCACAAGAACATGCTCTAGCAGCCACCTGTTTCCAGCATGTGTACTCCTATTTTCATGTAAGCATGATGCTTATCATAAGCACCAAAGAAAGGAAAATGCAAAATCAAGGCTATGTGTGTTTCCAGCTATTAGGCTACAAAGTCATGTTTGCTTGGCAACTCCCTTCCATGAGTTTCAGATATCTCGTGGTATGTGGCAAAGAGGCAAGAGAAGAGGTATGAAGCAGTCGCCAGCAGTCAAGGTGCAGTCCTCGGAGGCAAGGACTTGCCCCACCATCCCAGTATTTGTTTTCTCCAGAAAGCTGCTACAATGTACACAACTGGTTCTAGGACCTGCCTTCCTCCCTCCAATGTAAAACTGACAGGGCTGCAGGTTTGTTCTGTGAAACCCACCCTGGCAGTGGGCCCTAGCCAACACTAGAGTGTGTCTGACAGACCAGGCTCTTCTGGAGAAATAGACATTTCTCTGCTAAATTGCTGGACTGCTGTCAGACTTCAGCGAGGTTTGATTTTAATTCTTCACATCAGGGCTGTCCTATACACCTACAGACTAAGGTTCCAGGACCTAGGGAGCTTTCAGTCAAACAAGAAAGTCAAATATCTGAAGTACTTTCAAATTAGGTGGCTACTCAGCTGACTTCTCTTGGACCATGAACAACATGAACATAAGTACTTTAGTGGGTTTTTTTTTTTTAAAATCTTGCAATTATAATTATTTTACATAATCCTATTAAAAAGTTTAGATCAATGGAGAAGATTTTTTCTGTCTGGAAAGAGAACATGCTTAATTTGCTCTAGGATTTCATCTGTGTTTTATTTTACACTTGAAAAAACATTTCCTATAGGAAGATAATTAATTCAGGTAGAGAATTAACAGTCAAATAAAAATTGAATTTCTTAGTGGACATGAAAAAAAAAATTAAATATAGACTTTCCTCAAAAGCAATGAAGATATTTCTCTTCCCTTTATGTTACATCATCATCTATGTAATTAGCATTACACAGTAACTTAACAAAGCGTTTTTGAATACATATATCTTCTATTTTCAGGAAATTAAGTTCAGCTCATTCAGCTTTCAGTACAAAACCTGGCAAATATTTGCCTGAGAACAACAGCTGGATGAAAGTTTTTAAAATATAGAACAAGCAGCTATAATAAATGAACCTGCTACGTAAGAAACATTTTTCAGAGTAACAACAGTTTATTAAACAGAATCTCAGCTTACTTAGTTGTCCTCAATATCACAGCGATTTCTGTCTTTAAACATTTATATGTGTCATCTTAAAGGTTTAATAGAAACTGCCACTGTGTTTAAAATTAAATCTTTGCAGAATAAAGCAATACATCTATCACACAATACAATGGGTGGCATGTTTCTCTTATGCAACTATATTTACAAAAAAGACAAGACCAATGATTCGGCCACAATTTGCCTTTTACATGTCTGCTCTAAAATCTCCATAAAAAGAATGCTTGTTTCTAAATTAAATTATTTTGCTCTCAGCAAAACCTTTCAATTTATCATCTTTTTTAAAATACTCTTCATATAGTGTTACAATTTATGTTTTATTAGAAAATTACTTTAAGATAGGAAAATAACAAAAATTACCTGATATTTCAATATATTAATAATGTAGGTCAGAAAACTTAAAACTCTGCAAACCGTATCATTATAAAAGCCTTTCAGAAAACTCAGCTCTGAATTCAGAGCATTTATTTATCAAAGCAGGCATGATAACTTGTATGCATGAAAACTAAAATACTGTTATCTGAAAATTCACTCTACTCTCCCTTAAAGCTTTTTTTCAAGCTTTTCAAACATAAACTATACACATAAAGGACCCCTAAACTCTAAAGGCTCTTCCTTTTAATTCTTTACTAGGAAGTGAAGTACATCACAGAGTTATTTAACATCCTCCTATGATGTGTTAGAAAACTACTACATGTCCCTCCTTCCTCAATGGCTTTTCCCTCTGCAGAAGAAATCAGGCTCCAGAGTGCTCCCAGGAGAGGCCTTGTGAGGACAGCATTCCGGGCTGAGAGCTGTAACCAAAGAAGCTCTCCTAAGAAGTCTCCACTTCAGGAGGTGAGGCTACCACAGCACAGAATAATCTCACAGCACAGCATAGTCTCACTCTCTAATTTTTTGTTGCCCTGAACAATAAGTATTAAGACAACACTTTCCAGCAGATATACATATTTGTTTAAACACCTTGTGCAGAGATCTTACATTCAACAAAAATTATATTTATTGTACAGGGCTAATGGCTGCTAACAGCAATAGACTATGCAAAGAAAAGTCTTATCCTGCATCTCAGCCTTAGGAAGTTCTTCACATATCTCTACCCACTTGATAGAGCATTACATGTTTACTTCTACACAGGTTAAAACTTGATCTGAATTTTTTTTTGTTGGCCTGTTTTTTTTCTCTTTGTTGGTCCAAATTCAACTGACTTGCATCTCTGTAATATTTAACTGCCCTAATTTGATCTTTGTAATTTGTGCTATTAGTTCTTCTAAAGAAAGAAACTAAAGATTTGTGTGTTATTAGAAGACAGTATTAGCAGTTCCAGAACAATTTCAGTAATGTAACTTTGTATAAGTAATCTGATTTTTTTTTTCTTTGCTGTAAGAGACAGTAAGTTACAGAATATTGCCAACTCATACCATGAAAATATCAACTTTCAAATAACTTTCTCCAGGGAGCTTTTCACTCCATGATAATTTAATGCTATGTTTAAAACTTTAAAAGACGTGTTCAACAGTTTGGGATTTTATCAAAAACTTTTAAATGCATTAAGTCCTTTAAAAGCGTACAGAGGCAGCATTTCTGCATATAGATTTGCTATCTTATTCTTTCACATATTCATCAAGATCTGATTCTCTGTTTGCACGTATCCAAATCTCCTGTTGAACAGACCGTACACTGACAAAAAGGACCTTCACTAGAGGTGACTCACTAGTACCCTATTATAGGCTTCAACTTAAGAGCTTTTCAAGTGGAGGGTTGTTGTGGGCTTTTTTGGTGTCTTTTTGTTGTTGTTGTTTTGTGTTTTGGCTGGTTTTTTTTTTTTTTTACTTAATTCATGAAAGAACACTAACATTTAATTCATTAGGCTAATGTGTTTTTATTCTGACGGATTGAAACTCCTGACGCTTTCAAAGGCTAAAAGACCCCACAGCATCTGTAAACTTCTGCTTAAACACAATTGCCAAAACTTAAAAACAAATAAAGCACTAAACTAAGATGTGCCTCGAAGCAGCTTTGGTAGAACCAAGTGCTTGGGATACTGCATCTCCTAGAATTTCATGGAGATGCTCCCACCCACTTCAGAGTGGTTCCACAGGGCCAGATTCTTACATCTGCTGCAGGGACCATCTCCCACCAATAGCAGTGGGAGGAAGAGAAACCTAAATATCTCTAGGGACCAGATCCTTTACAATTTCAATAGGATCTTAATAAAATTTAGGCAACTAATCTGGGGATTGTTATTCTTAAAGCCCTGCATACATATCAGTTAGAGGAGCACCTAGGTTGCCCTGAGCCACAGCCCAAAGACCTTAAAAAAGTTCCTTAAAAAGTGGTAACAGTCTAATTCTACATGCATGCACAATCTTTTTAACAGACTGGCCACTCAGCGCTTTACATGCCCATAAGGATAACACCCTGAAAACAGATTCTATTTCTAATAACAAGTTAAAGAAAGCAATTGCTCTAAGTGTGCACTGAGTGCACAGCAGGTGAATGAAGCACATTAAAAAACACAGTGATAGGTGATATTTAGTGCAACTATTTTTTTTTAACACATGTAAAAGCTAATACAGTTGCCATGGATGTAGAAGATCCAATATCATCAATGGAAAGTTCAAGAGGGTATATTACTCTTTAGGTACAGTATTCTCCTGAAATTTGGCATATTCTGGCTTCATTCCTTAGATAATATATAAAAATATTCTTAAAAGAATCGCTTCCTCCCAAAGTGCTTTGGCATCAGACGCAGGCAGGCTTAGCTGTGTTCTTTACTGCACAGTGACCCACCTTCAGCAAGAAAAATGAAGATTACACTCCAGTCCAACACAGCTTTTCATGGGAGACTCCTGACAAGCAGATGAGTGCTGCCTGTCCTCCAATACAGAGAATAAATAGCAAAGACAGAACACCAAATCACTCAAATGCTGAATCAAAACCTTTCATCAATATCAAGTGGGGAATGACTTAACATTCTGTAAGGGCAGAGCATAGCTCCTGCTCAGGTCTCTGACTGAAAATACAGATTCCATAGAAGACCCCTGTGTGGGACTTCCAAGTGCCTAAAGGCATCTAAATACAGCTTACAGGGAGAGGTCTTGCACTGACCTCTATCCCCAGCAGTCAGTGTTTTCTTTAGAGAGCTGCATACACTGACCTAAGACACCTGCCTGACTGGCTTTTCTTCAGCTCTGTAGCATCAGTAAGAAGCGTCAAATTCTCACTGGTAGAGGAGCAAAGCCTTGTTCTGTGCTCGGAAAGCCATTCCTGTCCTTTTAGAGCATCGAGCCCATAGCACATTTCTTACAAGACTGAACTTTACCCTCCTAAGCCTGTGTTCCTCTTTGAAGCTCCTAAGAAGTTATTACACACTCTCTCTGGAATTTGGTCTGCTTACTGCTTGGTGCCCACTCTGCTGTGGTGGTGATCTTCCCAAGGCTTAACTGGGGAAAGTACAACTGCACGTAATTCTGGCTGCTTTACCTCCCTCCACTCAAACTTGAACATGGTCCTGGACTACTTGAGCATGGTCCTTACGGCTCAGTTTTTCTATAGTGAGGTTTATTTGTATGACATTCCACATGATTGGAGGCTTGTGGAGAGAGAGCACAATTTTCCATGTATTTTCTGCAGATTCCATATGTAGGAAAGAAAAAATCCGTAAGAACTTTAAATCTCACAAGAAATATGAACATGTCTTCAAAAAAATGCAAATTGAAAAAAACACATCGTGTAACCATTTTACACAGAAATTCTAGCACTTGTCTCAACATTGGCTAAAGTAATATTTCCCATATGTCGGGTTCTTTTAAAAACATAAATCTGCAGTAAAAAGCTGGACTTCATTACTATTGTTCAAAGTCATTCCATAATGCTGGGTAACTAGGATTCATCTGTTTGTGTTTTCTTCATAGCAATAAAATTCTGTAGGGATCACCCTGACAGAACTCCTGATGCTTTCTGAGGCACAGATGGACTCTCAGACAGGCATGCCATCATCAATTCCTACCAAATTAGGGCTCTTTCTGCAGCAGACATGCAACTTCACTAAAAGATTTCTGATTATTTTGCTATCGTTCTTTCATTGAAAAGTTGAAGACCCTGTATTATTTGGCAGACTCTGTACCAAATTTCCTTTTCTTTAAAGGAAGTGTTTTGTATCCTTTAGCTGGTAGCCCAGTGGGCTTCTGGATACTGAAAAACAGACCAGTAAATGGAAAGCATGTAACAGTTTCTCTTTGTATTCATATCAGATACACAGAGACTTAAAATATAAATGAGTGACTATAAGAAGTACTGTAACTGTACTGGCTGGGATAATTTTCTTCATAGTAGCTAGCATAGTGCAAGCTTTTGGATTTGTGACTAAAAGAGTGTTGAAAACACATGGGTATTTTAGTTATTGCTGATCAGTGCTCACACAGCACCAAGGCCAGTGAGGAGGATGGAGATACAAAAGTAGGTTTGAGGGGACACAGTCCAGACCAAGAGATTGGACTGGTGAGCAATAAAAGCTGTGGGGAAGAAGGAGGAAGGAGCGGCATGTGGAGTGATGGTGTTTGGTGTTTGTCTTCCCAAAAAATGACCTTGCATGATGGAACCCTGCTTTCCTGGGGATGGCTGAACACCTGCCTGCCCTTGGGAAGAGGTGAACGAATTCCTTGTTCTGCTTTGCTTGTCGGTGCAGCTTTTGTTTTACCTATGCAAATTACTTTCTTAACCCATGAGTTCTCCCACTTTTATCCTTCCAATTCTCTCTACCATCCCACCATAGGGGAAGGAGCAAGTGGCTGTGTGGGGTTTAATGCCTACTGGGGTTCAGCCACAATGGTAGCACTGAAAGAGGATAAAAAATATTACAAATATTAAAAGGTATTTTCTTCCTGTTTGCCTTTTTTTGGTCAGAAACTTCTGTGACTGGACAGGAAGATCAGTTTAAAACTTACAGGATTAAATACGGTAGTTGCTTGAGTTGTCTGACAAACTGCATTTTGATGATCTCTACTTGGCCCAAAAGCCTGTTTGGACACTTTAAAAACTATTCTAGAAGTAGACTGGGATCACGACCGCACAAGATACTAATAAAACAATACTTTGAGCACTGCTTAGTTGAGAGTTACTTTCAACTTTTCATTTGCTATATTAAAACTACCTCTTCTTATGTCTTCTTCCTCTGCTTGCTGCATCTCCCCAGGGGTTTTTGTGATGCTTCAGCACCAGAATTGCATTTTTCAGCTGAAAGCATTCAAAGAGTTGTTCCTTCCTTTAAGTACATTGATTACTATCAAGTAGCAACACAGACTCTGTAATTAAGTCCTACTGAATTCTTTGATTCAGAGTTAGTAATTCTTCACTAAAACAAGTATAAACACTTGTGCCATTAGCTCAAACACCCAAAAAGGACCAAGGATCAAACATTCCATTACTTCTGAGAAAAAGTAGATTGAACACCAAGAGGCGTGTGTATGATTTACTGTTACATCTAAGTTACACCTATATCAGAAGATACACTGAAGATATTTTTAAGTTACACAGAAGATATTTTTAAGTCATCTTTTTGAGTAAGGCTTGATTTCAAAAGTTCAGTGTTATATCACATTCCTCTGATGTTCAAAACGTATCTTGATTTGATTAAGTCCTCCTTCCATCTGCAGATGGTAAGTCTGCTTTGCAACTTTTCTGAATGTGCTTTTGCAGCTATAGAAATGGAAGGGAAGAAGGCTAGGCTAAGAAGGTCTTACAGACATCATCCAGTCCATCGTGCTGCTCAGTTTGAATCAGCTATACCTGGGAGCATTTTGTCAGTCTTGTCTTCAATGACAGGGATGCTACAGCCTCACTTGCACTCATTTTTGTACTGTATAGTTATATCCTTATAGTTAGAAAAAGTACCTTAGGATTTAATGACAGTCTTTCTTACTGTTAAATAAGATGGTTACATCTCATTCTACCCTTAGCAGTTTTTGAAACACTCACCTCTATATAACCACTGATTATGTGTTGCAAGAATACCTCATTCAGTCTGTTCTTCTATAGACTTGGTCCTGAGAAACACAGCTTCCTCAGCCTTTGCTCCAAGTCTCTTACCATTCAAGTGGCTGTTGTCCCAGCCTTCCAACTATCTGTGTGGCTTTTTATGAGAAGGTATCCAAGACTGTATGTTGTGTATCAATTAAAGCACTGAGGTTAAAATGTGCCATGACAAAAAGCATACACTCAACAAGCATATAGCCAGTATTAGTCTCCTTCGTGGCCCTCCCACTTTGCAGAGTTCTAGATGGCATTTCGAAGATATTTTCTAGAGTGAAAATAGTTTCTGCAGTAATATTTGCAATCCTACTGCTAACGTCATGGGATCTCTGATGCAAATTGATGATAAATGCTCTTCCCTCTTCTAAGTATAAATTGTATTCCCACTAGGGCTGCAATTTTACCCTCTGATCCAAACACTACCTACCTGATGTTCCTACCACACAATTTGACTGGATCTATACGCTGACTTTTTTTTTTTTCTGTTGAAATCAAGAAAGACTGTATTTCTAATGACAAAATAAATGCACGGCCAGCTAAGCCCAGTGAGTTCCAAGAGGTCCCTTTCTCTCAGACTGATGAATTACTGTTGAGTGATGTCCACTTCTAGAAAGCTTCTAAGTAGCCTCCGGTCACTGCAAATTCCTCTGTCTGCTGCCTTTGCGTGAGGAAATACAGCAACCCTTGAATCTGTCTGACTACTTGGGTATCAAAATGTGAAAGGTGAGAAACTAGCACTCCCCATTTCTCTAAGGTGTAACACAATCATCCTGAAAATACTTCTTTGGCTCCTGTGACACTGACAGATGGTCTTCTGAGGTCAGTGACATAGGGTAAATCTCCATATTCTACTGCTGGACCAGGTATAGACAACCCAGCAATGCATGGTCTAATCACACCTCTCTAAGCCAAACAGGAAATCATGAGGTTCAACTGTCATTCTTTCCCAGGCTTTAGGCAGAGAGAGGTCAAAAAAGCTGGACCATCCACATTGGTTTCCAGGGCTTCCAGGTACATAGCATGAATGCTAACACCAGTGCTCTCCAAACAACCCCAGTGTTTGTGCAGGAGACTCTGGAGTGCACTGCCAACAGCTTTTCTGCACGTGGCAGCTGAGAACAGAGACTGCTGTGACTCTTTGAGGTCATCTAACCTGGCCACTGTCCCCAGCCATACCTTTTCTGTCAGGACTGAGCACTGTATGCTCCATTAAAAAGCAGTTTTCATTGGAGTCCTTTTAAGATAATTTTGTTTCAACTTTCATCTGAAGGGTAACAAAATACTCCTGAATAACTATTTTCCAAGCATGCTGAAGCATATCTATTTAACAGATGAACATAAATGAGAAGCTATGTACATCCACATATAAACACAGAAAAAGTAGGAATGAAGAAGGAATAAAGTGGATTAAAGAGAGATTTTAGGATTGATGTGGATAACAGGAAAAACTGCTTTGAGAGGATATATCTGGCATCTACCAGGAATGTGCTATTCTTCTTAAAAATAAAGACACCCTGATTAAAACAAAGGTCTGAACCATCAGCACATATATTGAAGGTAAAAGGATTTCATGTCCAAAGAAGCCACACTGCTGATAATGCTACTGAGAAATTTTAGGTGACATTTTTTTAAGTTGACAACACGATTTGAATTCTTTTGTCCAGCGCAGCTGGCAGTATCCTTAAGGAGGGAAAACAGCAATCTGCCTGGATGTCAAATAACAACCATACTCTTTGCAGCTGTTGGAAAAATCAAAACCAGAACTCTTGAGATTCCACTTAATGATCATCTACAGAATGTCTTTTATTCATTCCAGTTAGATTTGTAAGACCTTTTATCCATTCCAGTTAGATTTGTAAGACCTTTTATCCATTCCAGTTAGATTTGACCCACCTCTCTGACAAAGCACTATCCATTACCTCAAGCTCAAAACAAATAAAACAGGTAACTAGATCCTTTTTTGAAAGCCCTATCATGTCTTTCCCCCTCAGGATGAACACCACTATTTTGCCCATCACTGCTGAAAGCCTGACATCCTTCTTAATGCCCGCTACAGAGCATTTGAAAACCAGACCATGCTTATGGGGAGATCAACTCCCCACAAGCTGCCATGCTCAGCTCCTCACCTACTGTGATACTCAGACAGTCTTCACTGTGCCATGTATTCCTACTCTGTCTACATATATTTCATAAATGAGACTAAACTTTTCCAGCCAGCAACCTTCTCTTTGTTTTACCTACATGATACACATAACACAATTAGACCTTCAAACAAGCTTTTAGCTCTTCCAATAACACAAGAACAATGGATTATGGAGATGTTGATGTGGGTGTAATTTAAAAATAATAATCATGAGTTCTCATTCAACAGTGATGACATATCATATTTGGTATCTTATTTAACTCTTCCTTTTTATCTTCCATTTCATCTCTCAAGTACAGTAAAAACTGGATTGTATAGTTTTCTTCCTGCCTTACTTGCTGTTGATTTGAGTCTGCTGTGTCTGGTTACCACCTGAGAATCAGGAAACCAATAGGTATTTCTGCCTCCTTTCAGCAGCCATTTGGCAGGCTCAGCTACCTCATGTGCAGTCTTAAATTTGTCACTGAAGGTTCTGCATATATCTCTACTAGGAACTTTACCATCAGCCCTCATCCAAGCAACATTAACACTGTCATTCATGACAGTATATATTAAAACAACAAAAAGTATGATCAGCTTATTAATTGCTGGGAGTGAGGGAACAGATAAACTACACTGCTCAGCCAGCATTCCTGCAGCAACATATCTGGTACATATACCTAACTTTTATCATCTTTCAGCTGAATGATACATACAACAGACAGATGGCTGAGGCAAATCACAATTAAAAATACAGAACTATTAGTAAATTAAAAAAAAAAAAAAAATTGACATTTCCAACAAGCAATTCTGGATTTGAATTATCTTTCCTTCTGAAATCAGTGGCAATCAGGAACACAGCTAGACTCTCACTAGGTCTCTTTGAAAATCTAATCTACATGTATAAATTTCTGTCAAATTTACAAAATTGCAGTCTGGCTCTGTGCCTTTGATACCTTCTGCAAGAGCTGCATACAGGCACTTTTACCAATACAGCATTGCAGACGTAAAATTGCTGACTTGGCCAGACTTCTGCAAGTCTCATCTTTTTTTACCCCCCAGTCAGGTAACATTAGTAACACTTTTAAGCAATTACATGAAGGCAGCAGCACTGGAGACAGTGAGTAAACTGCAAGCATCAAGAAAGAAGGGTGGCAGAAACAGAGACAGGAGACCTTAAGGAAATCCACTGTGAGAAAAAGAAATGCAGGGGTTTTCTCTCTGTTTCAAATAAATGGATAAATTTCTGGACACATTTTTCAAATAGAGAACAACAGATGTATCTGTGTCCATCCAGCAGCTGTGTTCACAAACCTCCATGAAAAACAAACAGCAACCCCAAATTAATCCATTTGTTGCTTCCAAAAATTGGACACAGTTTAACAGACTGTATCAAAGGTAGGTTAGCCTCCTGCCTCCTGTGAAGCTGGGAAAAACCGAACAAATGCACAGGAATGACATAATCTGCACTCTCACTGAAAAGTAACGTTGGCCCCTTGAGGGGGACATTTCATTTATAGGTCTCCACAATGAAAGTTGGAACACATTTTTAACATGATGGAGGAAGCTACATTTGCACAAAGGGGTTGCCACAGTTAAAAAGTATTTGCTTGTAATATTTTCACAATTTAAAACTTCATTTTATTACCTTAAGAGATAGGGTCTTTTCAATTAACCAATTACAAAAGTAAGTAGATATAATACAGTCTTACAACAGAAGACGACTTAGTTTCAGCTGAGTTTCAAATAATCTAATTACAAGCAAAAGAGATGCTGGATTCCAGCAAGTGCAAGCTCTGATTTATCATTTTTAGTTATGTTAGCAACAGCAAAAGAGTAGTTCAGAAATTAAAGGAATGACAAATACATGAGCTCTGTGTGTCTTTCTGCTCTATAAAAAGTATTACTTCACATCACGTCACTTTCTCAATTTGATTCAAATCTAAGATTTTGTATTTGAAATTTTAAAAACTGGAAATACAAAGCTGGAAAAAAATATATGCTGGAACAATACAGTATAGTCTGAAATTTTTTAAACTTTTCAGAAGCATACAAAATATAACTCTTTCTATGGCACTTAACTAAATATCACCCAAAGAATTATCACCCCTCCCCAACCCCCCCATTTATATGAATCATTAATTTGGCATGAAAATGAGTATATTTTAGATGAGAAATGCAACATTTTACATACCTTCACATGTTGAAATCCAGTTTTCTTTCAACCTAAGCCGCTTTTCTGCATATATTCAATTTACTAACAATCAGTATTTCCAACATTACATTTCACATACATAAATATGAGCGCGCATGGAAGCTTCTGAAGGACTGATTCAATAGGAAATCTAAGTGTTTAATCCTGCTCTCACTGACGTGAAAGGGCTGTAGGTAGATGCATGCTAGAACATCCACTGAACAACAGAGCAGCCTGTCTTAGTGGAGTCACCAGTCTCCCACAATTACTAATTTTCAAAGAAAGGACTGAGAACTCCTGCAATACAGAACTACAGAATATATTGTTCATTCCCTAATCCATGCCAGGCAATAAAAATATTCATGAATTGACCCTCACAAATATTGGGAAATGCTAATACTTCAATATATGTTTAATAACTTTTTAATCTGGGTCCCAAAATGACTTTGAACCCACATTTATGAGTTCTGTTTATGAGTTCTGGCAGTTTCAAAGCTGCCACATACATACAGGCAACTCAGAATGATTTTCACAAGGATCTGAACACCTAGAACCCTTGAGCTTTTCTGAAAGTTCTAATAAAAACACCAGCAGCTTCACAATCCCTTCATTCGCATTAAATGGCTGTAGGTATTTAGGCATGGTATTAAGGAACACTTGTTTCTTTGTCCTTTCATTATATTCTGATTGTTGGTTTTCTGTGTTTGTTTTTTGTGCATGTTGTGGTTTATTATTATTACTATTTATTACTATTATTTTTATTTTGACTAGGTCCCCCTCTTACTTGTCCTTTTTCTAAATGAAGGGTCTGAAAGTTCTGCAAACCTCTTCCTGCAAAAGTGTTATAGGAATGTAAAAAACTATGTTAGGTCTTTGAGTTTAAGAGTTGAGCATTATGTTATGATGCTCATTCTTCTATGTGTTTTGTCACTGACTAAGTGCGAGCAGGACTGGGCCATAAAATTACAGCTCCTGCAAAAGATTCAGGAGTTAGGATCTTTTAGCTTTACCATCAAAGACCATGTATCAACTACTTGTTTCAGTCCAGCTGATCAATGGCATCAACTGCTGCTTTTATCAGTAACAATATTTTTTTTCTGTTTAAGATCTTTCCCCATGAAAACAATGTCACTGAAGTATCATATTGTCCTGGGTTAGTTATATATTCTATTACCACCCACAAAAGCTGGACAAATTTCATAATTACACACCTGGGACTCCGTACCTCAACTGAGATGAGTACTCTGGCCGACAGCAAGCACCACCCAGCTGATTATCTGATCTCAGCTAATGGCCCATTAGCACCACCCAGCTGATTATCTGATCTCGGCTAATGACCCATTAGCACCACCCAGCCTGACTAATAGCCTGAACCCCGGATCAGAGGACCCTGGGGATCATCTCATCCAAGCTCATTACCGAAGCAACCAATAGAGTATCGGGAAGATCCTCTTCTACTGTGAAAGTCTCCATCCCTGGGGGAGGTGCNGTGTTTTTGTATTACTGCATTTATTTTAACCTTTTTATTAAAATTGTAATTTTGACCTAAAATCTCTTGAGGTATTTTGTGTGAGGTTAATTTCCCCTGCTGGTTCACAGTCAAACCAGCACACATATGAAGTTAATTTCAAGACAAAAGTTAAAGAAAACCCTCACTTCCAGCAAAAGTGGTTAGTACCTGTCCCACCCTTTAATTTATTTTTTAAGGACTTTAAACATTAACATTCCTTAATCAAGAGCACAATAAATATAAACACAAAGCCACACAACATGCATGAAAAAGAAGGGTTAAAATGCAACTGTATTTCACAGACACAAGTCACAACCATTAAATTAAATTCTTACACATACATAATAACTTATTTATTATTTCAAGCTATACAGGCAACATAGCACCAAACAGGAGAAATTTCCTCTAAACTTGATGAACATTACACAAATATTTTGGTTTTGAATTTTGGAAACAAGTACTTTCATTTTTATCAGAATGACCCTAAATGAAATTCACTACCCCAAGTCTGCTTTATGACCTTATCTGGGCAGTGACGTATGTTCTCAGTTTTCTCTGATAAGGTCCCCCTCCCATCTCCAAAGTTTTAAAAAATGAATAGCAGATGCTAACATTAAGATTTCAGGCAGTGGGATATTAATTTAATGTGCTGTATTGGCAATGAGGTATTTTGAAGTTTGACATTAGGCAGCAGCAGCAGTAGAGGTAAAAGACTGAAGCTGGTTTTGAAAACCAAGTTCACTGATTCTGAATTCCCTTTTAATATAAAAGATTATTTTTAAAGATATAAATACTTTTTACACATTAGAAAGTGAATGAAGGCACTTATCATACATAGCAGGAATTTTTGCATTAAAATGAAAAAAATAAGCATTTTACTTATGCAAGTTTGGGCTGCTTCTGCTCCTGGAGAAGTCAATGGGGTGCCTGGCAGTAACAACGCTGGAAGGGAACTGGGTTTATTTTTAAAAAATAGATTCATATTCACTCAAAGTAATAACAGATTTCTTCCACTACTGCAAAGACAGAATTACATCTAAATTGTTTTGAAGCAAGTAAGTAGGAAACTGAAGCACTAGAAAAACAGCCACTTTAAAGAACACTACATTATGTGTCTGAAGGGCAGTAAGTAATAGCAGTAACACATTTCTGACACTTAAGGGTAACTTTGAAAGTAATCCATTCTTTTTATGCCTATTTTCTCTGTAATCACAAGTAATATTTATGAATTACATACAAATCCTAAGGGTGAGGAAAAGGAAAAAATTAAAATCTTTATTTCATGTAGATTTCAGACAAATAAATTATAATTATCTTCTGTAAGGAGCTATGTATTCTTTCTATAAGAAAAAGAAAAGATGAGAAGCAAACATATTTCAAGTTGTGACATACCTGGTTCAAATATTTATGATAAAATGTAGGTAGCTACCCACACTCATACAAGAATGAACGCCCAAATGAAATTTAAAGCTTCCAAGGTAACATCAACTGCTACCACCAACTACCTAAGCAGAAACCTTGCATCTTCAAGGGTTTTTGCAAGCACTGAAAAAGAACAAGGGGCCAAAAATAAGATCAAACTCCTAAATATATCAAAATTCTTGTCATCCAAAGCGTGGACAACAAACTTTCCTATGAGAAGCCTGGGTATTGTCTTCCCATATATGAATAGCTTATTCTATTCCTCCAGTGTAATTCCAGCCCAAGTTTCCTAAAATCTTTAGAAAAATATATAAAAATTAAAGGTACAGAGCACAAAAAAAGGAATACATGTAATATATATATCAGCAATTTTGAGAAAGTTACACGGTTCTCTATTGTGCAGGCAACAAACTAGGTGGCATAGAAAAAGAGACTAGAAAGGAAGACATGACCATTTAACTAAGAGATAAACACCAAAACCTTAAAAGAAACAGATGAAAAGGAGATACTTCAGTTAGGAGTCAAATACAATCCTTGATATGAAGGCATCATAAAAAACCTCCATTAAGAAATGCATACTAGATGAGTAGAAGAGTTATCACTTGTTGAACAGCAGAAAAAAAAGAGTAAAACAAAAAGTATGTTCACGTTACACGTTTTGCCTAGGGACCACGGGAGGACTTTGGCATAGGAAATCTCCTGATTTGCCACTGTCTGTCAAATTATTTCCCAGCCAAGTATGGCTAAAAATAGTATTTTATTCTCTGGCATGCTATACATGAAAGCTTTTCAAGACTGTAAATATATCTGCCCTAGGTATCTGCAAATTTGTTGTATCTAAACATAACCATTGATCCAACCAACATTTGATTTGACTGTATTCCCACAAAACTTTTTGATCAGTTACAGACAATTGTTTGGCTAAGAAGAGTAAAGTGTGTGGATATGGGAAACACTGCTCAAAGAAAAGAAAGCTTAATATTGAAAGTAGCAAAGCATCATTCCTGAACTCAAGAGAGATCATTCTAAAGCTCTTCTAGCACAAAATTTTTAAATCTACTAACTATGGTTCAGTTAAAAACTTTATGGTATCTTTGTAAATTTGTAATATTCTCTCTTTTCATGCTTTAAGTAAAACACAACTTGCTGTCATTAAGGTCAGACAACCAGAACCGCTCTGATGAGAATTAATACAATAAAACAGAAGCCTTACTGCATGGACTAAACAAAAAAAACCAAAAAACCAACAATGTATTCTGGAAGGAAGGGATACAATAAAAATCTGTACTAGAACACAGTACTCTTAGCTAGCTGTCAGAATGCTATGAAATTTTTCTTGACATTATATAATGTGACATATGGTTTCCATACTTTTTAGTGATTTCTTGTAATACTTGTAATTTCTTCATTCTTTCATGAAGTTTTGGAACATTGCCTCAATCCCTTCACCAATGAAACTAGAGAAGGGTAATAAAAAAATATCCAAGTTTACTTTGGCCAAAATTTACTGCTGGTGCAACTATATTAAAATAAGCAGCTATATTTACCTCAAGTATTATTTAACTTATAAATACATCACAAATATGTACGTACCAAAATACATAAATCCGAATTGTCATTTCTATATATCAAAAAAAAGGTGGTCTACTTAGATACAAGAAAATTCAGCAATGAAATCTTGAAATCACATGTTTCAAATTTTGAAATACTCAAATTTAAGAATGTTTGTATAATATTTATCAACCTCAATTATATTAAAAATTGACATCAACATTCTTTAGAAAAAAAAGGCAGAGTCCTTCAACATGAACGGACTGGGTGTAAACCCACTCCCTTTCCTATGTATTTCAGTAAAAAGGCAATGAAAAAAATAAAATAAAATAAAGTATGAGAATGATTCAGTTCTTACTAAAGAAAATTCCCTTAGAAAATTGCACAAAACTAAGCAGACAGAAGACATAAGCCACATTATAAAAAGATCATTGTCAGTCCTTCAATAACCTCCAGATCAAATGAATTCAATTTACAGGCATAAGGATGTGTTTCCTAGCCATCCTCCCTGAAAAACTTCAGAGGGTCTTTCTGGTTTGAATATCATTATATGAAAATACTGGACTAAATTAAAGATTCACAGATTACCAAAGAACCAAAGTTTCTGAATATGCACAATGTTTCTGAGAAAGCTTCCTGGAGTGGTACAAGCCTTTAGAATTTGAAACTTAACTTGCCTCACATCCATTTGGACAACTGCAGAAACCAGGAACAGGGGAATACATGGCCTTTAAGCTTTGCGAGGCAAGGCTCCGCTAGCCACTGACAGACATTATAAAGTGTAACAGCCCATAGCTGCTAAACTGCAGAAAGCATCAACCAAAATTCTGGCTTCAAGTCATACACAGAGCCTTCCTTGCAAGGGCCCTTTTGTGCATTTACAAGGTATGTTTTAATTATGTTGTGTAAAATTAATCAATAACTGAAAGAAATGTACTTAGAAGGCATAATGCTGAAAGTCTTCTGTTCTCAAATATATAATGGTAGCTGTTCTAAGCAGTTAGAATCATAGAATCATTAAGGTTGGAAAAGACTTCCAAGATCATCTACTCTTGCATCTCAGTTTCTGCTTAGGTATTAACACTGGAATCCCACTAGTAGACATAAAAGCACAATGCATTGCTGTCCTGGCACATAAATATTACTCAATACTTTTATGAAAAATATAAATAGTTATTTATCTGTTTCTTGCTGTCTTATAGAGAAGGGGCTAAGTGTAGATGTGACAGGCTTGAGGACTTCAGCCTCTAGAGAGTATACGGTCATTAACAGTCCCCTAATATTAGAGCATATTTTATGCCAGAAATGCATTAGATAGGCAGGGTCATGATCTACTGCCAAACTAAATCACTAGTCACCCATGGCTACACAAAGCTGTTCGTGCTAGGCTATAACAGTGTCCTGTGACTAAAGCTTTTACTACTCCTTCCTAACAGTCATCCTCAATGAATAAATTTTGCTCTGCTTAAACAGCAACAAAAACCAACTAAGTTTGTGTGTCAGCAGCATTCAAACTAGCTAAATTACTAAAATGTGATAGCATATTCAATATGTGAGCCTGCTTTTATTTCCTGAATCTCCTACCTTTGTTTCTGCAGCGTGAGACGGTGAGATGAAATTAGATCTTTTATGTCTTAACCATACAGCTTGCAAAAGAGGCCACAAACTCTCTGATAAATAAAATCCATCCTAAACTTGGTTTTTGAAGGATTAAAATGCCTTTTTATGTCGCTTGAGATATAAACCAACATGAAAATCTTTAACAAACTAAGCCATATGCAACATTTACAACACAAGAGCTTACAGGTAATCTACTAATGCAGGGCAAACTGCATTACTCGGGGAATGAATAGGGTGTGAATAATTCCTTATCTAAAAGGACAACAAACATTAAGTTCAAAGGCAACTCGGTGCTGAACCCTACTTGTCTTCTCAGCACCCGATGTACCCGATTAATTAGCAAGGGACTTCTAATTATTTGGCTAATGGCTAAATAAGATACTCTGGTATCTGCTAAACACAAACCCAAAGCTCTGTTTTGCATAGTGGAAGAAAGAGATAACTATGCTAAACCACTAATTCAAACTTTCGTTTTACAATAAATTTCTTAGCAATAAATTAGAATAGATTATATAAACATTAGCACTTGTTACAGTTGAAATCGGACAGTATTTTTTGAATGCTCCCCTATTAATTCAAAGAGACAAATTACATAATTTTATAAATAAAAAAACCCAAACAACTCTTGTCCCAGACCACTTCCCAGAAATGTCAATGACAGGTTTTTTGCTGATTTCAATGGAACCAGAACTGGATCCAACCTCCTTTGATTGCCGTTATTCTCCTTAGAATTTAGCACAATAATCAATATTGTTGACAAATTCACAGCTTGGGAAATATAATGTGCTCTATATTGCAGAGCTTGCTATGATTACTTCAGTGTGTTAATAATCTGCTAGTGGCAATTTTAAAGATTAATGGTGACTACAGTAGGCATTTTTACACATTAATAGACAGTGACATGTAGACAATAACATATTGTTACATACATAATTATACATAGATAGCTTTAATTAGTCCCTGTTTTAAAACCACTAATATAAACTTTTATACACAAATGTACAGCTAATATGGAGTAAAATGTTTGATGACAGAGTATAATATACAATTGTATGAGTTATTTTATATTAAAATATACTATAGGAAAAAAGTTATGCGCCAAAAAGTTTGGGGTGTTTTTGCAAATATAAATATGTAGACAATACTACAGCATAAATTACAGCATAAACTCTTAAATTTAAACACACATCAAATTGTAACCCTACAAAATGGAATACCTATTAGGTACTGCTATCAGCTATGATGATTTCTGGTAATTTTCAAAATATTCCCTGTGATGTTTTACAGAGCATGATACTGTTCCCACTGAAGGAAATGGCTGCTTCTCATTTAATTCCGTGACTGCAGGAACAATTTCTTAATAAAACTGCATAGACTATATTCCACATGCATTATTATTTCACTGTTATCAAATAAAATAATCACATAACTTTTAAAAGACAAAGGGAAATTGAGTGACAGAAAGTACAAGAAAGCAAAAAATATTAGTGAATGCTATCGTACCGATTTCCACGGTCCCCGATGCCATGAAACATCACCAGGGCAAGAATGCACATTACATTGTGCCATATTAGGTGGCTTGTCTAGAATTTCACAGTTTTGATCACCCAACATTTGGCCAGTAGGAAGCTGACAAATCACCAATCTTGTCTTTATTCCATCTCCACAAGTTTGAGTACACTGAAACACAGAATTTTATATGCAATGATTTTATTAACAGAATCATCACATACCTCAAACCTCAAGCAATAATTAGTAGATTATATTATTTACTATATCTATTTCCACATTCCCTGGACACTCCATTCAAGAATAAGGACTTGAAGTCTAATCTCATGTAATTCTCTTACCAAAACATTTACCAAACTACATTTTTATGGTTTATCAAGTAATTTTCTGCAGAAAGTCTCAGTTACAGAGACTCTATCAAGGAGAAGTAAGCATTTGTGAGAATAAATGTGCATGTATCTCTTTCTTTAGTGAGAGGAAAGATGGAAATTTGTCTTAAAACTGGCAGACTTGGCAGAAAACTCAGACACTGGGCACACTTTTACACAGTCCAATTTATACAGGCTAAGAGTAAAATACTTATAGGATGTGTTTTCTGGGTTTCAGTTTGCCTGTACTTGCCTATTCTTCAATACCAGTTCTCATTCCTATAATGAGCTCTCAAAACCAATCTATCATAGTTCATAGCTTTTCACTATATTCCTGAGGATTCTAAATTAGATAAAAACTGCATTAACTGTATCCTAAGTCCATGGCTCTGGACAGAAGAAATATGACATTCAGACTGACCTTGAAAACTGAATGGCTAAATCTGGCCAAAATGAGAGGAAAAAACATAAAATAAAAAAGTCACTCAACCAATTTTTTTTTCTTTTTTCAACTCCAGACATTGATTTATCAAGAATAAGAAAAGTGGGCAGGTACCAAAAGAGGCTGGATTAGAATAAATGCAAAAATAATCAGCTTTAACTCTTTCTGTAGTGTTTGAGCAAGAATGTGTGGTCAAGATATGACATCACACAGCATGGAGAAACTGTTCTTTGTCCAATAATGTAAAATGTTTCATCAAAATGTTCTAACCCAGGCACACCTTTTAGATGCATGATCCTATCTCCATATTTCTAATTTGTAACTACAGCCCAGCAGTAAGTAACTACTACTACTTACAGTTACTACTGTTAGTACTTATGAAATTAGATGGAATAAAGTTTCTCTACAGCTTCTTGTGCTCATTTATTTTTCTTAGGCTAGCTATTACACTGAGGTTTTTCTGCATACAATCCATCTTTTTGTAACAGAATATAATTTTGTATGTCTCAAGATAGATGTTGTACAATAACCATATGTTGTATATCCTTAGCCTCATACAATACTTACTCCTTTTGGATGTATATTTACACCACTATATTTCCACTACAGTTCTGGATTTGCTCAAAGAACAAAGCTTAGATAAACAGCTTGAAACTCATTCTCATTAAGTAAGTAAAAAAAAGGTGTTCTGCTCCACTCACAGTCACATAACTATGTTTCTACTTCTGAGCTTATGTGGTAAACAATGTTCTCCTTTGTAAGTGAAATGCTCTTACTTCTCCCCAGTTCCCAAAGTTCCATCGTGGGCAGGGTCCAGAATCACAGTGTCTCGACTCTGAAGGTTTTGTAGCCTCATCACAATTACTAGCACTTCTTCCTTCCTCATCTTGACATACTACAACTCGACGGTGAAATCCACCTGCACAAGTACTAGAGCACTACCAAAACAGGTAAACATACGTTTCGCCATTGCACGATCAGAAAAATGTAAAATGTGTCGATTAAAACAACTTGGTTTTAAACATTAACTTTCAAAACTGAAATCTGCAAATAAAAATGACTACTATGTAGAAGTATTTTAAATTTGAAACCATAGAAAAATTACATTTAGAATGTAGTATATTCTGAATAACAATAAGAACAAAAATTTTGAAAATGAATGTGCTTCTCTTTTGACCAAATCTGTACTGCAATAACATTTCTAGAAATGTTAAGACATGTGAAAGAACAAATTAATATATTCTAAAAAAATTCTTACTGCTCCCCAGGGTCCAGTTCTCCATTGATATCCTCCCACAGAGGGATGGTTCCACTGGTTTAAATTGTCTTGTGGAGCGGGTATTGGGAGGAAACCTATTTCTGGAAAATGGCTTGGATGGTCATGTATTTTTGGAATATGATGATAAACCGGTGGACACGGTGGCATATTACATTCTTGTTCCTTAGGGGGTCGGCCTTCGGGATCACAGTAATTCTCATTGATTTGCTGATGATAGTTGACACAGATAACTTGTCTTGTGACTATTCCACTATCACATGTAACTGTGCACTGACCAAAAGATTAACAAAGTGTTTGTGACAGAATACTGATAATTAATAAACAAACACATTTATATTTACTTTTGACAAGAACAAACATGCTTTGTTTTTTCAAGGGATGCAATTTCAAACACACTTGCACAAAATACAAACTCTCAATTTCTAAACAGAGACTTTGGGCAATAATCTAAACAAACACATTAAAAAAAATGTTATAATTAATACTTACGGGGGACCAATTTCCCACTTTCCACTCTCCACATGGGCTAAAGCAGCTTGAAATTTCAGCTGGTCGTGGTAAATGAGCACACAAAGATTCATCTGCTATTTCTCCATGAGCATCTCTACAACTCACATAGCGAGCGCGATCACCCTTCCCACAGGATGCAGAGCACTGTCAGAGAACAATCCAAGGTCATCAACTTTAGGAGACTAAAACAAGACCATGCAAGCACCTAAAATACTAACATAGCTTAGTATCAGCTTGACTTTAGAGTTAAATTAGATTTCCATTTCACACTAACAGAGCCATGCATTCAAAAAGGAAAGTGAAATATTGCTGCATGGTTTAGGCCTTAAGAATTTCTGTTGGCTTGGAACTGAATTGCATGGCCTTAATTCTCATGAAGCATTTCAGCACATATAAACAGACAGCATTTAAAATATAACATGGAATAATTATACAGTCGCAAAGGCAATTTTTCTATTTATTAACAATAGAAACATTAGTAACTTCCAGAACATTTTAGTTATTACCATGATGCAATATTTAAATAATCTGTTACAATAAAAACCAATATTCACAATCCATTTGCCATTATGGTTTATATTAGCATATTCCATTGAGCCCCTTCTGATGCCATTATAGCTGAGAAATTCAAGATGGATTTAGCAAAGAATTGCTGAGTAGCCTCAGTTTATCCACTCTTTACCACTATTTAGTTAAAACAGTTGAGCAAAGACAGAACTGTGTTATAGGCTTTGTTAAATATCTCAAGGGATTAACAGACCCACATTTTTATAGATAATTTTAAATGTTCACATTGCTATCAAGTAAAACTAATTTTCAACATTATCAAAATAAAAAAACTCAAAAAAGGTCAAATTAGACCTTTAAAGACCCCAACTGTTTAATATTACTATTCACATAAAAGATTTACATCATATTTTAAAATCAAATATTTAAATCATATTTTAAAATCAAAGATATTCTCCATACTCAGAAACTGATCAATTACTTTTAAAAAACACTTCCTAGCACAATGTCAATCATATGAAAACTATTTTGCTCAGAACCCCAGCTCCTAGAATCATGCTTTTTTCCTCTTATGTTTCCTGGTTGGATTTGAAGCACACAGTTTGCTGGGAGTGTCTATCTCCCCCTTAAGAAACAGTTTCTTTTCTTAAAAAAATATTAGGATTCCTTTTTAATCTATCCCAATCAGATTTTAGTCTGAAAAATATATTAATGAGAGCTTTATGGAAAAATGGGTGAATGAGTGGAGGACTGCTCTGCAAGATGTGACTGCTACATTACGTACTGGGGTCCATGATCCATATCTCCATTGGGTCACCTTCCCTGCATAAACTAGAGGAAGTGAAGTAGTCCATAATTGCGTATTTTCTGGACAAGAGGGCAATTCACATTCCTGTGGGAGTGAGGGAAAAAAAAAAGCTTTCAAAATATACTTTCGGAAGAGACAAATGTAAAGCAAATGGTTAGATCTTAATGTTACAATAAGCCAGCATTAAGTAACAGTGTTAATTACATCTTCCCTGGAATTATTCAAAGAGTTTTCATTGAATTGTTTTGTTTTAAATTGAATGTCAATGAAAATTTATTTGATCTTAAAACTGCATTAGTAATAACAAAAAATATTGGCACTTCAAGAAAGAACAGTTTTGGCCAACTTGTTGGAGACAAGGAGTATAGGTGTTACAGTGTCCTACTTCAGAGCCACAGGCAGCACAGAAGAACCAAGAAAAGACAGTGGCTCTGCTGTCCTGTCCTTTATACTTTCAGCTACTGAGAACATAAATTTGCCCAGCTTCAGTCAGCAAACAGGTGCCACAATTAAAAATGCAAAGAATACTCAAACCCATTGTTTTCATGTCTAAGTGGAAATAAAGTTACATCAATTGACTGGTTTTTATATTTAGAAGCTTATTAAAGAAGCCAGTTGGGTACTATTATTTATTAAGCAGGATAGCAAGCAGTGCTATCCTGCTTGCTTATAACAGTCCTTATAATATTCTACATGTTGGAGCTTCCCACCTCTGCCAAATCATCAGGCCTTTGGATCCCTTCAAATAATATACCCTAACTCTTGAATCACATACCAAATTTTCAAACATCCAGTCTTGAAATTACTCTTCTTTTACTTAATTCCCTAGGCAAAATTTGACATTTTTGAAAAAAAGCATATAGTTTCAGTAGTGTTTTTTCTCATTTTAGAACCGATTTCCTCCAAGTTGCCTAAGAGAGTCAAGTAGACAACACTAGTATTTAAATGCTTTTAACACGGAAGTTGAGAGGTATTTTTAACTTACTTGACTATCTCTAGGACGAGTGGCAGCATTGCACTCCCTGTCATCATTCAAAATAACACGGTAAGTCCCAGTAACACATTTGACTGCACGCATCTGGTATCCGCGTCCACACGTTACAGCACACTGTTGAAGTCAGGAATTTCATGCACTTGAAATAGCACCATTTATAACAGAATTTCATTTTTAATGACATTTTCTACTTTAAAACTCTTTCCAGAATGAATAGGAATGACTACTGAGATGGTGTTAACTTTCTTTGTGGCAGACCATAAGGTACTTAACCAGTGTCCATATCACATCAACGTTTTGGCTATTACTGAACAGTGCTTGTGCAGGATAAAGGCTTTCTCTCTCTCCCCACTTCTACCCCCTGCAGTGAGTAGGCTGGAGGTGGGCAGGAGAGTGGGAAGGAACACTGCCAGAACAGCTGACCTGACCTGATCAAAGGGGCAATCCATGCTATATAATGTGCTCAGCAATGAAAACCGGTGTAGAGAAAGCAGAGGAGAGGAAAGAGGCAGTAAGGAGTAGCTTACAAATGACTTACTAGCTGCAGCTGTTAAATGTCTTTCCCTTCACTATAGAGTTTGACTAGAACGCACTCAAAAATGCCACCTAAAACATTAGATGGCTGAAAAACATTATGACACAAATCTTATCCCTATAAATGTTGTGGTTCAAGCACAAGTACTTGCAAAAACCTGGTTGTGAATGGCTATTACCAGATGGTACAGTTGAAAAACTGCAATGAAAAGCTCTGCTCCAGTGACATAGATTGGCAAATTGCTTGTACAAGCTATTTCAGAAAATTATTTTTTATTCATAAGACTTTTATCATGGGACTGAATAAATTTTTTATTTCATTTTTGCATTTACTTTGTAGGAATGGAAAGCCATCACCTTTTGATCAAAAGATTAAAAAAAAGGAATTCTATATTATGTTAGACAACAATGTGATTGTCTCTAAGAAAAAAAAAGTCTGAGTTAAAAATATATTTAATTTTCAAAGGTATATTTATTTTGTATTTTAATAACAGGTTATATGTAGAAAACTAAATATTAGCTTCTATTCAGTTATGAATTCTCACTAACATCCAAAAAACACTGAATAATCCAATACTGGTTTGAGTAAGCTGATCTTGTAAAAGCCACATCAAATTGAGTACCTTATTTTTTTTTAATTAATTCTCATCTATTTGGTGACAAAAGTTCCTTCACAAATTAATTCACCTTTTTCTAGAGTTTTAAATCCACTCTGGTTTACATTAGATGAGCCTCACACAGGAACACACTTTTCAACAGCACTTTCACATACAGAGATAGCAGATCTTTTATCACTGAAGGTAAACCCAAAATGTAACAATAAAATACTAAGTGTTTTTCCCCCCTGTTATTAGCATATACATTTCTACGATCTTAATTGAAGCTACCACTTGAATATGCCCGCTCATCTATAAGTATTTGGTCTTTTACCTGACTCATTCATCTGAACAGTTTGCTATCCTCATTTTCATTATTCTGGTCATGCAATACATTAATGTGCAAAAGCATTTTTAACATTAAGATCAATTACTATTTTAAGCATTTAATTTATATGTGGGTGTTTCTAAATACAAGTTAGATAGTCAATAGGATCCTGCAAACAAATGTGAATCAAGTCAACTAAAACAACTGCTTAATATTCAACTAAAATGTTTAAAAGGTATTGTTTTGTGATTGCTCATAGTCTGAACTATAAAACAAGAAGCCAGGAATCCTTATGTACTCACTGATCCCCAAGGCCCTACTTGCCAAGATGCACATTCATGAAGTTCACAAGGTGTTATTGATTCTGGTCTGTCATTTGGGTTACAGAAATCATCTCTCAGTTGTTCATCATTGAGTTGGCACCAGACTTGACGATGCCTCATTCCTTTGCCACATGTCACAGGACACTGTAAAATTATTAGAACCATCAGTTTGCAGACATGAATCTGTATTAATGGCTTCAATTTCTTTTAGTAATTTGTTGGATTTTAAAGATCACATAAATAACAAAAAAATTCCATGAATGTAAGTAGTCCAAAAAAACCTAGGTTTTTTATGAAGTCTTCATTTCCTGTAAACTTCAACTCAAATGCTAATACAAAGGAATCACTATTAAGATTCCAAAGCTACAAAATATAAAACTATGTATGGATCACCTATTTCCATTAGAATAAAGAACAATTATTTAAATTAATAGTGCATGTATTACAGCTTTCACTGGAAAAATGTTTAAACTATCCGTGATTCTTTTATATCCATCTAATCTATATTTAATATAATTCTATTCTTCAGCTGGCTGCCTAGTTCTCATTGCTTCATAAAAAGGAAGGTATGCATATTACCTTAAGTAATTTCACTACCTCATTTTAATGTAAAAAAATTGAGGAGAAAAATAAACTCTAGGAGTCTTTTACAGAAGTTATTGTGCCATTCATAGATCTGTGATGTGTATCAGCCAAATCATAGGATTTTAGAACTTTTATTACTGTGTGGCCCAAAATAGAAAAAAAACCCTAAACACTCAATGCAACTTATTTTAATATTGATGACCAGGACCAAATGTGCCTTTTTTACACGGTTTCATTACCTCGCTCCAGTCAGTAACTGACCAGCTTGGACATAAGAATTCATTGCAACTCTGTGTTACAACTCTTGGAATTTCATGGCATTCTCTGTCAGGAAGATGACGACCCAAGTTGTTCATACAAAAAGCTTCTCTGGTTCTGACACCTCTTGCACAGCTCCTGGAACACTGTGGTGTATAAACAATATTATGAAACAGGAAAAAGAACCAGGTCAAAATATGTTATCAGTCTGAAAGGAGAAAGACATTAGTGACTGCACCAGATGAAAGTGTCCTACATTTCATCCACAGACTGCTAATATGTTCATTTGAGATAAATTCAGCACTTTGTATAATAGTTCCAAGATAAAACTATTTAATGAAGAATAAAACTAAAATTGTACAGAACTAAATTATTAAGACTGTAAATAAAATATACACATTTAATTACCAGATCTTCGCTGCTGACTTCCAAAACCAAGCTGCAAACAAACTACCATTTCTTACAAAAATATGAGGAAGTTGCTGAAATATAAAGGTTGCTATTAGCTGATCCTAAAAATCTGTATTTGTCAAACATTATCTCCTTTTAGTTATTAAACTAAAAAAAAATTATATAGAAATAAAAATTTGGCATGAATGCTAACCAGAACTATAGTGGTACAATTATAAAGTTTTAAATCTGTACCTCTGACCATTCTGTGTAGTGCCAACTTCTTAACATACAGTCACCATGGCAGGGTTCTCTGGCTGGTGGTTTCTGCTGATCAGCACAGTACTTATCATCCACTGGAGCACTGAGTCCTCTTGCAATAGAGTACTTCATGCAGTGGAACTCAACAGAGCGATATCCTGGGCCACACTTTGATGTACAGTCACTTTTGCCAACATTGTGCCACCTACAATGACAAACTTGTAGAAAGCTAACTACGTTTTAAAAAATTTGACCATGGCAAATAAAGCACTCAGAGAATGTACCAAGAATTACAATGTAAATATAGATACGCATTTTAGGGAACAGATAAAACTGTAAACTCTATCTCATGACTGGAATTTTCAAAGCAATATAAAAGAATTTGACTCACAGGCTTAAAAGAACCTTTTAAATTTAAAGGATCTTTTGTCTTAATCTCCTAGGTGATTTTGAAAAATGTAAGCTATAATTCTAACTCTTCACTTTCTGAATACTTCAGTGTGGGCTTTCTTCAAGTGCAAAAACACAAGTCTGTTTCAAATTAGTTCCAGTTGTGGGTAGAATTCTGGTGAGAAATGTATTTCACCCAGCAATACAAGTTTTTGTGCCAGACTATATAGAACAGATTCATAATTCTAACAAGAGACTTCATAATTTACTAATAAAAATTAGAAAACTACCCTAGTTCTACTTAGATTCAGAGCTGTAAATATAATGTATAAACCCTTTCTGCCAATAGATTTGAGGAAAACAAGGAGAGATAGGAAGGATGAGGGAGGTAGAGAGGGATGAAGGGACAGAGGATAAAGCAATCTGAATTACTTTGTTACAATGTTGATCAGTAAAAACATGAGATCACAATAGCTCCATTAGTTAGGAACCTCTTTTTACCTTAATTCACACTCTGTATTACACTCCTCAAAGACACTTGTTACAGTGGGTATAAGTTCACATCTTTGATCAGACACCACCATATGATCACTTTTACGTATACATGTAATTCTTCTTCTTCGAATACCTTGAAAAAGCACCAAAAGAAGTAAATAAAGGGCTAAAATAAGAGTGCCTTATGGATTCCAGTCATCATTTAGGAATTTAACTGAGATACCCCATTAACACAAACTGCTGTATACAGCAGATTCTGCACAAACACGCTGCTTTGTGTAGCTGACTACATTCCCGGTGGAGAACCTTTTCCTAGTCACCTTTTTTATCTCCCAGCTGTCCTATGGTCGTCTCAGAGAGAACTACAAGAGTGCAACAGTCCATTTACTCATCAGGCTAAGTATTCCAAATGCATCATGTATGTTCTGCAAATTAACATATTTCCAAACCACCATGTTAACTTAGATGTTTGGATCCTTTCCTTTAAGGAAGGAGAAAATTTGATCACAGGGTACCTAAAAGATCTGGAGAGCTGGGAGAAGTACCACAGTTGACAGCTGCTCTGCTTGTCTAGCACATGAGCATGTCTACAGCCTGACTCAAAACCAGAAGAAACTCACCATCACCTATTTTCAGGCTCTTCTAGCACCCAATAGTAAGAGTGTTTGTCAAAAATCTGTGTACGTACGCTCTTATATATACACATTTCATAAATGCTGTGGCTTTATTTTTACACTAGAACAGCATATAGAATAACAGTTTAGAATAGTAAAATATATCTTTAAATAGTTTAGTCCAATGTAGAAGATAACCAAAAAAAGACAAATAAATGTGTATGAAAGATACTAGACAAATCAGTGGCCACCTGGAAATAGTATAATGGAAGCCTAATGCAGATTAGTAGACATACAATACCACTTTCTAAGGATGCATTAGACTTTATTCAACCTTTTTTTTTAATAAACCACTACAGTGGCTCCAAATGTAGGTTTGAATGTAGAATTGCACTGCATAAGTACTAAAAATAGCAAAAACAAAAATCAGAACCTATTCTGTCCTTAAAGGCTCTGTGCACTTAAATTTTACTGAGGCTAACAAGTTTCTTCCTTATAAGCAAGGGTGAAAAATCAGAGTACTTAAGATTAGTCCCTTCCTAAATGCCATGAGGATTTTGGTTCTGGTGAAAAAATACTTGACAGTACCTTGGCACATCCTGCTGCAGTCTTGCCAGGGTCCATAAGGATCCCACGTAAATAGACCACTTCCATCTTCTATGGGGACATTGAATGAATAACGCACATCAGGGTTGTATAAATTCCCTACACACAAAACCTTGATTGAGATAAAATGATAGCTGTTTTTCAGTGAATTTGAACATAAAATTAGGAACATAATGATCACATAAGGAAATTTTCAAACTTATGAAAAAAGTAAACATGCACCTGTAAGGTTAGCTCTTCTTCGACTCTATCAGTGCTGTTAATTCGTTCTATCGTATTGTTTGAACCACTGTACTCAAAAATGGCTCCTTGTATATTGATTTCTCTTTTTGACATGCTTACAACAAAATTTCCATTCAAGAGAAAATTTCCGTGGGTATCTGATAAAGCTATAAGTGAAATAAAATACGGGAAATAGTTAAAAGGTTCTATCAATAAAATCTCTTAATAATATATCTTCTTATCAACACGTAGCTTTATTTTAGTCCATGTAAAAAGTTGTATCAAACAGTTTCTAATTAATAAATTCAATACTAATCATCAGCAACTTTCACCTGAGCAGTTGTCATGGATTTTCTCTGCATTATGGTAATTTAATAGTACTTGTTCTGCTGCAGGGCTGACTGCAGTCATGACTTTTAAATTTGGTTAGGTTCTGCTACTGTAGAATGAAACAATAATTATCTGTATTTCTGCCCTATTCTACAGCCCACATCCTTGTATTTGCTACAGTTACTTCTAGTGAAGTGGGTTTTAAAAGTAAACTTGAACGTAAGAATAAATTATTAAGCATTTATAATAGTAATTTAATACAATGACCAATTTGCAATAATAAAGATGAATGACATGTTTAAAATTTTTAAAATAAGGTAAAATTTGTAGTACAAGATGCTATTCAGGCATTACTACATTTGAAATGGTAGCTAATGTCAAGGGGCGAGGGTTGATTTTGTGTCCTGCAAGCTGCAAGTGTAATAACTGGGCAACGGGTGACAAAGAAAACATTTTGGGAATTCTCAAGTTTGTTGACTAGAATGACAGTGGAAGAGACAGAAGGTAAATATGCTTCAATATTTTTTCAGGCACTTCAGATACAATATAACCACAGTGAAATAGAACCACCAAGATTTTTGGTATGATGTATTTATGAATTCTTTGTTACCTACACACACTTGCAAATCTATCAACATGTGATGACCTTTATACTCTTTATGTCCCAGACATGATAAAAAAAGAGACATATGAGGCAATTGATAAGTTTGCCAATGATCAGATTGCTTTGTTCATAAATGAGGTGTATGTTTCCAAGATTTAAAACAACAAATACCTGCATTATTCCTGAGTTCACTTGCGGCATTTCAATTAACATTGTGACAACAAAGTAAAAAATTGACAAAATGATGCAAGGTGCTATAACTCCTGTTCTCTGATGAATGAAAACACTCATCTAAGAATTAGAAACCTTAACCTATTTCACTGATATTTTCTGAAAACTAGTATCTACAGAGAGATTCACGCAAATGAAGATACAAAATAATTAGATATTTCCTCCAAAGTCTTTATCAGACTTCTGATAATTAACATCCAGAGCAGATCTCTGTCAAGAGCACAAAGCCTATCCATCAATGTTGTAGACAGGAGGCTTTTACCAAGGTAGTTGTCATCTTCTGGTTTCCCTGAGTAGCTATGCTGTCGAATATCAATGTTTGTTGCTCCTTTGGGAATATTTACTACAACATTGTAACCTGCAATGTAATTATTCACAAATTAATTATATACAAAAATAGTCAAATACTAGTAAATATGAACATATATTTTAACTTGATTTGCGAAAACTTACAGTGCACCAGAGACAACCAATGCTGAACGCCTTCACGTGTTAGGAAGTGTTAGGTTCTGTGTTCAGAAATGTGAATTCAATTCTTTACCACTAACATGAATTCAATCCACACAGAAAAATCCCTAGAGAGCAGCACTAATCTAGAAAGCAGTCAAGTATATCGAGTCGGACTCAGGAAACACTGTGACTCCTCAAAATTTAACCACAAAACTTTTACAGAAATCTGAGTAAGTCACTTAACATGAAATATCTCCATTTCCTGTTTATACAATTGCAGTAGCTTTTCTCTCACAAGTGTTTCAAGACAGCATGCTACAGAATGAGTCTTAAATACTAAAATATTGCAGTGTTGCAGGCCATATGCATAGGCAGATATATCTGTTAAACTAGCCATGCTTGATTCACCTTCTACTTACAAGATTCAGTGTACTCCCTTCAAAATACAAATACTTCCCAAATGAGTCACCATTTCCTGTAATATCTCCAGGTACTATTATGGGAGCCTTGTCATCAGGTAAGAAAATAAGGTGCATCAAGATCTACTTTTTTAAAAAGTTGCTCTGCACATAAACATGGGTTAGAAAATCCAAACCTGTTTCTCTACAGATGCTAATCACAAATTCAAAAGGATACTTGCAGCTGAGAAAAACTGAGCATGGCAAACACTGGAAACAAATAATAAATACTAACATGTAATCTGGAGTATTATAAATATAAACTATGATAATTTTTCGACCTATTTCACTGTGTTTAACAATATTACTGTGACTTAACCTTAGTTGACACGTCTCTGTGGGTAGAAATTTAAACGGCAGCATCCTTTTCATTTTGTACTGGGTTTGGCTGGGATAGAGTTAATATTCATCACAGTAGCTGGTATAGGGCTGTGTTTTGGATTTGTGCTGGAAAATGTTGATAATTCAGGTATGTTCTAGTTATCGCTGTGCAAAGCAGTGTCAAGGCCTTTTCTGCCTCTCACCCCACTCCACCAGTGAGGAGACTAGGGGTGCACAAGGAGTTAGGAGGGGACACAGCTGGACCCCAGCTGACCACAGGGATATCCCAGACTATACGGCATCATGCTGGGCATATAAAGCCAGGGAAAGAAGGAAGGGCGATGTTCAGAGCGATGACATTTGTCTTCCCAATTCATTGTTACGCATGATGGAGCTCTGCTTTCCTGGCTGGACACCTGCCTGTCCATGGGAAGTGGAGAACAAATTCTTGCTTTGCTTTGTGTGCATGGCTTTTTCTTTATCTATTAAACTGTCTTTATCCAAACCCATGAGTTTTCTCACTTTTACTCTTCCAATTCTCTCGCCCATCCCATCAGGAGGCAGTGAGTGAGTGGCTGTGTGGTTCCAGCTGAGGTTAAGCCATGACAAATTTCATAGTTCATTAGCTTCCAAGTGCTTTTAACCTACTAAAACTATGCCATGCACTTAAATGAAGATTTAATCTAATTACAGGTCCATCACATTTACCAGCTGGGGGCAGCACTGCAATTGCAAATTGATATACTGCATGCTCTGGATAAATACAGAGTTTGGTCAATCCTCCAACATACTGGGAAAAAAACCAAAACACAGTTAAAGAAAGCCCCTCACCTCACACACTGAAGACCTTGTGGTAATAGAATGAAAGAAGACAAAATATGGGAGGAAACTATAAACAAAACTGCATAGCATGTTGCAAAGGATACACAAAGAGAATAGATCACATGCCAGGACACTGAGAGTGACCATTGTCCAGGAAATCCTCAGATACTTTAATTTGATGCAATAATAACAGCCAACATAGCAATAATGTGTACATAATTAGATTACCATCTCCTAAAATGAAGCCAAGTAAATTAGTATTTTGCTGTAATGAATTTCTGATGATTGCTTCACTGCTGTTTAAACAGTTACTGATGACATCGTAACTGCATGAATATAAGCACATACCACAGGCTGCTACTGTCAATTCCAAATTCTGTCTTAGTAAAATGACTCATTTTGGTATGAAAGGGAAACAAATGAAGTTAAAAGAAAAAGATCAAGTGCACATTGGCATACTTAGCTTGTGATCCTAATTCAGAATATCTTTGGAAAAGAGTGTTTCCTCAGACAATGCCTTCAGTCACTAGCCTAAGGATGCCTTAGGCCTCCCATGGACTCTGGAGTTTCAGTGATCAGCTAAGTACAACTTCTTGTTTACACTCCTACTTGAGCACACCTCAAATATTTAGCACACTGTCCAGTAGTGTAACTCAGTATCTTTTATATGCTGTAATTTCAAGAATTTGAACATAGTCTAAAACATTGAACTAACTACAAAACCAAATAATAAGTCAAGGTTTTCCTCATCCCAAAACTTGAGGTTTTTTTTCCCTTCCAGTTTGAAGCAAATAAGTCTGTGACAATGGAAAGCTGTTAAACAGCAGGGAGTGACAGTCTTGACCATATTTGCATAATGCCAGTTTCACATAGTGGTTACTTGACTCGTAACAGATGTATTTGTGATAAAATTCATGTGCTACCTATAAGCAACTTCTTAGGACAGACGCATGAAAAAATACATGTATTTGTATGGGAAGGGTATCTGTATCCCACCTTTAAGACTTTTGGCAATTTTCAATTGGTGTGAGCCCTCTGCCAGGGGAAAAGAAAATCCAACAGGACACTTGGCATACTTTCCTCTTCAGCAGCAATCCCTTTGTTCTACGAAGATCCTATTTGGCAGCTCTCCACGTATCAGTTTCTCTTCGCCTGTGGTCTCTTTCAACCAGTGCAGCAGCATGAAGGAGCCTCTAGGCTGATATTAACCTGGAAACTTCTGTCCTTATGTTCTATGCCCCAACTACTTAACAGCACTGCTACACACATACAATAGTCTCTCCATACTTCCCAGAACAGACCACATATAGAAGAACTATCACTAGCTCTGTTAGGAAAACTAAATCAAACAAATAGGAAATACCAGGGTTATTCAGAAGTTTCTCATTCACTACCGGTCAATGAGGAGGAAAAAATAAATATTGTTACCCCTGTTCTCTGGAAGGAGAAGGCTCACATTTCACAGGCTATTTTTTTGACTCTAGGAGAACAGGAACCTCATCAGCTGCTCACAACACAGACTTCTTGCCATCTCTTTACACAACTAAAATTAGACAATGGAATATGTCCTTCAGCTGCATAGTTTCAGACCAGAGAATGCAAAGTACAAAGCAGGAAGTATTCTTCCTTTTAAAGTACTTTTACCCTCATTGTTTCTTTTATTCATGTCTTTTGCTTTGACCTTTGGGCAGATTGATTTTTTTTTCACTTGAATGGGTCAGTATGTCACAATGTTTGGCTATGGAAACATCCTTGAGAGGGAATGTGACTGAAAATGAGAGATATTTTTTGTTGATAGAGGCCCTAAAGAACATGCACAGAAATTCTGCTTCCTTAAATGTAAAGAATAGTTTTTAAGCCATACTGAAGTGTGCATTAAGATTAAAAAAAAGGCAAAACAAACATACCATAATGAGCACTGTTGAAAGTACCTGCAACTGTCTTACATGAAGAATTATCACCGCCACAGATTCCACATCTGTCTCTCCTTGCCTTGGAATTCAAAACATGATCACAGCCTGCTTGCTACAAAAATAAAAATAATAAAAATAAAAAAAGCTCTGTGTCACTCAGTCCAATGGAAAACAATGAAGATAAACAATGTAAGCTTCCCACTACCTCAAAATATTCTTGTTCACTGTATGTATTTAGTCTTCCTTGGCAATTCATTAAAAGCCTTTAATGCTTTTGGATTCTGTAACATAAGGGCAAAATGTAATGGTGCAATCCAAATACCCTTAATATGGTCAAGAACTGTATAAAAATACATAACAGCACGCAAAGATTTTATATTAAAAAATCAATATAGTGTATAAATTTTAATTTATATTTACATTAAAAGTCTCAGAATCCTAAAAGTAGTACATATGTGTACATGGTCACCAAGCCTGTCATTACTGCAAAAGAAGCAAAGGAATACACTAGACTATACTGGTCAAACTAACATAAGCACAATTTTTGTTTATGTATCTTTACTTAAACTTCCAGGGTTTTTCTGAACTATGATAAACAGGACAATTCTCCAGCATTTCCTCTTTATTCAACAGTATAAAAAAAGCTATATTTTCTCCTCATCCTGAATTTACTCAGTTTCACTGCAATCAGCAAAGCCTCAACAAGGCTTGACAAGAAAGTCTTGAATTGTTATAATATAAGCACCTTGCTTCTCCCAGCAATGCTTCTCTTGTGGCAATGCCATAGTTGCTCGTAAGCAAAGAGTGCTGAATTGATTAAAGGGTCAGTTCCTCCTGATTTTACAATAAAATAATAATTACATTATCTATCTATCCTGGGATTTTTTACTATTTACTTCTTTGGTAGCAGAAATACAATGTTAATAAACACACAGCATGCTTCTTTCTTCCCTTTGTGCCAATTTTGGATCAGTTTCTCACCGCTCACTTGGACAATATTAACCCTTTCACATACGAGGCTTAATGAGGCAAGACTGTGGGTCTTTGGATTCAACTGTATGTTCTTCACTTAATTGCCTCCATTTCCAAATCTTTAAATTGATAGATAATAAAATTAGCTTATGTAAACTCAGAACATCGTATTTTCAGTAATGTTTATTTGTATTAATATTTAATATCTAATTTACCACCTGTTAAAATTTATTTTAATAATTAATAAGTTTAGATTTAAATACCCTGCATAAGCCTTGAACACAAAGGTCATTGGTTTCTGCTCCACAGGGAGTACCATCAGCAACTCTGTCCTTCAGCTGATAGTAGGAAGTTGTTCCAGAAACTCGGCAAAAAAGTTTACAGCGATCTTTCATAGAAACTGGAAAGAAAGTCCAAGAGGTTTCTTGTCTGTTTTCAAGTTTTATTTAAAGTAACATTTTCATTTTGTTAATTGAAAAGATGCATAATTACTTACTACCACTGTATTTTGGAAGCCAGCGAACAGCAGATGTAAGACCATTGATATTAAAGTGTTTGCCATCAAATTCAGAGCACTGTTGCTCCCGAAAATCTTTTCTGCCTTTCGGACATGAATCAGTATTACATGACCGAAATTTCATCCTGCGACCAACACAGTACTTTCCTCCATTTCTTGGCCTAAAAAAAACGTAAACACACTCATTTTCTAAAATTGCTGTTTTCCGTGAAAAGTGGCTCCAGCCACTGATCTAAAGGGAAAAATCTCACACAGCATTCTGTCAGCTGTTACTGACTTGAACACACACGTGCGCACATATATACATACACACACATACATACATACACACACACATACACTCTTAACTTCTATTGCACTGTGCATTCATTTATACCCAAAACAAAAACGATCCTTGTAAAATACTACTGCTGAGGTACGTGGTAATCTCGCTACTGATGTTTATTAATGAATTATTATTTTTGCTTCTCTTACAGCTGTAACTATTTTGCCTGGGAAAAGCATTATTAATTTTAATGCTTTAATCAATTTAGCTGAGATTACAGTCCTATTTTTACACAAGAAGCACCTCCCTCAGTGATTTGAAATTATCATTTTACAGAGTGACAAAGAAAGAAGACAATTAAGAGCTGACACAGTCTTTTCTGTAGTCCTAATATTGGTTTCACTTTGGAGATCAAAAGAATAAAAAGGGAAAATTGTGGAAAATACCCCATTCACTGTAAAGCCTAAAATACATTTTAACAGTTATAAACCCTGACACAAAATAATTCAGTATTAGTATGTTTTGGGGAAGAAAAAAAGAATAAATCAACAGCATATTATCAATTACTACAGACTGAAAGGGGCATATCTAATGGCAATCTAGTCTACTGCCTCTTACTCACCCGAGAAAATAAAATAACCTGGGGCCATTTGATTAAAGCTCATTTACCCCACTGATAATATCAAGCTGACACGACTTCCTAGAAAAACGCTCTAACTACTCAGGCACCAGCAAGTTAAGGGTAAAGTTCTCCTTTACTTTTATTACAGAGAACAAACCCACATGGAACTATTCAGTCAATGTAAGTTTCTCGTTATAAAGGTAAGTTGTAAATGACTCTGCTATAACCAGTGTTCTTTGTGGGATGTTACTGGTGGCGATGTTGTGGACAAGCCTCAAATCAAAGCAAATCAAGTGTTTCACTACAGAGATTAGTACGGAATACATATATTTATTTTTGCAGTTCCTACTCCAAAGAAAGCATCTAATGTTTAAAGAAACCTCAACAGTTAGAGTAAACCCAGGAAAAAAGACCTTGTCAAAATAAAGTGTTTTTAGAAACACTTTTATAAGAATGGATAATGTAGCTGAAAGACAAGAGTAATCTAAAAGTCTTCTGCATATTAGAGTCTGTAGACTTATCTCTTTCCAAACATGGCTGAAACAAGCATTTTTTACTGGTGCTTCAAACTAATTTGCACAGCCCACAATACCCCCATTTCATTTTGAACCAATCCATAATTTCTTAATATCTTCATTATGCAGTAATGTAAAACACAATAAAAAACATACTCTGGTCGATTACACAGCCTGGTGGCACTCTTGATTCCACCGCCACAAGTTCTTGAACATGAGCTATAAGGTTCCCATGGTCCCCATTCTCCATCTACAGGACGCAGCTCCATTTCTCTGCTCACACAAATTCCATGGCGGCAGTGCTGCACAGGTGACAAACAAAATAAAATCTATAATTCAAGCAAAAGATTACTGTATATTTCAGGCACAAAATGAGCAAAATGTAAGTGTTCACTACCCTTATCCAGATCTGGATATTTTCTAAAATGTTCAATTTCCTTTAAGGTAACTTTCCCAGTACCCATGTTTTCAAAAACGCTGTCTAGAGTTCTTTGATTGCTAGGAAATCTACTGGATGCTGAATATATATTTAAGTCTTGTCACTTTATCCAAATGTCTCTAAAAGAATCTTAGAATCTTGAATTCCTGCTACATTTTCATGCACAAACTTCAAAAATAGATTTACAACTGTTTTTTATGTAGGAGACTTTTCAGTTTAATTTGGAATTCATGCTGATACAAAATGTGAAAATCATAAAAAATCACCAAGAAAATCAAAGTGTTTTGAACATCTCAAAAGCTAACTATCTAGTGGGATTGTTTCGGAAAAGCAGCCAAGCATTTAAGACTTTAATTATGTAAAGCAAGATAATGCTATAGATTCATTCTTGAACTCAGACTCTCACACCTATAACAAAAGGTGTAAAATATTTTAATTTATTTACATTTTACAATTTTTTTTAATTTACTAGTAGTTTAACCAAGTTATTACCATTAAAATGGAATTGATAGTTGAAGAAATCATAATTCTTAGAGCAAGATACAACATTGCAATGCCTATTCTGTTACTTAAGATCTTATTCCTGGTGAAGAACTAACTATTTCCAACTAAAAATTTACATAAAGGAGGAATTTTCATTTCATCCGCTGGGATTTACATTATTAAAATGACAAAGATTACAAGACTATTTTGTTGTGGTCATGTCAGTTATGAGACTTCACCACACCCTAACTGTAAACTATTATTATTTATAGAAAGTTGTAATTATCTTTTTTTTCCAGAAGCATCAAACTATTGCTTCTAAGTACTTACTATCCCTGTTCCTGACTGCCAATATGTATCCACTTTAGCAGTTATTCAAGAAGTACATAACTAAAAAGTCTAAATGAGAATCTTATGATTGGTGCATATGTGACTTTTTCCAAAGAACCCGCAGGAATTACAGCACTATTCCTATTGATGACTTACAGCAGTTGCAATTCTAATTCACTTGCACCCTTTAGAAAACCACAAGGAGTATATTTGATCACAACATAGTGGAATAGTTTACATACTAAAATAGAATATTTACAAGATACTATAATTTCAGCACTACATATCCTGCTGACTTCTATGTGAATAACGTGTCAACTTTGCCCTTGACTCCAAACACCTTCTGAAGCATCAAAGAGTGCCCACAAATGGAGACAAGACACTGGCCAGGACTAAATACATGGGGTCAGTGCTCATGCATAATAGAGAGAATTCTTTATTTCAGATGCCTGTTTGCAGACCCAGGATTAGACTGATCATTAATTAGGTTTGTTGTCAGGAGGGATTCTTCTAGTCATATTGACAGGGAGTGGCTCATTCTGTCTTTCCCCGCAGTATGTACAGTATATAGATCAGTCAGTAGAATCATCAGAGCAGGTTATATCAACTCAACTGCTTGTTATTTCTGAAGCTTAGGCTTTGCCTCTCTGCAAGACAAAACAGCCTCGAATTACCTTAAAGGCTAGAAGGATTTTGTTAAATAAATTCTCTGGCACATAAAACAATCTAAGAATGTCTGATACACAGAAGATAGAATAATTCAAGGATTACATTCCTAAATGTTACATAGAATTTCTCAAAAGTTACTACGATGTTACAAATTTATTGTAGACACTAAAAATTAACATAAATTTTGCTGTACCTACAAAAATTGTGTTCAATCTTTCTTAAGACAGCTGACTGGCACAAAACTCAAATCCTGTTCAGTGGTTTTATCACTACCTAAAATAATTCCTACATGCATTTTTTTTTCCTAATTAGTATATGCTTTCATTATATTGATACTTATATTCATATGGTATTAACCAGCTTGTTCTCAAAATAGGAATTTGTCACAGAATCAGATTCTCTTCAGACTTCTGCCTGAGTTCCTAATGCAACTTGATGATAAAATTGCCTGCCTGTGTAATTCCTCAGACCAACTCCTGCACATAGGTCATATCTTTTAAGTCCTGAATGCCTACCCCTAAGAATATGACCTTTCCAGGTGATTCTCAAATGCAAAGCAAACACAGAAGAAAAGTTAGATCTTGGCATATAACTGTTTAAGTGATCCAGTCAATTGGCCAGATCATCACTAACTTGATGCTAAGACTAATGCTTTAACTTAAAACCAAAAAGCCGCTATTATTTCACTGCATATTTGCATACAAATTCTCACTGGAGTGCTTATTGTTAGTTTGTATTATTTTCTTTTCAAGATGGCCTTCGGGTACTTTTACATCCAAACCTTCTAGTACCTAACACCAAGTCCCTAGCAATAAAAGGTAGACTTTATACATAGTGCAGCCATCAGGTAAATGAGGAACATTAAGAACTTGCCTTTCCAAGAACTGTCGTTAGCATCTTAGGAAAGAATTTTTTACACTATAGGCTGAACAGTCTAAATCCCCCTTCACAAAATGAATACTGCATTTTAATATCGGACAGTGACCTAGAATTTAGGTTCTTCTTCCATCCAGAAAAATATTTACAATAACTTGAAGGGAGATTTCAAGGAAAGAGTTGCAAAATGAAATTTTATACCCACAACAGTATTATTTTGATCCATAAAAATGCAAAGCATATGTTCACATCTGGGATTTTAATAGCTTATTCAACAAACTTGTCTCAGCTATTACTCTGCTGCATTCCTACAGAAGCAACACAATGAAGTCACAGTAGAAAACTCTGGCACCAGACACATTCCAGATGTTCCTCTGTGCTTGCTTGAATCAATGCTTCACTGAGAATACTATGATATACAGAGCTTTCATAAACTTAAGTATAATTGCTAACAATTTTTTCCTACATTTTTTACGGCAAATATAGTGTATGCATCATATAAGTCCAAACATACGGATTACAGAAAGTGGGAATGCTGCTCTAGTCAAGATCACCAGTTGGTTTTCTGTCAAAAAATCTAAAAACTCTGACCCAAATCCACATCAAATTATTGTATCTTCAGACATGAGAAGGAGGGTTAATGGTTCAAATTTGTAATCAATAAACGTGTGGGTATCCAAATTTGTTTTTATTAACAATCTGCTTATAATATGCACTTTGAATCTTACCTATGGATTAACCTATGACTTGATAAATTGATTTTGAGTGCTTCCAATTTACCTCTTACTGAACTTGCTAAATTTGCAGGAAAGCAACCTTGAATGCAATTATTTAAGCATTACTTGCCAGGCTATGCCCAATTTTGACTGAATCAAGGAGAGTGGTAGATGCATGCAGAACAGGACTATAGCTCCTCTGAAATCAAGCACTTCCCACACAGCCTGGAAAAGGACTCCAAGTTCACTCTTATTGCCTGTATTTTCCAGTCAGCCCCCAGAGATACATATCGTTTTTGAAGATCTTGAGGCAAAGACTGACACACTGATGCTCAGTGTCTGAGGACATAATTGCATGCACTGGAGGCCCATGTAGCCTTGAAGAAAAAGAGAATAACAGCTTTTCCTGAGCCAATTTCCAGACACCAACATGTTTCCATGAATGTTACAGGTAGCTGCTGGTGCTTCTAAAAGGAAACAAGATGACTGAACACTGCAGTATCAGGAGAAAACGAGCAGGACAAAACATTGCAAAAGTGGACACGATGGTCTGTATTTTGCCTGCCAAATATCAAGATTTATTGTTCTGAATTTTTTTTGCATTATAAAATACAATCCAAACAGTGCCCTGAGAATGACTGTGAACAGCACAGGAAGAGAAATTTCTTGTGGATTGAATGCAGAAAAGGAAAATGGGCATAGCTGGAACCACGAAACAGAAAAACACTAAACAGTGCTGCAGCGCAAGATTCACTGTAACACATCTGGCCTGTAGCTGAAGTCCGAACATGAACTGTCTCAAAGCAGATTCCAAGCACAGAGAGCTAGGAAAGGAATATGAATCTTAGAAGTTACACAGATTCAGCACATAACCCCATGTGCAGGGAGCGAAGATAAAATCACCCTCTCAGATGAATGCCAAACTCCTGTTGTTGTTGGCTGTATCTATGTTTGTGGAGTTCCCATTCACTCCCTTGAATGAATGCACTGCTACAGGCCTCTGTCTTGCCTGCTGCAAATGGAGGTAAGGAAACCTTTTGCTGTACATCAGACCTATGCCCACTCTTCATCTTCCTCCTATAATACACATAGTCCAGAAAGCACATTGCTTCAAGAATCAAGATGAGAAGTGGGACCCTGGAGCATATAAAATGAGCAAAATCAGAGCAGTTAATAAAATGAGTATACATGGCAGAAGAAATGGAGCTTGGAAAGATGTCTAACTGAAGGTGTAACCATAGCATCTCAGGTCTTTTGTGTAGCATGGATCCTCAGATAAGTTTACATTTATTACTCAAATGACATTATCTACAAATTCCACAATATTTTTTTAAATGTTTTCAATTTTTTCTTGCAAAAAATCTGCATATTTTATTTCTCCCTTGAAACTTTTAATTTTTCTGAAATCATATCTCATTGGAAAAGTATTTCACAGAAATCCCAGTTTACAGAAAAAAATTTGTGGTTTGAGCCCATACTTGACTCTGTTCTTACAGTTCAAAAGATCTGCTGTGCTTTCCAGATGGTGAACATATTCCTCTATCACCCAGCTTTGATAAAATCCATCTGATTTTTTTATACTTACTTTACATATATATCCATAAAATGATTTATTCTGTCAGAATAAATATCTTCATGTATTACATTCATGAGGTAGTTAAGATAGGCAACAATTTTTAATAGAAATCAATAAATGGGCAGTAACCTACAACCGAAGAACAGCAAACATACTTCAGGATTAGACTTCTTTTACTATTCAAAGCAATTCTTTGTTGCTCTGCATTCCCATTCTCAACCGTCCCTGTATGCCTATCTTTTATGTTAAAAGGACTAGGATGAAGTCTTAATTCACTCGATAGCTATTCTAGATATTTTTCGATGTTAGCTCAATATACATTATATATACCTACAGTGAATAGAAGTGATAAACATGTTTCTAAAACACACAAAGGCACATGCTTTCCAATCAAACCATTACTTGTATTACGTGAATTCCTTCTTGCTGTTAAACAGATTTTTCCAAACTTGTGTGACATTTGGTTTTTTTAAATGTTTAAGTAGTAAACTGCCATTATGTAGGACACTAGGATATCCCCAAGACATGGAAAAGTGTGGGTCAGAATCATATAGCTATCTCCTACCTCTCCATTCCAATGCTCAAGGAATCAATGGAATACAGGCATATTTCGATATTCCTCAGGAATCCAGGAAGGATCAGAGTGCAACCCTTTGAAGTGCCTCAAAAAATAATTATGAACCGCTCACACTTTATTGGGTATTTTTGCTGTTATTTTCATAGCAAAAAAGACTTGTTCTGAGAATGCCTCTCCTAGAATATAGATGGTTTCAACAACTTTTCTTCTTTGGAGGTGGGGGTTTCTTTGGCTCAGATGTGCATCACTAACTCCAACTGTTAGAGCAGTCCATAAAGCAAGATCCACTAATCAGACATGACGTTTGAAATCTGAGCTTAAAAAGTTGATACTAAAATAACAAATGCCTAAAATGGATCTTTTCTGCATCCATCAGGAATAATTTCACAAATGCCAAATATAAATCAATTTAGCTTGCCGGCAAATATTAATTACAATTACTAGTCACTATGTCTTATGCCCATTAACATCAGCAGCAACTTGCAGACTGAGCCTGAAAAGAGCTGTCCCTTAGTCAAGAACAGATGACAATTTGTCAGATTAATTAACTGCTGTTCTTTCTTACATCTTTCAGAGGTTATGACTGTAATTAGCTCTTTACTTCCTAGAGAAAAATGGTTTCACTCCACTAATTACATAAAATAGGTTTTTGTATTCTTACATAAAAGAAATCCTCTGATGTTGGCAAATTAGGGTCAATTTAACTGAAGATTACACACTAAGTTTACATAAAAAATGAACTTCCTTTCTGATGAGTGACTGACTGAAAAATGGGTTAAACACTGTAACACCAATGGCATGCATAGTCTATAATCAAGCAAAGCTTCCACCGCAACCTTCAAGTAACTTTTCCTAATATTGCAAGACAGAAAGAAATCGTTTTAGACACTTTACCCACTACATTTGTTATCCATTAAGACACTATTTTCAAATTCCTCACTAATACTGTCTCACCAAACACAGAATCAGCTAAGATTAAAAGTTGTTGGGGGAAATTTAGAAATAACTGAGTGAAATGTAGCAGTCTATTATACACAGAAATTAAACTAGCATTTTTAATCATCTTTGAACACATAAAATTATTTTTAAAAATTTAACATTGCTCCCACAACCCCTGAAGCTGCTGAAGCACACTACTATATAAAAGCGGCTCAACATAAACCACCCATACTTAAATAATCACTGTCCTACCTGAACATGTGAAAAATCTCAAAAATATTTATTCTCACAATACCCTGACAGGTAGGAAAAGTCTGTTTGCTAGTGGTGAAGTGAGACATGAAGAAGCCAAGACTAGACCAGTAAAGAACTTAAGCACCTAATTTCTGTTCACTTCCTAAATGACATACAAATCCAAAACAAAATGCCTCAAATCATCACTGGAAACTGGATACAACTAGCCTCCACCACTGTTTCTGTTTTTATCAAGGTTCTGTAAGTGCCTTGACTACGTCTACTAATTAGGTATTCAAGACCCTTATGGACAGCCCAAGAAAGGTTGTATTCTCCAAGTTTGCAGATCAAGATCTGCATTCAAAGACAACTTGCAAATGAGGAAGCAGTGAGCTGCACCCTCATTACACAAACACTCTTTACCAAATAAACCAATGAGTTGAATATAGGAAACACAGCTTCCACTGTCTTTGTTTTTTTTTTATCTGAAAGCATTCATTCCATACTTCATGCAGCCAGGCAGTCTTACACATTAGACTATAAGTGAGAAGAGAGCTTCTGGTTTTAGCACTGAACAGATCCAAGTATCCTGAATTATGTTACAATAGGCAAGACAGAAAATGAACACAAGTTATGTGTGGTTAAGGCACTTCCTGGAGTGGGTGAAGAGGTACTCACACATACTTTCATATTTTTTCTGAAACAGATACAATGCAGATACAAATAACTACTGAAACCAGATGCTAATCCTAAAACTCCCTCTTTCCAAAAAAGCATACACCTGTACACCTAAGTGACTCATACTTAATTTGTTCTGGTTCAATAAACATCCTTAACACAGCAAACTGGGGGAAACATGCTTTAGGGATTTCATATTTCAGATAATTCAACTTTGGACACTAAAGATCAGGAAAAAAACAACTTATTATGCATGACCTGAACTTTTCAAACAGAAGGAAAGTTGTCATTTTCCCCCAAGTTCTTTCACCTGTTTTTAACCAATGTGGCATCTGTAAACTTTAATAATTACTCTGAACAGACAATCTGTGGTTTTTTTATGTCATAACATTACAGTACTAAGATAAACTGCAGGTAAGGTGAGGTAGACACTCTTCACGCAGTCAGTATTCTACAGGCATAGTACTGCCACACAGCAAGCACTAATCTTTCTTACCTACATTCAAAATTGCAAGTACTGAGAAACAATTCAAGGCTTACCATTCCTACACCACAAACTGTTCCATCAGCCAAAGGCATGTGCTGAGTACGACAACCCTTGTGAACACCTTCTGTGCTTGTGCACCATAAGCGTTTGCACTGTTTCTAAAAAGAAAACCAGATTACTTTTGTTGCACCTGCAATACCATTTTAGACATTAACTGTGATATTTGTATTTTCTCACACTGTGCAGGCTTAGTGTTTGCTATTAATACTACCATTTTTCACAGATAAAACGCCACAAAACCAAAACAGATTTTGCTTAAGGCCAAGCAGGAATGTGGAATACTTGATCCCATCAGAGTAACAGATAACTTCATTTTCTATTTCAGTAGAAAATTTAATTTAAAAATATGTAAGAGGTTATGTTTAATACTACACAGCACAGTTTCCACATAACCCCCCAGAAAAAGACTCTAAGTGAGTTTAACAAGAATTAATTACCCTGAAAAGCCTCATTTTCCAATTGCTAGAAGACTCTTAACAGACTCCTAACCCTTATAGATTACAAGATTTATAAAGCAGTCTTCAGTTACACCATCTTCAGGTCTTTGAACCTTTCCTTTCCTATAATATTCCCATATAGCCTGACTCCTCCAAAACAACATTTTACCTCACCAAAAGCACCACTTCATTCAGTCTGAATCTGAGCTCAAATTCTCTTCTTTAAACAGCTCCAACAAGACAAACAATACTGGTAGAGGTATTTTACAAATTGGCTCAAAATCTAGATGACATCCTGACAGCAGTGAATAAAGTCATAATGTTGCACTTGTGCTTATATTGCAATGGCCACATCAAGTTTTCAAAATACAACTTCAGTTTCAATATTAATCAAGTTTTCTTTCCACATCTCAGTTTTGTATACAAAATGTACACTCTGTCAGGCATGAAAATACGTTTTGACTCTGACAAAGTAGAGGGAATCTACATATTGGAACCAACATTTAGAACAAATGCTTGAGATAATATATTAATTTTTAAGTTGTAAGCTTCTAAAAAGTATTAAAAGAAGCAGAGAAGCAAGACCTCCTAATGTAAGATATGACCTATAATGTGAAAACATTTGCAAGAAGTACTGAAATAATTCCCTTTCAGTTGTTCCAGGAAACCTTAATTTATGCAGGTTTATGTATTTTAAAGGAATTATCACATTCACAGATATGGAAATCAAAATGAATCGATCCTACTTTTTATCGCTATATATTTCTCACATGTGAAATTGCAATGCTTTCTATTGAACTCTTCCCCCTTCAAAAGAATATAACATGAAATTTTACTTATTTCAGGATAAAATTATTCACCAATCAGTAATCTTCAGTAACCTTTTAGTATAGATTGAGCCTGACTTTGTCTGTTTGGTTTTCACTCACCAGATAAGGGCATACTTGTGACCCAACACCAAACGTAAGTTCACACTGCTTGTTGACATCATACATTGACCCAGGCAGCTGAGGGGAAAGATCATATATTCCTCCACTAGGTTTATCTAGGAGGCATTCACCATAACCAGTACTGTTGTAAAACAGGAACAAAATGTGAATAAATCATTCTTAATTCACTGGGGAAGTTCTCACTACTCATGGAACACTTACACATACATATGTCAGTGGAGTTATGGTTAGCATGCCTACTCATTTATATAATGACTTTAATTAAAATTAATGAATAATGAAATGAACGAGGTCACTTGATTTTCCTTTTTTGGATTTTGCATTTAAATCCACCAAACAAAATTAAGTGGGTTTTTTTCTGACTGTAATTTCTCATTTTTAAAAAAAGGGAAAAAAGAGGTACTGCCTAAATTATATCCATCACTTATTTTTTACATAAAAATTTAGAAAATAAAGGGTGCCTATTCTAACCTACTAAAATCATACTACAGGTATTTTCAGTAAACAATACCACTACATTTTAAAAAAAAAAAAATCTTCTAAGATTTGCATGTTCAGTGCAAATTTAATGAAGTCATAAACCATGTATTTTTCTCGAGGACTGAGGCCCTACAAGTCAGTGGTTAAATGTAAGAACAACGCAAAAACTCTGTTTAAGCAATACCTTTAAAATACTTTTTAGAAATAAATGAAATTGGAAAAAACCCCAACACTCCAAACCACAGCACTATATTGACACTCACTCAAGAAATTCAGTGATATATTTTTGACTGCATTTTGACCAGGTCCATGGACTTGTATGATAATTTAAAGTTGGAGCCATCACATGATATTGATGTTTAATTCCAGCTTCTTTACATTTAAAACTGTCATCATGAGGCACATTAAACCTAAAAAGCAAAACAGACAAACTCCAAAACAAATTCAGCAATAATTAACTGAAACTCACTTTGCTGTAGCAGCAAATGCTTGAGTTTTGAGTTTGAAAATGCCTTAAAATTTAATGGGACTTACTTAATACATCTACTGACATCATGGCAATAGGTATCTTTAAAATGCCTTACATAATTATCTCCTTATCCAAAAGCTTCTAAGTTATATAGTGCTGGGTACAGAAAGAATTTTAAAATTAACATAATTCTTTAGCTTACCACAAAAATTCCAGTGTTTTAGGAGTATGCCACTTTAAAGGAACAACCCATGTCCTCAACTTAATATACACGCCATGGCTGGACTGTCTACAACATGCAACCCCAACACTCAGATCATAACTCTTGGTATTCAGTAACAAAAACTACAGAGCACATCAATATCATACTTAATGCTACTAATACATCATCTTATTTTATTATCTAGGTTGAAGTACCATGACAAATAGCGTGTGTCTAAGTGAACTTGCAGGCACATGAAAAACAACAAGCTAGCTACTGAGCTCTGTAACATCATTGTTACCTACACTGTGGCATGCTCATGGAGCTAGAGTATAGCACCTTTCTGCCATCACTGATGAGGTATGCTTCATAAAATAAAATGCTGTCATCTCCTCTTATTTTTCAGTGTAAAGTATTTCTCTTTGTGTTACTCTATTCTGAAAGGATCAAACAGAAGGAAGAATATTTCTGTGTTATATTAACAATTGTCTTTTCTTAATAACAGGGCTAGAATGCAGTTGAAGTTAACAGAACTATGTTGCGCTATCTAGGATATATCCCAGTGTCCCAACCAGTTCATATAACAAAAGGACAGAATTCATCTGTTTGACCAGTTTTTCCTAGAAGTCAGGATACGAACCAGGTTATAAAATTCACAATTTCTTTACCTCTGTGTGGTGGGCAGAGCTGGCTCACTGCAAGAGGCAAAAATGACAACTCTTCTAAAAGGATGTATCAGACTGCACCCTCTTAGAAATGCAAAGCCCATCGCTGAAAATTGGTCATATTTAAAAGTAAATTAAAAAAAAAAAATACCTGCTGGGAAATAGGTACTTACACGTGTCCAAGCTCATGTGCTATAGTAAAAGCAGCACTCAATCCATTTTCTTCACTTACAGAACAGCTGCGTAGTGGGTCACACATTGTACCTAGCTCTGCTAAACCTGCAAAATTGAATCCTTATATAAAAGCTTAACAGAATGAATTTTCATGTAGTGCCACATCGTACAGCAAACACTGTGGCACTCAAGTCGAAATTCATGCCTCAAGTATGCAGCAAATTTACACGAATTGAACAACCACCTGGCACCAAAGTACATGAAGGGAGAGAACAGCAGTAAGAAATGAGAAACCATTATTTTTGTCCGTGTGGCTTGAATTTTGTATGTATTTTCTGACTTAGTGCTAACAGATTATTCTCCCTACAGTGATATTCTCACATATTTTCTTTTATAAAATCATACTGATTAAAAAAGAATAACTCACCAAGAGTATCACACTTCTCTCTAGCTCTGCAGATATCTTCCCTTGAAGGAAAAGATTTATTTAAAATTATTACAGCACATAAAAGAATATTTTTAAAATATTTTGCTGTTACTATACTAGATAAAGCAATTGCAAATCTGATTCTCAATATTTAATGTTACAGGCCATTCAAATAATTTGTTTTCTAGTGAAAGTAATTTAAATTCACCAGACTAAGCTCACAGTACTGCTTTTTATCTAGCATGCAAAGAATAAAGCTTACAATACTATGTCCTTTCTCTACTATGCAGAAGGTAGATCAAGTATGAATCCTGCTGAAAAACATGCAGATCGCAGTATACTTGAAACCACCTTATATTGTGGATCATATGCCAAACTAACAATGTAAAATTCAGCACAAAAATCAAACAGTGTGATGTGCTGGAGTGTGTCCAACTTGAACACTGGGGAGAAAAATTAGTGAAAAAGAAGAGCAAAAGACTCTATTCCAATGAATGAACATCAGAACCCTCACTGAGGTGAGTGGTGTACAGGAAGAATACATACTAATATTTAAATATCTTCCATTTTAAGCTTTTGATAGTTCTGATTACATCAGGGCTATCAGGAGCCGACTGTCATTGCATCCTTCAGCTGATTCTGTTATGTACAACACTCCTCCCCTATCACATATATGTACAATAGCTAAAGGTTTAATTTCCTTGTAACAATTTCAGGTCTAATTAATTTCTATCATCTTTAATGGAAGGATCATCAGATGCTTATCTATCAATATAGCACTGTCAGAGTAATTGCTCATGTATTGATAATCAGTGCTTTGGGAAGTGCAAAATAGTCTTTATTCACTTAAGTTATCTATGAACAATGTCAGCAGAATGGTTAAAAGATGATATCATAAAAACAAAACTGAAGCATTTGTCTCAGCTAGCTGAGTAATTGTGGCTATTTTGGATACTGTACCTAGTGATGAGAACAGCAGTATCATGATGAGAAGGGTGAGTGTCATCCAAAGTGTTTTGTGCTTGCTGCCATAAGCAAAAATTCCGAAGAGTGGTAGCTGCATTAAAAGTGATAGCTGGTCCTTCCTAAGCAAGAAATGGCCAAAAACATCAAATAAGGGCTTTAATATTCATGCACTTGCACTTACTGCACTGTCATTTGTGCTGCTAATCTGCAAAGGAATGACTGAGCATGGAAAGAAATTCAGCAGGACCCCACGTATGAATTCCCTCAGCAGATTTGTTTGAAGGGTCAGATCTGAACTTAGCTGCAAGTCATCAGTCATAAGAACCCGTTATTCTAAACAATGTGTGTGAGTATTTACCATGGGTTAAATATTAGAAAAACAGTGACAAGACATTTATGATAAATAAATATGAAAGCCATGTATTTGAAAAGCAAATACTTCTTACAATCTTAAAATATTACAGCTGTTAGGGTTGAAAGCCTTCCATTAAAACCCTCTACAAAAGCTGTCCTTTTCCTATCATGTTTCCATAAGCATAACCACACTTTAGGTAGTTATGCCATGAGCTTTCATATACTATCTGATTTATGTGACTACAGGTCACCTGGAGGTGCTAATAGAGAGATACGAAAATACAGGCATTAAATACAGGCCCTGAAGTTAACCTTGCATTTAACATTTAGTTTCCTATTTTAAAATAAAATTACATAGTTAAAGAAAATACTTCATATTTAAAATAAAAAAAAAATTAAACTTTGTAATTACAATGCAAATTCCTGCATTTTGTTTCTTATATTGGAATGAAATCTTTCAAATATTTATTTTTCTTACCTGTTCATTGTGAATTACAATTAATTTGACAATAACTATATTTATAAGATTTCCAATAGTTGAATCTTTATAGATTGCTGCAACCTAAAGAGAAAAAGAGTCAGAAAATTAAAATATTAAACTCATCTGGTAAACCATATCTCTTTTAATGAAACAAACAAATTACCAAAGAAAAACAAGCCACTACTCAACAGGTATCTCATGCATCCAAATGTACCTTCTACCCAAGGACATGATGACAAATAAAGGAATTGCCCAGGTTTTAATAATGCAAGTAACTACAATTTTATATTCATTTCCAAGTACATAGACACCATGTTGAAATGCTAATGTAAAAAATACACTTATTATACACTGTTTATTGATAAAATATCAAAGAAAGAAAAAAAGTAATGTTACTGTGACTGTGAGGCATAAGCTGGTTTACGAGGATGATTTGTAGAATCAATACCTAAAATATTGGAGAGTTTTAAAAAGCTGTATCAAAAAGTTGCGCTTTTTACCTTGGTTTTAATGGAAGCTGAACTGAGTGGTAAAACTGTATTGAAAATACACATGACACATAAAGGTATCTTTCCTCACTCATAACATTTCTATTTATAGACCTAACAGGCATTTTTATACATAGTCTTGCAGACAGATAGTAAAAATTATGAGTCAATTCCATACACCAAAGTGAACTACTTTGAAAGTTACTCCTCATAAAAGCAATAAAAGTTTGTACATTCTCAATAACAGCTTCAGATATCTCATACATATGAATTCTAGAATTTGGCTTAAAGCATTGTTGACTGACAGCCTTATGTAAACAACAGTTGTCAACAAACATAGAAGTACTGCCTTTCCTCCATTCAAGCTTGCGCTAAGGCTGCAATGCTGCAAAAGTGATCAAGGAATTGATTCAGCTACAATTTTTTTTTTTTTAAATCATGTTACACTGATCAATATGATCTCATTTCTGGTGCAGTCTCCAACACAGGTGCTGACAGAAGGAAAGGGGAAGAAGAACAGATTTCTTTCAGACGTCTGTTGAGCCACTTGAACTGGCTCAAACTGCTTGTGAAACCACAGTCTTGTAATATATGAACTCTATTTACCTGAGATGAAATAATCCTGCTAAAACTTGGAACTGACAGAGCACTGGCTCCCAACTCATGCCCCACCTTTCTCTAAACTGAGAGAACACAATGGGCAGCATTGTCCTTCATTCTTTTGTTGACAAACAAGCTAGAAATAGAGGATTTAATAAGGTAGGGAAGGAGCCAGAGTTTCAGAACCCATGTGGAGAACACATTTCAGAGCAGTACATCTATTGTTTGCTTCTTTCCATAGGGACTCCTTTCTTGGTTACTGACCAGCAAGTATTCACTTATTCTTAGGTGGGAATAAGGAACATCTCTCAAATACTGAAAAGCTGAATCCATTGAGAGTGGACAAACTCAGAAACCTTTATCAAAGAAAAGGTATCTGAAATGCTCAAGCACAATTTAGGCAGAACTTGAGTGGAATAAACTACCATTTTTCTAATGTCAAAATTACTTTACCACAATCCAGCACATAATGTGTTCTTACACTTTGAGATCCACTTTGATAAACGTAGAAAGGATATTTCTGGATATTTATCCTCCTCACAGTCAAAGTACGTTCCTGTATGAACCACTGGCTTACAGTAACATAACACAATTATCACATTCATCTCAGCTCACATAACTAACAGTAAGCAAATTCCTTCAACAGTCAATTGAGAAGGAGAAGGGATGAACTGTTGTGTAGACATGACTATCTAAAGATATCTATTTAAACATATCTTTTCATACAAGACAGCAAGAGAAGCTATTTCATTTCTCCATCCCTTCACTATGAAAGGAGACAAGATGTCTACTTTTCAGATGTTCAGATGTATGAGGCTAAGGTAGATTAATTCCAGCCCAGCTCTTTGAAGTTTTATTTCTCTTCAGCAAAGAAGGAACAGAAGATGGGTTCATACAGCATCCCAAAATCATGTCAGAGAGGAATCTGAAATGAGATCTGTGAGGATCTTTGGCTTATGATGTGAAGCTGCTTGTTCCACGGATTGATTCTCATACCACTTAAGCTGATATAAGAGCCACTTACAACTGAGAATTTGCTACAGCATAAACTTACACAAGAAGACTACATGTGTACAGCGCTAACAGAGACATTTTTCACTAGACATGGTTGTTGCACTTGGCCTTGTAGACCGTCATGAGATTCACATGGGTTACTACTGAAGCCTGTCAAGGTCACTTTGGGTGGCATCCCTTCCCTCAGCAACTCAACTCAGTCGGTGTCATCAGCAAACTTGCTGAGGGTGCATGCAATTCCACTGTCGGTGTCATTGATGAAGATATTAAAAAGTACTGGTCCTAAAATGGACCCTCAAGGGACACCACTCATTACTGGTTTCCACTTGGACACTGAGCCATTGAAAATAACTGTTTGGACTGGCCATCCATTCACTTCCTTATCCATCTAACAGTCCATGTATCAAACACGTATCTTCCCAATTTACTGGCCAGATTGTTGTGGGGGACTGTATCAAAGGCTTTACAAATGTCCAGGTAGAGCTCTTTCCTTGTCCCTGATGCTGTCACTCCATCATCAAATGGCACTAGATTAGTCAGAAACATCTTTTAATTAACTTGTAAATCAGTCCAGTTAATGTCTGGTTTTGAAACAGGAAGCTCTGAAACTCAAGAAACCGATGCATTTCACTGGCTGTCAAGTAAAGGACATGCAGGTCCTCTGAGGTAGCCACACAATCAACAAAAAACAATACAGGATTTGTCCATTACTACAAGGTTATATATCAGGTAGAACAGGCAAAGGGATTGAGAACTGAATGGGGGACTTAACTATGTTCAGCTAACACCAAATAATACCCGAGTGCCTAAACTGTGACTATCAACCTTCAGTGCAAAATCAGCCCTAAGTTTCTTAAATGCAGTCTGTACCATAGTAGAGATAATTTCTGCTCCTGGGTGATTAGAAAGATCCAGTCAAGGAGTCCAGGCTAGAGCCTTCTTGTTCATGGTTGTAGTAGTAGTTGTACTGTAGTTGATGGATGTTCCCTCATGTACATTAACAGTCCCTTGAAAAAAATCTTTTACGGCTGTAAAAGTGCTGTGTGTTGAGTTATCCTGCTAACAAAATCTGGAAACATAGAGCAGGCAAAGAAACCAACACAAAACACAGGGTCGAGTCCTTCATCCTGCCTGTTCACCCAATGTACATTTAAAATATGTGAGCAAAAAGTATATCTTCAATACCCAATACTAGTTACTCATACCTCAGAGGAGATGCACTAGACTGAGTAAGTATATGAGAGAAGAATATGTCACTGCACATCCAAAGAGAATCTGTTGCAGGACTTTCAACACCGTATCTATGCACCACCTGAATTATCTACTGGTTTTCTCTCTGGAGAATAGCTGAGGACCGAAATAATGTCATGTAGATGCCAGAGGTCAGTAGTTCCTGCCAACATCTGAAACATACTTTTTCTCATACTGGAAACAGGCATGTTCATGCTAAATATAAAATAACACTGCTCTCGTTAACCCTATGTTTGAGTCAAAGTATGGATCCTTTGCTTCATGAGCACTTTTATGACCTCCAAACATTTAGTTATTACCACTGCTTTCAAAAGATCAAAGAGCAAGACTGTGCTGATAACAAGATGCCCTTACCAGCAAAGTACAGTATATTCTCAGGCTGGCTGAACACACGTGAAGAGAAAAATCCTGAGAGCTGATAACCACAAACCAAACTTGAAGATTTACCTAAGGAACTGTGCAGACTAAAATAATCTACTGAGACTTGAAATGATAGATTGATGCAGGAAACTATATCAAAGATCTGGAATACAAGATTCTTATTTTTAGTGAAAAACAATTAAGGGGTAAATACTCCCCGCTCCTGTATTCTAAGGATACCTCTCTCAATCATCTGTTATTGGAAGCATTCATGAAAAAGGGTGATGAAATGGTATAGGAATTTAATAAAATACACCATTTCTTTACAATTTCCAGATCTACTTACTTCACAGTGATCGAAAACAGGCTTCACAGAAGTAGGAGGTAATAGCCAAGACAAAGTGAAATTAGTTTCAAGAGATTTTTCAGATTCTTAAAAGCAGCATCCACACCACAGTACAGCAACAAAGAAGGGAAAAAAATTATAAATTAAAGTAGTTACCCTTTAGTGGAAGGATCACAGCTTTTATTGTCATGGAATTCTCAAAGATTGCCAGACCTTGTTATCACAGCCAGCTGTGGCTTCCAGGTGACTGGAAGCAACTTGGTCACAAAGTTTAGTTTCTCTTGACATCCCTGTTGCAACTGTCCATTAAAGTGTGACCGCGAATAGTGGCAAAATGCCCTATTTATAACAGGTGCTAATAAACAAGCAAGTACACCTAGAGACTGGAGAGTAAGTAAATGATATATCCAAATCCAATGGGATAGATCTTCTTCAGCTCTTTTTTTCCTTCCTTTTTTTTCCCCCCTAAACATTGTATCACAAGACCTCTTTTTCTTTGCTCTTGTCTGTTACACACAACCAGTGTACCAAGAAAATACAAACATTCATATTCCCTGAAAGAAACATCACATCACTTCATAGCTCGCATGTCTTTTGCAGGCTCCAATAATCTCTTATTTATCACTGTAGTGCTGATGTAAGGATGTAAGATATCCAGGATCTGGGAGATTTCTCCTTCACCTTTTCCACTGTCATACCCTGATTCTGTCATATATTTCATAAGATCCAAAAAACTGTCTGAAGTCATGAGATATATGAGCAGTTACTGCTTCACTGAACAAGAGCGAGCCATGGTATTTCTGTTGGTGTTACTCCTATTCTGTTGCATGCATATTTCTATACAAAACTAGCTTCCACAAGTGGATCCTGACGGCAGTAGAGACTTCTCACACAAACTTGCACAAGTGTACCTATGTCTCAGACTTACCATTTTTTTCTCCCTATAAGTTTTAGGTCATCTGTTGTCCCCTCACCCAAGTCCTCTTCAATCTACTATCCCCTGAGTTAACCAAGTAGAGGTTCCACATGACACCTAGTGGAGTGCTTCAGTGGAGGCAAAAGGAAAGAATACATCCGTTTTAAAGGTTGAGTTGCTGTGTGCGCTGGTTTTGGCTGGGGTAGAATTAATTGTCTTCATAGGGGCGGGTATGGGCCTATGTTTTGGATTTGTGCTGAACACAGGGTTGATTATATAGAGCTGGTTTTGTTATTGCTGAGCAGGGCTTACACAGAGCCAAGGTCTTTCCTGCTTCTTGTACTGCCACACTGGTGAGGAGACTGGGGGTGCCTGGGAGGTTGTGAGGAGACACAGCCAGGACAAGTGACCCCAACTGACCAAACGGAAATTCCAGACCATATGACATCACGCTCAGTATATAAAGTGCGGGGAAGGAGGAGGAAGAGGGGGATGCTTGTAGTGATGGTGTCTGTCTTCCCCAGTAACCATTACAGGGAATGGAGCCCTGCTCTCCTGGAGATGGCTGAACACCTGCTTGCCCATAGGAAGCAGTGAATTAATTCCCTGCTTTCCCTATTAAACCATCTTTATATCAAACCCATGAGTTTCAAGCTTTTACCCTTCCAATTCTCTCCCTGACCCTGGTGGTGGGGGAGCAAGCAAGTGGTTGTGTGGGGCTTGGTTGCCAGCTGGGGTGAAACCATGACACCCTGTCAGGAATGCCTGTGGTCTTTCTTATCTCTAACTTGTGACTGAGATGGGTGTAAAGATATCCCTTTAATACTGCAATAACTCAGTAAATGGAAACAGTCATGATCATCACCATCTACAACTGCTCAATGAAAATACACACCACAGCTATAATCAGATCATATCAAAAGTGATCATGTACGGCACAATGTCAATGCATTCTTCCTTTCAGAATCTAAAAGAAACTAGCTTAAAAGATCATTTCACAAGACACAACTAAATCCAGGCTTCTCTAGCTGTTAGAAGCTACTCAGAGAAAGACATAAGTGTTGCTTGGCAACATGTCTCCTTATTCCTTATTCTCCTTGTTTCTATTTTTATTATATGAGATGGGTCCCAGGTAGCTTAAAGCAAGGCCTTTGTCATAATTAAACAGTACCAAGACTTCACCTTAGGAACAGCCCTTGAACCATGTACTACTGAGGAGAAAGCCAGAGACAAGCACGTGTCTAATCATATCAACAACTACCACCTAGGTAAAATAGTAGTAAATAGTACTAACAGCAGTGAATTGTAAAGATAGGCAAGTATGTGCCTGCCTACATACTGCCAAATAGAAACACTTAGGTAGGAAAAGACCCTTAAAATCTTTGAGTTCAACCTAACATTGTCAAGTCCACCACAAAACCCTCTCCCTAAGCACCGCATCTGCACATCTTTTAATTACCTCCAGGGATGGTGTCTCCACTGGTTTCCTGGACAGCTTGTTCCAATGCTTCACAACACTTTCCATCATGTAATTTTTTCTAAACCTTCCTAGTACAGGTGGAGACCATTTTCTCCAGTCCTTCACTTGTTACTTGGGAAAACAAAACTGATCCCCAACTCACTACAGTCTCCTGACAGGTAGTTCCTGAGGTTCCCCCTGAGCCTCCTTTTTTCCAGGCTAACCACCCCCAGCTCCCTCAGCCACTTCTCATACGACTTGTGCTCCAGACCCTTCATCAGCCTCATTACCCTTCTCTGGACTCACTCCAGCACCTCAGTGTCTTTCTTGTAGTGAAAGGCTCAAAACTGGACACAATGCTCAAGGGGTGGCCCCACTGGTGCCGAGTACAAGGGGACAATCATGCCCTAGTCCTGCTGGCCACATTATTTCTAATACAAGACAGGATGCTATTGGCATTCTTGGCTACCTGGGCACACTAACCTCTCTGTATTAGCTGGTGGACCTCAAGATGCAGTGAGGTATCACTATGACATTTAACATACACTCACCCTGGAGTTGCAATAAAAGGACAGTCACAATTCAAAGAATAGTAGGCTTTTATAACCCTACAGATACCCATATGTCAAGATAAGTAAGAAGTAAAGCTCAGAGAATCTATGTGATACTTTGAAAATAATTGTTTCCAGCTATGTATATTCATTGGTGCATAAACAAATATCCACTTTCACTTTAACAGTGTCAAATACACAAGATCATGTGGTTTTATATACACAAAAGAAACATAATAAGGTATATTCCTGGCTTACACCAAGAAACAAATGCCTTGTACAGGCTTTCTAGATTTTACTGGATAAGAGATAAAAAGCACTGAACATTCCTCTAGCATTAGTACTAATATACTGAGCTGAATGAAAAATGGGCAAAATAGAACCTTAGTAGTCTAAGTAATACATATAAGGAACAATATATTCATCTCTAAATTTCAAATGTAACAATATTCATTGCTTTCCAGATGCTAGTCATACAAACTAAAATAGTTTATAGGTTAATAATTAAGTCTACTGACTATTTTTAAATTATGACCATAGGCAGAATCAGTAATGCCAAATATTCTTAAAGGCCAGTATGCATCTATGTTTTCCCAGTGTGTTATGGAAAGATGTACTGTTCACTGTTGTACAGTATGAACTGCAAAGAAAGTATACAAAACATTCTTTAAATTCACCCCATACATATTAGGATAAAATAATTTGTCTGGTTTTAATAATGGGGGCAGCACATATTTTCCTTATACAAAATATTTCATAATCAATGCTGATGATGACCAGTCACAACAGGAAAAAAAAAGTATAAACAAGACTACAACTAGAAAAAATTTTTGCCATTAAGACCTATTACTCACGACCTTCCATTTTACATCTCAGTAAATGATGGTAGCCACAAAACTTTTCTGAAGTGACACTAACTGTTTCAAGGTACTTCAACGGCAGCTTGATTAGCACAGATCTGAAAGACTACACAATGAACAAAACAACAGAGTCAAAGACATTTATGAGCAGTCCAAGTCAGGAAACTGTCTTGATGAAAATCTAAACCACCAGCTTTTAACACCATATTGTAATAGTCCTGTTTTACCATGATACAACACCACTTTATGGTTTCACAGTCTCACTGCAAGTTAAATAATCTAAATTGATGTGGTCCCAGTCCTCTCCTTGAATGCATGGCTGCCCCCCTCCCATGCTCCAACTTTGGCACTCACATGACTAGGCAGTCAGCCAAGTTCACAATCTGAGCTGGCCATCATAGCCCTACCACACGTGGTCTTACATGTCATGATTTCTTTTCAGAAAGGCAAGATTACAAAGTTCTTGCTGCAAGCAGACTAAGAACAGACCAAGTAGTTTTTTTACCACCAAACTAACTATATAAGCAGTACAGTACTTAAAAGTATGTCAACAATCAGGTACTCGATTCAGAAAACGAGGATAGTACCTCAAAATGTCTCACGGAACCAAATTTGAGATGGTTTTGAATTTTATAGTAAAGTCCAGTGTCTTAATGAATTATTTCAGTTGCTAAGATCAAACCTTCATGTTCAGGGCTTTGAACTTTCAGAACACAGTGTAAGATGAAGTCCTCCAGTTACCAAATCTATTAAGGCAGTGCCAACTGCCTACTATGCTGATACAATGCTTGGAGGAACAAGAAGAAACAGTGTAAGTTAAGCAATTACAGAATTTTTGTTATTTTATTTATCATTTCGCATTAAATAATGCCACTTTTCATGGTATTTCAACACAAAATTTCTCATACAATCGTGTGGCAAAGGTATTCCTTGTATCTTGAGGTACATCTTTCAATCACAACGAGTAAGTATTTCCAAGACACAATGTAAATAATGTGAATACTCATATTGCCAACATTTATGCAATTTTAAACAAATGAGAAAATGCATTCCCGTTCCAGTTCAATGGGATTACTTGCATGCTGAGAGCTAAGCCTTTTCAGGTTGAATTGGATGAGTGACAAGACACTTAAAAGCCTAAAAATATTTAGCAGTACATTTCAGTTCTCATTTTCCACTCATAAAACAGCAGCAAGTTTACTTTGGTGGCTTTGTTGATGCTAAAAAAAGCCTCAAAGAAAATAAAAGAAAAATGGGCCAGGATTTCAAAGGTTCTTCTGGGAGCTAGATGTCTAAGTTTCATTAAAATTTAATGTGATTTATATGCTTAAAGTTTTTAGGTTTCTTTAAAATCCAAGTCAGAACTGAATAACCTTAAAAGTTTCAGAACTATTACAAGAGTAAAGTATAACACTTGATTTGCTTAAAATGCCAGCAACCTGACAATTTCCCATAACAGGAGAAGCTGCTTGACCAGACACAAGTACCAGTTAAATTTAATAATTAAAGCTATTTGTATAATGGCAGAAAGGATAAAATTTAATAGTTTCATTTAATTACCCATACAGGAAAGAAATAAGACTAATAATGGTTCTATTTCAAAAACTAAGAGGCTGTGAGTCAAGAAATTACCCACTTGCACACTGACAAATTCTAATACAGATTACATAGCAAAGAGTGATAGTCATCTGTTTTCCTATTCTTCACTTTTTTTTACTAGTTTACTGAAAAATATCTATTATGGAGAAGAAGAGACTGAAGGCTGTATATTCATATGTATTATTTGATTTGTTTGACAAGTCAATATATATGTGAGAAGGTTGGACCAGATCACTTCCAGCTGTTCTGTGATTCCAAGATATTGCTGAAATGCTACAAGGAGAAGGGATATGAACTGGGATATGTATTCTTTGGGGAAAATGGAGGTGGGGGGGAGAGAGTGCAGAATTAAATGAACTGTAAAGAAAATCTTTTAAAATTAAGATCTGCATTTATATTTTTTACATCTGCATTTATAGAAGCTGAACACTGCTAGAAATAACATCTTAAGAAACTTTTGTTTCAAGATTACCTTCTGCATATATATATGTGGAATATAAGAGCTGCCAAAAGATGCAAGCTATACATCTTACCACCTACAGTGGTATTCAAAGATATTAAACGCACATTAAAGATGCAGTGTTTTATTGCACGCTATTACCACAAAGCCAGCAATAAGTGTAAAACCCTAGTCTTACAGTACAGATAGGAAAGCACAAGAATGAAATCACAATTTTTTTCACAAAGATCTGGTATTCTTTCACTTGTACAGTATATGTTAAATACTAGATCTTAAAAATAGTTCATATATAGGTTCTCTTTAACAGCAATTATACAATGCATATCTTATTTACCTAGAAATCCAACTATTTAAGTAAAACGACAAACACTGCACTGTAAAGGAACAGTAGTTGAATGTACATCTACAGATGCAGGTATAATATTTTGTTCTTAAAAAAGAACATCAGGAATTACATTACATATAATCACAACAATGCCTCATGAAAATGATATGACGTGTTCTATTTCATCTTATTGTAAAATTCTGTAAAAAACAGCTTCTATTTCAAAATAATGTTTTACCACTCCACTTTGTTTCTTAGTACAGCTCTTGATCAAAAAAATAACTATAATAAAATGGCATCTTTGGGATCAATTGTTCCTAAAGGAATTCCAAATTGAGTCTGTACTCTAAGTTAAAGTGAAAAAACAATTTTTGGTCCTGATTTTTTTTGGTAGTACATGAACTTCCAGACCTTCACACCACTAGAATTAAAAATATCAGAAGACTTGAATTAATATATGCTAATCTCCCTTAAAACATCATTATTTTTCTTATAAACAAAGTAAAGCAAACACCATGTTCTAAATTTAGGTGCCTACATCACCTTGTGTAATAGGTGACAGCATCTCTACTGTTATCAGCTGGAGATGTAGATATCAGAGTGAGCAGAATTCAGTTCAGTTGTCTAACTGTGTATTATCCAGTGTCCATTCACACTCTATACGTTACCAGAAACCCACGAACAACTGGCAGATACAACACATGATTTACAGGAGACTTGCACAGCTTTGTGAAGCAGCAACTGAGGGCAAGTCAGATGTCCTATGGCATCTTAAATGGCACTGGGCACTTCCATGAAGCAAATTAATTGATCACAGTGAAAACTAGAGATCTAGTCTGTCCATCCAAAAGCAGATATCTATAACTGGTCAAGTTAACAGCTGTCTAAAAAGCAGATGCCTCTATATATACCTATATGGTAGCTGCTTTAATTTGCTAGCCCACAAGCTAGATGAAGTTTTATATAAATTAAGCTTCTTGAATATACGTAAGGACAGAAATCTAGAAATAATTGCAACACAGAATATGTTAGCATGCCTCTTCCTAACACATGATTCAACAGATGTCATGGTAAACGTTTTGATTTTAGAGTACTGTACTACATTTTGAATCAATACAAATAGTGACCTTTGGTTCAAGAAAGAATTTACCACAAAGATCGCAAATAAATGATGCCAACTCAAAGTCTGACCCATATTAATCTGAAATTTCTTCAAAACTTGAAAAACTAGGATTACTATAACAAAGTTTTGAGTTTTTTCACAATGCCATTTAACATCTGTCTGCTGTAATTAATCCATATGTTTAATTCACTGAAGCTTAAGAATTCTTCTAAAGCAACAGAAAATCAGGAAATGGGTCACATCATTTCATCTACACACCTTACACTACATTAAACTGAAAAGATCCATAATCTGAAATTTTGGCCCAACTTTTTTATTTACGTTTATGGAATCTCTTTCTTTTTAAACAGAATTTGGTCAAAGCAGAGGACAGGAAAGTTGCAGAAAAGAAAATAACAGAAAAGAAATAACTGAAGTTGCTAATACTTAAGAACTTACTATTGACATCAATGTTAGTACATAGTGCTGTAAATTCTGCCCATGGTGATGAACCATTTTGGTGTCAGCTGTTACCATCACTTCTACATATCTTGGATAGGAGAGAAAACGTTTTTTCCTGGAATGTGGATTGCCACCATCCTCTATAGAGAGGTTATTTAAAGCATACTCTAAACTGAGAGACTTCTGTAAAACACTGCTCTCTTCCTTTAAACTGCTGAAGGTTGGATGTAATAAAGTGCTCTTCAACTCTTTCTCTGTAAAGTAAAAAAAAGATTTACTGTTGAAAGCGGTTTCTAAATGCAAAAAGAGGCAAAAGGCTGCCCAAAAATAGCAAAGGAAACTTATATTTATGATCTTATTTCTAAGAGAAAGAGTGCAAGAACTAAGAAGATATAAAAAATATGAAACACAGAAGACTGCAATAGGAATATCAAATTAGATGTCTTGTATATTATGTAGTTCTATCATAAATTAATTCTTTTTTACAAATTAGTTAAGAGCCAGCAATACTACATAGTTCCTAGAATGCAGTATAATCCAAACAGGAAGGCTGGAAGGAGATAAGCGCTACAGCTTAATCAGTACCACAAAGGAAGCAAGTTAGTTCAACAAAATACATTTTTACATACAAACTTTTGGCACCAACAGAACAAATGAAAACAAACTAAGCCCAGCTCCTGAGTTCAAGCCCCTACGAACTTTGAAATTTACGTAACATTATATTTAAAGCAATATGGAGTTTCACTTCATAAGCGAGTACGCATCAAAAACCTCAACTGACTTCCTTGACAGTTTTGTTAACATTCATTAAGTAGGATTGGGCTCTAAAGGAAATATACAATCTACTCAGGTATCTCCAAACTAAATACTGTAATACTTCCAATTCTGCTGTATAGACCAGCCACCAGAGGCTTCTGATGCCTGACACATAAAAACCAATGCCTTTATCAGAGTCACCTTAGCAATAGCTCATATAAAAATACTTAACTGAGAAGCATATCTGAATTCTCACTACTCTTTAGAACTTAAGCAGCTAACTACACACTTCAGCTCCCTCAGAACAAACCTCCACTGTCTTTCTAGAAGATAGATTCCCCCCTTAAAAAGCAGCTGCCAAAGGATATGTCTCCTAATCATTTTATTCTAATGACTTAATGACTACAGCATTGACCCAAGAATTCGGAGATCACGATTCTGTCACCCTCAGCTTGAGAGGATTTAAATCTATGTATTCCATTATTCAAGGGAAGAGCCCTCATGTATAAACTTCAAGGGACTCTTAACAGATCCATAGCCGTCCTTAAAGTTAGGGCACAATACAGCCAGGAAGAAAAACAGTAGAGACAACAGCAAGCACTTTAAAGTTTACTGATCAATTGTTTAAAAGTCAGTCACAAAATAAAGCTATAATTGTGAAATCATTAGCACTAACAATAACGAGAGGAGAATGCAGGGGCTGTCTTTGAAAAGGAACTAGTTCAAAAGTATCCATACATACTCTATGTGTTCAGCCTGAGTTGGATGCACTGAAGAGAACTGGCTGAAGCAATTTCATATGCACAACCTTTACTACGATACAGAAGGTGTCAGATTCCAGAGTACTAGCAAAACGGGAAACAGCATTTATATTTAAAGTGAGAGTTTAAAGATTATTTAGATTTATGGACCAGTCAAGAACAAATCAAATTAATTTTGTTTACAAACACCAGAAATCAACAAACGGAAAAGCAATAGCTATCAGATTTATCCAAAACATATTCTGGCAAACTCTGATGAGCTTCCACATACTAAGGAAACAAGATTTATGGACTGAGGAAATGCAATAAATATCCTATCCTGACTTGAGTAAGGCATACATGAGGATTTCAAAAAAATTCTTCATTGGCAAGTTAGTTTTAGAAGAAACCAATAGAAAGAGAAGAAAAGATCAGGCAGACAATTTTAGCATTATCGTGGTCCAATTTCAAACTAAAAACATGTACTGAATGCTCCATTATATCCTCTGTCAAGGTTCCCTTACTAGGGAATCTCTCATGATCACAAGTATTGATAGATATACTTTGATCCTCTGTGAAGGAAGGATATGAATAACCAGGCAAGACTAGCATTAGAGGAGACACATCTCTTCTTTAGAAGGACATAAGTATAAAAACACAAAGTTTTTCGTCATGAACATTTCTGCATTTCAGTCCCCCCAAAATGGCAGTAAGCCCTAGCTGACAATCTCCTGTAACTGCTCAGAAAAATAAAAGGGAGAAAATTACTATATTGTTAGTGCTTGGAGCCTTTTTCTCACACTAACTTGTTTATGTTAAAGAAAAAAAACTACAAAACAAACTGAAAGACCTCTAATTTGGTTCAGTACGTATTATCCATCATTGAAAAAAAGAAAAGGCACAGGAATAAGAACATTTGCTTGACATAATGGTAGTTTTCTGGCCTTAGTATCTACAGAAGAGCATGATTCTCAAAATAATGTTTCAGAGTATAAAATATGTTTTAAGAATTTCCAAAATTAAAAACACTAATCACCCAAGCTACGCCTTTATTTTTTTCTTTTATTTTTAACCATTTGGATAGAAATTCCTTAGGAGTTCCAGCAAAAGTTCCCTGTTCTGCCAGGGAACTGATCAGAGAGCTGGTCTTCCCTGCTGGCTCATCTTTCAGCACATAGGGATGGCCTACTCCTGCACCTTTAAATTTCTTTCTTAAATTATGTCCAGTCTCCCTGGACCCGTTTGTTATTAAGGGCTGTTTCCCAATGGACACTTTGAACCAGTGCTCTGAAAAGGCCAAAGTCCTCCCTCTAAAAGTCCAAGGTAGAGCTTTTGTTGACTCCCTTCCTTTAACCTAAAATAAAATTACATGTTATGAATATGTAGTGTGAGTAAATCATTAAAATACTCATAAGGACAAAAATCCAAATTAATGAGTAATATTAAATTGTAATAAATTAATGGGTAATATTGGATACTTCCACTATTAAGGAAGACAGACGTCCTGTATTATCTGCTAGATTTGCAATAATTTCATTATCTCTTGTGCACATAAGCAACAACTCCTGTGGATCTACTCTTTCAGTGTTTACATATGGGACAATGTAGGTGTAAAAGCAAACCCACACAGAACTTCTTGCAATATCACAGATTTTTTCTTACATGCACATTCCATCCTGTCCTACTTTTGAATTTGCCAGTGTCACAAAACTAAAGGAACAGCTGACAAGCCTATGTGAAAGAAACGTGTAGGTTCTAATGGAACAATGTGGAGAAACATTATTTATTAAATCAAATCTTCCTGGGTTTTTTTTAGAACATCTGACATTGGAAAAAGTCACAATGAAATTTAAAGTATGACTATACCTGAAACTTCACAAGGTTTATGGGATTTCTGATATTTTTTTTTAAGTTCGTCATGCCTGTATATAAGATGTGGTTTGTTATGTTCATCTTCATGTTCACCTCCATCCGCTTTCATCAGAGGTTCTAAAATGTATTCACCATCATGTGCCTTAAAGGTGCCCATCTGAAAGTAAGAGAAGTAACTGATTTATTTTCCACTAAAAATACTGATATCAAAACAATTTTCATTGAAATAAAAACTATTTATGATAATATTTTGAAGTTAATGATTGCACATTTGCACATGAGACAGGAAAACTTCAGTGGAAGCCGGAAAGTAAAGCAAGGGAAGTTTGCTTTCAGACCTGTCCCTCCAGAATAACTCAATTACCTCGCATATTAACAATCTAGCAAAACTAATCAGTACAAGAGTTAATGAAAAAAAGGAGATCACAAAGATAAAGTAGATATAACCAAGCAGGACCAGTTGGGAACCGTGCAAAGGAGAGAAAAGGCCATCAAGAACTTCAGAATTTTAGTGTTGTCCAAATTTTGGACTGATTTGTTGCCTTCTGTCCTTTACATAATTTTTAATATTTTTCTTCTAAAATTGCATTTTTCCCATAGAATAGAGAGAGTGTTAACCAGATATTCTTTCTAAAGATTTTGAAAGAATTACCAGGAATTCAAAGTTGACAATGTCATTACAGTGTTTTTCTCCTTGATTCTCAACATATCCCCCCATCCCCAGCCATCGCAGACACACATGGGCAACTATGTAATGGGAACCAAAGTAACTTGATTACTAACAAAAGCACTGGTACATACACAAAGAACAAAAATTAAGCTCCTTTCCCCCAGCCCCCTGCCCCATAATCCTTTCAATTATGAAATCCTGAAACAGAATCTCTTCTTTCTCACTGCACTTCTAATGAAATTCATAATTTCCTATGGCTTAAGTACTTTACCTTAGGAGACTATGAGGAGGAAAAAACATGTAAGAATTTCATCAAATTATTTTCAAACTTTTTAGCAACTTCCTAACTTCAGCCTATTAAGCACGTCAAGTGAGTAGGTACACTGCATCCTGATAGATGTTTTGCCAGTAAGGCATAAGACTGACTGATAAAATAATACCGATAATCTCCATAATATGATTTAAGAGATTAAGTGTTCACGTCAACCTTGAAACTCGGAGTTATAGACAGTGGCAGAGCATGATAAATGAGAACAGAAGTGAGAGTAGGGCTTTTGCAAACAAGCTACTAAGTCTTTTAAAAAACTGCTGCAGACTACCTTAGTGTCCAGGGTATTGTACTGGAATTATAATATCCCCTTCAATTTGGGATCCTTCTAAGCAGTTATCAGTTGTCTACGTTTAAGAGTCTGTTAGGCTTCAGGAGTGTGTCAGACTATCTGTAATCTTGCCTGATACATAACATTATTAAAGCTATTGTCAACACGCTGTGGATGGATCCTCTGCACAACCTTTGTTGCAGAATGAAAAAAGATACAGCTACACAGTATTTTCATTTCAAGACTGTTTAAGTCTAACTCGCAGAAGCACTTTTCCGTCTCAGTTTCATTTAAATTCTTTTCAAGTAGTCTTCATGCTGGATCCTTTACACATTCAGTTTAGCCTTCTCACATCCAGTGTTTCCAGGGCATGCAATTTGTAGAGGACAGCAGATCGAGCGTACCAAGAACACTGTGTGTCTCCCTGGAAAAGGCCTCAGGAAAACAGAAATGCCACAGCTTGTCAGTTAGTCTTAAGGTACAACCTTTTGGGTAAATGACAGGGACAGACAAGAGACTCAGGGACAAAGCATCAATTCTTGTTGCTAAGATTCAAGTTTTATGGCATATATTAAAGTCCCAGTTAAAAAGACATCATAAATCTGACTCAATACTATTTGTCAACACTAACATGCTAATTAGTTCTTTCCTCCTCATATACCATAAACCCTATTTCTAGATAACAGACTTAAAGCATGTTCTTCTAGATTTAAGCAAGAACTTTATTGTTCCTGCTTTAGTTCAGACATACATTTTACTTCCTTCCTATTCCTTCCTCCTATACAGGTGGAGCAGATATTCTTGTTTCTTCAATGGCTTTTTCAACAAACAGACTTCCAGATTTTACAAAGGAATGGTTTCAGCTACAACACACAGATTATGAGAACAATATCCCAGAACTAATAAGGAAAGAGTTTGTACTACATTTTAAACTAAACTCAACTTCCAGAATATGAGACTGCCACTGGAAAAGATTAACTGCAAGAACAAGGTTATATTATTTTTCTACAGATTCATTCTCAAAAACACAAATTAATTAAAAAAAAAAAAAAAAAAAAAAGGTAAAAATCCCCAAACACTAAGATATATGTTTTTGACTGAGTCTCCTCACTTCAAAAACTCACAATACACCACAAACTTACAGGCCAAAAAGTTAGGACACACAGCTGTTAGGGCAGAATCCTTTATTATGATTCATAGCCTCAGAATTACTCTTTGCTTTTTGTTTTAAATCAAAAGATTAACACACGATCATGTCCTTAAGACTAGAGAGTCCAGCTTTACAGATATTTGGGATAACCATTTTGGAAAAATTGAGTCAAGCTTCCTCTCACTTGCTCACTCTTTGGCCCACTGGTTCTCACACAATATCCCAGGATCAATGGCCTGTTTGGACATGGAAGATACAGCTTAGCAAAAATCTATACTGTAACAAGCTTTCATTCTTTCCTCAATGAATTCCCTCCTCTTCAACAATGTACAGGTAAAGAAGCAATTACTATCACTGAGTAGTTATGAAGGCCTCCCACCAGCAGTCTGTGACAAATTTTCACATATCTCCTATCCAAGCTGAGAAGAACTTATCATACTGTAGGTGAGAAAGAGCAAAATTTAAGAGATGCAAGCAGTGCTCTGTCTTAAGAAAGGTATTTGATATTTGTCACTCAAAACCCAAGAAGACACTGAACTTGAGGCCATCAATTTCAATCCTTTAAATTCGCTATGAAAACACATGGTCAACTCCTCATTTTCCTGACACATGCCTCTATAAAAATTCAGTCACCAGTCACACTGCCTGTTTATAGTCCTCCAGCCAGGAAAGTGATACTTCATGTGGCAACCAATTCTGCTGATACAAATGGAGCTATTACTGCATCTTGGACACACAAGGAAAAAAGCTGTGAGATCCAAACGAAAAATATTTTTGGTAAAATGAAATAAAGTCACTTAGATGTACAGAGGCAGGTTGCTGAAACAGGAGCCTAAGCATTTGCAGGAAATTAAACCAGAAATTAACTGGATTTACTTATCATCTACAGACACCTCTCAAATCATCCAACAAGAAATCTGCCTGAAACATTCTATTTCTGTTCTCAGATAAAGAGATAAAAGTACATTTTAAAGTGCTACCCAGGACTATGCATATGCATAGATTTAAGGAAATTTATGAGAAAACCCACATGAGAATGATAATTTATTTTTTTTTATTTAAAATATTATGGATGATCTAGACACTTTATATTAAATCAAGGTTCAGTGGATCAACACAGCTACTCACTTTATGGTATGACTTAGTGGTTTCAAGTGGCTTAAAACTGTATAGTCTTAACCAATGTTAACTCTATTGCAAGAGTTATAGAAATAAATATTGTAGAATTATAGTTAAAGAATGTACCATGCCCATATACAAATTACATCTTTCTCTATAAAGTTTGTAGAACACATGGAAAACATAAGGGATATATAGCAAGTTTCAGAAACAAGGAATTAATCTTAGTATGTCCAACAGCACAACTGGAATGGTTTCATAAAAACTCTAAAAAAACAACTGAAGTCCTGGAACACACGACTTAAACTGGCATACTCCCACCCAGGTAAGCTCCACTCCTGTGCTCAAATACTTTTCATGCCCTTAAGGTATGGCTCCTTAACTCAACCTAAAGCTGCGAGTACTTTACAGCAAGAGCACTTTAATGCTCAAAGTAAATTACAAAATCACTTCCATTTATATTACTCTCTTCCCTACTCCTATCCCTCCCCTTTTGTTTATTCAAAGCTCTTGAATGATGTGAGAAGCCCTTCACCTTTTCCTTCCTGCTTCACTGTTACAATATTTTATAATGAAAGAAGCATTGCATAATTAGTTCACTAAAGAAAGAAGTATTAGAGGTTATTTGATCAGTGTTGACACTTCCAACACCTGGAAAAAGTATTTCTACTAGAAGATAATTCAGCTAGAAACACAGTAAGAGATAGTGGTTCCAAGTTAATACATTAAGACCAGAGTTAATATAATAGAAATAAGAAAACAATAATAAAATCACAAATAATAACACTAGCTAAGCAGCAGGGAAGAAATATCTAGCACTGAATGTTTTCTGGTAGAACACCTTCCTAGAAGTGATTGAAAGCAACACTACATTTGAAGTTCTTAGAAAGAGAATAAAATGCTAAAAGTTTTTTAAAGGCAAAAAAAAAATCTCATTCTAAGTTTGACTATGATCTAACTACATCTCCTCACGAATTCTGTGATGTTAAGACTCCATGAGCTGGCAGTAATCACACTGTTACCATGCTTAATTACACCATTAAAAGAATTGATGTGGCATTCACCTATGCTTGGAAGTATCCTGGTCTTCAAAGACACCTAATCATTGGTTAGATAAAATTACTTAATTCCAGATTGAAATTTAAGTTCCATGTAAATGCTTAAAGGGATCTTACCTATTTTTATGTTTAGATCACACCTTACTGATAACTACATGATAACCATAGCACTGGATCCAGTGTCCTTACTGCCAAACTACTTTCACTCAGAAACAAGGAACATAGAGAGTAAATATTGTTCTTGCAGGAAGTATAAAACCTGGCACTAGGTACCCTGAGAATCACTTTGTGAAACTATTCTAGGCAAAAAAGTCTGGCTGAAACCTGGTGAAAACTGAGAAACCCTCTGAAAAACAGAAGGGCTAAATACAGAGAACTTGTGAGAATGTTAAAAAAAAAAAACCGATCTCAAAGCCATCTGGAAAGAGCAGAGATTCACAGAACTTAACAAGATTCACTGGAGTGGAAGGAAAAGAGAGGGGTCATTCATTTACTTTTACCTTTATATACAATTCACAGTGAACATGCTAGACAAGTCAACTAAAAATATGCATAACAACTTTTTTTTCTAGATATATACGTGTAGATTCCGTTACAGAAAGGCAGCTATCCTGCAACACATGCTGAAACTGGCAAAACAAAATGTATATATACATAAAGGGATGTTCTTGTTTGTTTGGGGATTATTTTAGGAGGGAGTGGGTTGTTGACTTTGATTTTTGGCTTTTAGGGGATTTGGTTTTAACACTTAAACTATCATCAAGCTAAGTATTGTGACAGAACACAAACCTAGAGGACACTTTATCTTGGAAGAAACTCCATCATATCATTTTGCCTGTCAGAAAATGTCAAGCAAACCTACATTTGCAACTTAACTGTTTAAAGAGAATTTCCTAGTTTTAATGTTTTTAAGTACATGCAGAACCATCTTTTTCTCTCACTGGGAGACAAATAGCTCCATACAGTCCTTTCGACCTCATAAGCACCATCAGGCAGTTATCACTCAAGAGCACAGAAGGTATGGTTAGATTTTTACCTCAGTCAGCCACACAGTAAGCTACCTTGAGTACTTCTGTCAATATGTGCATTCCCAGAAGGTATTAACTGTTCTCAGTGTCTGGCCTTGCTACCATAATCTTGCCTTTTTCTACATGAGAGTATGTCTTAAACAGAATGAGAATTGAGACTACTGCAGACACGTTATCTCATGTGAGAAGCCTATCTATTCCCCAAGAGTTCAAAGTTTCCTGAGATCCATGACATCTAACTGTTGACTGCCACCTGGGGCTGGAAGCATTAACTTCAGATCAAAAAAAAACCAAACCAAACAACAACAACAAAAAACCCCAACAAAACAAAAAAAAAAAAGCACAAATCAAGAAAAACCCACCACCCACCTGTTTGCACACCAGTAATTTAGCTTACCTAGTCACAGAAAGGGCCATATGTTCTGTAGCCCTATCACTCACACTCATGCACAGAACTTTCTGGGTACCTCCTCAAAGTGTAATGAACATGTGTGTGTGTGCATGTGTGTGTGTATGTATATATACGAAAGTATAACGAAGTATACTTTCTTACTTATATATAAGTAAGTAGAACGAAAGTAAATCAAAGTTCCTTTGGCTGCCCACAGCATTATAGCAAATTCACCTCTGTCACACAGGTCCAAACAATAAAAGCAGTTAAGAAAAAGCTGCAGCCATCAGAACAACTTATATGTCAAACAGAATATGCCCAAGTAGCCACCAAAGAGGAAGGCCACCAGACACAGGTGAGAGCTGGAGCTCTCACCTTGTACACCTATATGACAAGAGAAACCAGAACTACTAAGTGGAAGTCTTCACATCACCCAGCCAGTAGCAATAAGGCTTAGTTTGTTCAAACAGGAATCAATTGCCTTGAAATGACATTTTAATGGGATTTTATGCCTAGCTTATGATGGAATTGGTACATTAAGACAAAAAACTATAAAACCTAGTATGTGCCTTATGGATGCTCATAGTGTTATAAACGTAACCTGAATGCTGAAAACTATCTTGCCTTTCAGATTTAGAAAGTAACAAGCTGTCACTTCAAAAAGGTAAGTTAAAGCATTAAGCTACATCAAGGTAAGCATATTTTCCAGTTACAAACATTAAAGTTTTTTGGAAAAAACCACGTAGTTTCACTCATTTTAGTTTTAAGTACTAAGGAGCACAAAACCAGGAAGCAAATATCTGGAGTCTGTTACCTGCACTAGATCTCCACAAGAAACTAGATGCTCGCTATGCTAGCAGTAGCTTCCATCAAGTTTTTGGGCTTTGGATTTTTTTTTTTTTTAACCAATTAAAAATCATGCTTTTTAAAGATGAATTCCAGGACTGCCTACTTTTCCTTAAAAGGAACCACCATACCTATCCATAGCAGCAGAAAGAGCTGTTTTCAAAACCTCTCAGGAAGGTGGTTCACTGACCCATATTAATAAAAAATAAACACAACTTCTTGTACTGAGGATTGTGAAGATCCACACTTAGGTTCATACTCCTGCCATTCTCCAGACAGAAGTAATTCTGATGTGCAGTAAAGGTGTTACCAAAGGGCTTCCTTGAGCTGCCAAGGAAGGAACTTGTCACACTCCAAAGCTACATTAGAACAAAGCAGTTCTGCCTTTCTGGACTGCAGAAAGCTGACAGCTGGCAAATCCATGCAAGACATTCACGTGTACTTTTCTACTCCTAACTTCTGCCAGTCAGTGAGCATGTTAGATTGCCCTACACACCAAAGTCCACACACCCAAAAGAATGTATTTTTTCCTTCTTTCCTACCTTCACCTCTCTCCCAGTAGTGACATAAAACACCTCTGACACTTAGGCTTTCTCCTAGCTCACAAAAACTGATTTTAACTATCCTCAGCATCAGTCAACACACTCCTAAGCCCTAAGAAAGAATACCAGGCTTCTCAAGAGACTAAACAAACTGGTTTTATAGCATTCATTCAGGATAAAGAAAAATAAAGCTCCTGTCTTTACACAGGGTCCTGCTAGGAATGGAAGGTGCATTCTAGTTATAAATGGTGATAGCTCCCTTATTTTAAGACACTTCATTCATTGGTATTTGCTTGTATTTGTCATTAAACTCATATGTTCTCAAAATTTAAATGATTATTTGGAGTTTTACCTCTTTGATTTTGCTGTCTGGATAACATTTGAAAGGTCTCTTTAGTCTATATGTATCCAGGGACATCCTCAGCAGATCTTGTTCCCCATGTTTGTAGGGCTGTAGGCAATAACTGACTAATGCAGTAAAAATAAAAAAAGATAGAGAACTTGAGAAAATAGTGAAGTAAAGCAAGCAATCTCAAAAATTACTCTAAAGATGCAAGAAATATGCCTGTATGTCATTAGATGTTCAACTGGGCACCCAGGCCATCACTCCAAATGACCTTCTGCCTTTGATGGATCCCAAAGTTCCCTAATTATACACTCCCTCCTTGCAATTACTACAGACTCCCTGCTGACCTTCTAACCTCCCTGTGCCATCTGCACCCCTGAACCAAGGGCATGCTCTGAAATGTATCACAACAAAACTCCATGCAGGGTGTCAGGAGCCATTAAGCAATGCTCCATGGGTACTCCAGGTTGTATGTGCTCTTAGCACACGAAGGAAAAGGCTTAACTCAGGGTGAGAAGCCAAAGCAGAGTGGAAGCAGAGAACACACTCAACTTGAGAATGCAAAAAAAGGAAAGAAGGAACTTGAGAAGGAAGAATGAAGCTGTGAATGAATGCAGTGCAGACTTTGGGGATAGATGCCTACAGGATAACATGAAAACAAGTACCTGGTTTCACTTCAGATGACTGAGGCACATACCCAGAGCAATTTTTAAAATTCCATTGTTACACTTTCTGTACCTTTATATCTAAGTACAAGTCATTTTTTCTTCCCTAGCTTTTACAGAATTGGTCAAATATAAGCAATTACCTTATATATGCAATGCTGGAAGACAAAATTATGCCTAATAGTTCAGAGAAGTATCCTTTTAACTTCCATACACTAAGCTCAAGTTCAGCAACCCTACAAAGAGAAGGGATTTTACTTCAACATAATGCAAGGCTACCAAGTCACTAGTCTCGTTTCTATCGCCTTGCTCACAATAAACAGTATCTTAACTCAGCAGCAGTCAGACTTTAATGTTTGGATGTACGCATGAAGCATGGCACCATTCATCAAAAGAACAATAACTGACTAAAGTATTTTTGCAGGTACATTTGTTGAATGCACAAACCTGTGAAATTCTAAAAACATTGAGAATAAAAACATCTTTTTACTAATTTTTGAGAGTAGTCCCATCTAGGGATGGAGAATGCATTCAGGGAGGACAAGATCTCACAGGCCAATTCCACCCGCTCTGTAGTTAACTCTTTGCACACCCATTCTTCTCTGAACTCCAAAAAAGTTTTCTCCTTTGGCAGTCACACAAGGGAGAAAACGTTTGCTTTGGATCCATGAGAATGAGGAAGAACATTAGCTTGAAGGTTCTGAGTCAAGCTGGAAGACACTCTGTGCAGTTATAGGCAAAAAGCTGGCTATGGCCACCACACAATCCCTCCCTGGGAAACTACAGGCATGTCCCACAGAAGTGCTACAGCATCCATGGAGGCTCTGCTTCCTCTTCTGAAAACCTCCACCAGTGAGGGAAATGCAGACACAACACTGGGTATGCTGCAGACCCTTCAAGGCTGTGCTTGCCTGGGCAGAAGGTGAGAAAAGGTCCTGAGAGCACCAGGACAGAAAGGTCTTTGCTGGTGGCTCAGACTGGGCACTCGGTCAGCCAAACAATGACTGAGGATCCGAAGTCCAGCTGGAAGCTGCACTGAAAGTTTAGAAGGCTCAGCTAGAAGAGGCAAAGGCTTAATTTAAAGGCACTCAGGGATTTCTGACCATACATATATGTGACGCATACATGATGATCCTGTAATGTATTAGATGTAATGTAATGTTTAGGCAGAGAAACAAGAAGTGAGACACTCAAATTGTTACAGGGAAGAAGATGGTCTTGTGATGAAGAGTTTGAGAACTGCTAAATAAGGTACTTGAGACAACTTTTAACTACAGTAGGTATGTGTTTTGCAGAAAAGTTATTTTCAACACAAATGGTACCTTAAAAGAAAGGCACAGCAATGGTTTACAGGAATAGAATTAAAACAGGCAGCAAAGGTCATGAAAATGGAAATTTTTAAAACTCCTCATATTTATTCCATATAAAGTATGACACTATTCTCAATGACATGGTATCCGAACATCTATTTGTTATGGGTTAGAAAAAAATGAAACTTGTTTCCTTTCCCTCAGGTACTAGGCAGGCTGTGTAGGTGGGGAGGGGCTGGCCAGGAATCGATGGGTCATACTTAAGAACAAAAGGGAGTTATCTATCCAGCCGAATTCCACGCTAATGACACAGAACAACGAGACTTAAAGACAAAAGGAATCACTTGCCCAGCCCAGAAGCCAGGACAATTCCCCCAGTTAAAGAAAAACAAAGACCTGGAAATACTGGCAAGTAGATTGTTTCCCCAAAGGCTGGAGCATCCCGAGGAAACTGTCCGAGACTTGGGTGAGAGGTGGGTGGAGATCAGGCTTGCTTCGCTCTCTCGGCTCATCATTCGGTGAGGACGGTCGTGTCTGCAGCGAGCGCGGGTTTCACTCTGGGAACACCGCTACACTGCGATGTCTCCGCCGGCTGGCTCCAGAGCACGGATACACTGTGACATCCCCGAGGGTCC